>JAPZDV010000008.1:7083135-7115639 GCA_029814665.1 Acanthurus lineatus
TGTTATGTCTGCGCCTGCTAAGTCAGTGGGGAGGTAGTCGGTGGCTGTGAAACATAAATATACTATAATATATATATATATATATATATATATATATAAGTAGATCTGCAAATATTTTATCAGGAAGGAGGGAACTTTATTGTCAACCAATCTATACACATGCACACATGGTTATGATTTAGTAGTTTAAAAAGACCAAACACATAAAACACGAGGTGACAAGCTGCAGAAAGAAAAAGTTAACTTATTTAAGCTTACTGAAGCAGAGAAATACAAAATAACTTAATGAGCCAAGAAGTCCAGTAAAGGATAATCTAAAGGAAAGTCATTCAACAACAACAAAAATCCAGAGGGGCCCAAGGAGCAAAGCAGGAACACAGGGAGTTACACAGAAAACACAGGGCTGGGGAACAGATGCAGACAAAGTGAAAACTCAAGAGAAAACTGACTTAAATAAAAGTGAGGAGGGAAAACAAACGAGGAACAGGTGTAACCGATGGTAGAAAACGGCAGAAAAGCACCAGAGAATGAAAAAGGAACAAGCTTTACATGAGAAAAAAGTTAATTTTACAAGAATATCCTACAGGACATCATGGACTAAAAGAAAAGAGCAGTTTGACTGAACAACAGGGTCCATATTTTAAGTTATTACCGACATCTTAAAAGCAAAACTGCTTGATAGCCTGCTAGCAACATTTTGGCTCTGAGAAACATTTAAATCAAGCAGCTTTTTCAGATTGCTTAGAGCTTAAAGTTTACCAAATCATTTTAGTAAGACGTGTGCCATCGGTTTTTGTTGTTGCAAGTTTAATATTTGGTAGAAAGTGTGCATTTAACAGTTTGCTTTACCTTGATGACAGATTGCACTCCAATAGATTGCACTCTAACTGATACCTTCACATCTGCAGCCTCACATCTTGTTCTAACAGACACAGATGGCTTTCGGAGTCATAATCTCCCCATCAATGCCCTGAGTGTGCTGACAAACATGGCAAAGAGACAACAGAGACTAAGCATGTCTGGATGGGCAGCCAACTCCGTGTTGACACAAGTAGCTTTAAGCTCACCAGAACACCGAGTCCTGCACAAAACTCTGCGCTGCACTGGCACACTGCATCTCTCTAATACAACCTATTTGTTTTCTGTTAGTTGTCGACCGTTTTGCTCATTTAGGAGAAACTGTTCAGAGAGCACAGAGCATGATTTAATCTAAGAATTACTTCCACATGACTCAGCGACGCATTTAACGAGGTGAGAAGTAAGATCAATGGCACAACTGTTTGGGGAAGGTGACATTTGAGAAGCTGCATTGCTAACATTTCACAGTTTCATCTGCATCCAATTCCTTCCTGTGTTATTTTAGAGACAATGACAATGGTGAAATCTACCATAACCCACTCCCTAAGTGATTCATGCATATTTATGCATACTTAAGAGGGAGTAATCCCATTAAACGTGGCAGCATTGCTCCACTGAGGACTATTTTGAATATATCACAACAAAAAAGCTGCTAAGCTCCAAAATATGCAACCTCTATCTGTAATGAGAACAAATTCAGCTAAAGGTATCAGGCTGACAGATGACACTTGGCAGACAAGGCAGGCATTATGTTAATGGTAGTTGATTACAAAACAAACAGCATGGCACTGTTGGATAATGATTTAGTTTTTTGACTCGATTACAAATTCCTATCTATCACGAAAACTGTTAGCATGTGTCAGTCCGTACATGTTGTTCTCATGATATTAACTGGAAACCAGGCCCTTCTTTCTGCAAGGCCACGATGGAAACTGTTGCACTGGATGAGTCATTATAGATACTGACAATATATTTAACATTATGGGTGTCAATTATATCGTAAACAATTTCATATTCATCTTTATGTGGCCTTTGTGTACAATTACTGGAAAGAAACAGAATTATACATTTTAATTTAGACTTGGCTTTCTTCGAGAATGACTCGTTATTGTCTTTTTCATTCCCGCTGGCATTCTTACAGCCATGTCTGTGCTCACTTTGACGTATGCAACCTCCAAAGAACAGAGGTGAGGAGGAGGGGGGCTGGCAAAGCTACTGGTTCCCAGACTGCAAGTGGTAGCTTGATTTTTATATTTGACACAAGCTATTTTCAATTGCCAACCCAGACTACGTGCGTATGTGTGAGGACTGATGGGAGGTGATGCAAAATTGTGGGCTAAGATATTATGTGCTGTTCTTGGCTTGCCCGACATCCTCTTGGCAAGTGTATGAAAGAGACACTAAATAGTAGATGGGCTCATTCATGAGGGAGGCAGATGATCCACAAAATTGCACAGAGAACATGCTGTAAGGAATTTATCCAATTTAAATAATTTTTAACCCTACCTTAGCCATAATTTTCTGCCAGATTGCACTCAGTGGCATTCCAAAGACTTGACCGTGTTTATTATATCATGTTTTTTTAAGCCCTAAAGGTACCTTTCTTATCCTGAGTGACGTAAAATGTGTAAATCAATGAAATATTCTCTCAGAGGGGGGATGTTTCAGGGCTTGGGTACATTCATGACGCTCTCACAACCAGAAATTGAAACTATGTCATGTCTTTAATGTTAAAAGTTTAGCATTATTTTGTATGCTGTGAAAAGTTTTTGGCGCAACATGAAAATCAAACTGAGGCGACTGGCCTTAAAGTGTCAACAATCAACTGTTTATGAATGGAACAGTTTAAAAAAAGTTACAGTTATTTCTAAGTATAAAAAGAAAAATTACAACAACAAATCAGCTCTTTCAGTTTTAAAGAGAAAATTTTATTTACACACACAGATAAAGCGAAATGAAAAAATGCCAATTTGATTGATTTTCCCTTGTGTGCAAAGTACAAATGGTTTCAAGAAAATTAAATGATGTTGAGATATCTTAACAAAACAACCAAACACCAGTTTGATGGATATTTTCTAAAGAGCAAAAAAACATTATTTGGAAAAATAAATCAAAAGAACAGTATCTGGTGTTTGGGACTGAATTCTTCAAATACTCAACTTTATTGTCTCCCAAGAGGAAAAGTGAGGCAAACAAACAGAACAAACGAAATTAATTTACACTTATGAAAATAGTCTAAAAATACAAAAGATGATGATAATGTAGGAAAAGAGGAACTTACTTTTACATTCAAATCAGAATGATTGCTTGTTGCTTTATCTTGAGAACTTAGTGTTCAGGGACATTAAACAGGACTGAACAAAGCAGATCTTAGATTCGCTCACCAGGTTGCAGCACATAAACACAAGGAAGGGAAGGTGTTCTCTCTTTGATATTCCTCTCTTTTTATTAAATAAAGTCTTCTCTGATCTTCAAATCCGAACAAAATGTACTTCAAACTATGCGCTTTGTTGCATCCTGTAGATGTACACAGAATATGACTACATTTTTATTTAATCCTCTCATTTTGAAGTAGTTCAGCTAATAAAACCCTCTTACAATAACAGTTGAGTTTCCCTTTACAGCTTTCATTGTAAGTTTTTGTGAAATACTAAAGACAACAAAAGAATAATGAGGAAAATAAGAAAGATGAGACCCTAGTTATACGTTGCTTTGCTAACCTGGGCTTTCAATTAAATTAAACTCTGAGGCCAGCAAGCCTGTAACCAGTAGGTAAGTCAGTATCATTGTTCATTTGAAACAGATGGATATTTACAGCTCTTGTCAATAATTGAAACAAAACTCAATTTTTCAATCTATTTTCACCCCAAGAGTGTTTTGCAACATGGCAGCACTTGGAGGTTTTCATCAACTTAAACCTGAAGGTGCCACTTTTTCTGTTCAACTCCACAACTACCTCCAAGTCTAACCAGCTTTGTTAACATCAAACTGAATGCAGAAAACCTCAACTTACAAATCACAAATCAACAATCCCAAAACAGCCGTAGTTTCTACAGAAAATGCTCCAGCATAATCATGCCAGCACCTCTAATGCAGCTCCATCACCATCTTTGTGAGTGAACGGGTGAAAGAGAGGCCAATTGTAAAGCGCTTTGTCCATTAAGATAGAAAAGTGCTGTAAAAGTGCAGCCCATTTACCATCCAATTACCAACAGGGGCATTTGGAGAGCAGATATAAGATCTGTCAATATTTTCTTGGTCTCAGATCTGACAAAAGGCTGAATGTAACAATGTCAGTTCGGCTGCTGGTGAATTAACCGCGACCGTTCAGGTGCAGTAATGGTTTAGACCCAAACACATGACATTTGCAGGTTTTTGCACTTAATTATCAGTATAACAAACTATCTATGCTGCTAGCAGAATAAAAACATCTGAAGTTGCTTTTTACAGGAATATGCAGAAAAAAATGAAAATAAAAGGTGAGGTTATTTTAGATGCATTAAGTTAAGTTCACTTTGACAGATGTATTGAACAAAATGAGCCAAGAAGTTTGTCACATCTGACTTCCACCATCCTCATGTTTTAAATGTCAAAAAACTTTATTTTGCCATCTGTTATTCTGTACCATTGTTTTTAAAAAAATTATGTCACTCATCCCGTGCATCCATGGCGGACACTTCCTGCTGGTACTGCAGAACAGTGAGCACCTCCCGCAGTTAGCTTGTTTATTATGTCCTCACTCTTAATGCAGAGTGTCCTGCTCAGCTGAGACCGCGGCTTCAAGCAGAGTGATAAATGCTGATTAATGGAATCAAGTTGTAAAAGGAAAAGTAAAGTTAAAGACTTTGAAACAAGTACTACGTATAGTAAATACAGAAATGTATGCTACAAAAGGCTCTTGAAGTACCAGTAGTCCCTTAAATTTGATTATCCTGCTAACCAGAAATAAACAAACACCAACAACTGCCTGAAACCTGCAAGGTCGTTCTGAAAAATTAGAGCATAAGCTTTGGAAAATTATAGGTGTTAAAAAGAGTCAATTTAATTTGCTATTTTTGAACCAAAATATGCACAATCATGATATTCAACTGTGAGGGGCAGGCAACCCTATAATTTATGATTCAGATATTTCAAAAACATTTTGTAGTTCACTCGTACAAATGTGAAGAATAAACATCTAGTGCACCTGCCTCACAAGGACATGTGATCCTGAGTGAGATAGATAAACAAATTCATTAAGGCTGTGGTAAATTTTATTTATCCACTATTTTGAGACCATTTGGGAGTGGTTATGCTTATTTGCTTACTTGCAGAGAGTTAGATGATAGTATGGATACCACTTTTATACTTTATCTGTCCACCAAATATGTGCATCAACCTCTGAAGCTCAATCATTATTATGTTAAATCTTGTTGTTTTTATTTTTAATCCATGCAAATAGATGTTTAAAAAGGTTGCATGTTGTGGTTTTGCAGGTTGTTATGACAGGGACTGTTTCCAGCAGAGAGCCAGGCAATAAGATGAAACGCTTTCACATCGCTATGCTAACTTAGGTTCATGATCATTTCTAGCCCTGAAGCTATCATGCTAGTTTGATAGCTTGTTTCCCAAGTTTCCACTCTTTTTGCAATGCTAAACTAACATGCCACTATATGTATCTAAAAGCTACATATGTAGCTATATGAAGACATGAGAGTGTATGGAGGTCATCTAACTTTCTTCAAGAGAGCAAAAAGATGTTGATCTATCCTTTCAAGTGAGTAGAGTAACAGAGCGGAAGTAGAAAGCAAATTGTTTTTTCTTTACACCTTATATGAAACACAAGAAGGACACAGAGCAGAGCAGGGCAGAGATGCAGTTCAAAGGAGCGGTCCAAGAAACACTGCGGCCTTGGCCTTTGTGGGCCTTGAGTATTATATCTCCTCAGTTCTCCACGCATGTCACAATGCTAATGGCAAGAAAATGGTAGCTGACCTTTTTGATCAGCCATTCGGTCTGTTCTGCTTTGATCTCTGTGCCACTGACTCTCCCTCTCCTCCCTGTGGTTGATCTCGCGGCCCTCTCCTTCAGTCCTCCGCTCTGTGTACTTCACCCACGTTGAGGGCGCTGTGTTTCCCCCGCCTCTGATTCACCACATTGCCCAGTGTGTGAGTGCATGAGTAGAGAGTATGAATATGAAGTATCTGCTGAGAGGAGATCAACGCCGTCCTCATGACTGCCCACTCTTTGTTATGGGGTTTGGATGTTGACCCCACGGCAGCCACAAAACCAGTGGATCTTAACTGAGAGAGGCTCGGGTACTGCAGGCAGAGCAGCAAGTGATAATGAGAGAGAGACTGACAAAGAGGGGGACATATTTAATAAGACTGGTAGAAAGAGATGTCACATTAAAATTAAGAGGACAGGAAAGAAAGGGATGCATAGTGAGACAAAGTATTCGTCACTCTGTGCCCCCCTCTGCCACAATCATAATTAGGCAGGAAAGATGGCATAATGAATATAAATTGCTGTTGAATACATTAAAGCAGCCCATCTTTCCCACACACTGCATTTGCTGACCAGACGAGCGCACAATAATGACAAGAAGACAAGGGTAGTGGTCTAGCGTTTTGATCTGTGGGGACAGTGGGCATGTGTGGGGCGTGGGAGTCAGACATTGAAGTGCATGTTTCTTTTTGATCCGTGTGTTATCTAAGTGTCCAAAACCATGACAACTTTAACAAAGCTTCAAAGCCATCTAATGTGCTCACCTCTGCAGTCTGAGTGGGTTTACAGAACCTAAAAGCTGTTTAAAACACATTTGGTGCCATTTTACTTGCACGCAACTTGCATGCATAATGCATTTTGATATGATTTTCGGTGGCAACTTGAAGATTTGAGTCCTGGTTGATTGAACCTCTAGATAAAGGTTGCAGCAGTAGTTTAGTTCAGTACTAAAATGTCACAGATGTCTGCAGGAAGAAAAACAGAATACTGTTGTTTTACTAGAAAAGTCAAACGATAGCAGTTTCTTTCCATCATTCTGTGAGCAATCTGATTTTACGCTGCACGTCATGAGTCTGCAGAAAGCAGACACAGTGATACCAAACAAGATGTGGCTGCTCTCTCTTTATTCCATTACTCCCACAATATTTTAAACTGATTGGTTACCTTAAAATAAATTTTCATATTTTACAATTTTGACAGTGTTGGAAACATCTGGGATAATTTAAGTGCACAATTCAACAAAATATATGTCATTGGTCATGGTATTTTCATATTTATCACTGAAATGTTATATATTACGTCGTCAACTACATACACGTCCAAAAACATTTAAAAAATATGCAAAATCATCCTTCAAAGAGTCCTTTTATGATGTAAAAGAGCATTATCAGAATTCTACCCCTGTTATCATGCCACATGTTTCAATATCTTCAGCCAGAGTTGAAAAGTATTTTCCCTTGCCAATAAGCAAATACTACACTTTTTAGTGTTATATATTAACATTGTAGTTTTGCCTTCAGACTCCGCCTGTTTACCACCCAGCTTATCTTGCTGTCTGAGAGATTCTGGTCTTCAACATGAGCCATCTGCTTTCTGCTCATCTCCTCCAAACCCTCAGAGTGTGAGCAGGCTTTAGCAATGAGCTCCAGTGATCAACAAAGGTTAAAAAGTAAATAGGTCTTGTGTGCATAAGCTGGAAAAAAAAAAACTGTGTTCATGTGTGTGAATGTGTGCAGAAATGCATGCATGTTACAACGAATGGCCCATGATGGTTAACAAGCTGGATGATCACATTTGCAATCATCCACCGTTCAGAACAAGGGGAGGGACCTGAACTGTGACTTTTAAGTGTTAGTCTGATGGTGGGAAGGGTGTCGGTTCTGCGAGTGAGTGTGAAGGGTGAGTGCACTGAATATGCTATGAGGCTCTAGTCACCAGGCGGAGTGTGAAGGTC
Organism: Acanthurus lineatus; assembly: GCA_029814665.1. Classification (NCBI taxonomy): domain Eukaryota; kingdom Metazoa; phylum Chordata; class Actinopteri; order Acanthuriformes; family Acanthuridae; genus Acanthurus; species Acanthurus lineatus. The sequence continues at coordinate 7,090,934 of JAPZDV010000008.1, forward strand.
TTGTGGGAGTGTCCAGATGTTACTGTGACAGACTCCAGCCAACTTCCCCCTTTTCTTGACATTTTCCAGACACTGAGTCTTGCATGACATTCAAAGGCCTAATAAGCATTTCTCAAAAGAGGATAATGATTAAAATGCCTCTTTTTCTTGTATGGTCTTTCAGTTCATGTTCACCAAACTCTATTGGATAAATAAGCATTTTAACAATGCAATAACAGACTGTAGTCACAAAGGATAAAAGCAACAAAAGTTCAAAAAGGTCAGTTAGTCATTGCAACTGTGTGTGTGTGTGTTTTAGAGATGCAATCCTTTTAAAAATGTCTTTTTCCTTATGATTATGTCGGACTTGAGCTATACTGACTTGTATCTCTGCAATGTTTGTCATTAACGAGACCTTATTTGACTCTCTTCTACTTAAGGGAGTTATGTCTGTGCACTTTCAAGTTTTTAGTGTCCAAGTGCAACCTCGGTCACCGTTGTGTAACTGAAGGACCTTTCAAGCTCGCACCGCATTAAAACATTGTGGCAGTCTTACCTGCTCATCTCAACTTGGCAGAAAGTTGAATTGATTGCATTTAAATTAAATTTGATTCCTGTCAAATGTTTTCTTGTTTTATTCATGCATCTTCATTGTCCGAATGTATCTAAAGAAGCATTTACATAAAAGTCACATATGTCTAATTTACAGAGAAATATATGTTTGAAAAGCCGGATTCAGCACAGCCATCCCTAGTTTGCAAACAGTTTCATGAAAATCATATCCTGAAAACACTCCCTGACAGAAGCACTTAAGACATCTTGCTGTATTTTACAGGTGTTTATTGGGATTTGCATGAATTTCAGAGTGCAAGGAGAGAAAGAGTGGATGTCTCTTTGTGCCATCACTGAGCCTAATTAATAGGGACCCACTTGAGGATACAGGTTACTGAACTCAAGACATCAAAGAGGCCTTTGTCCACCTACAGACCCCCTGAGACCCCATTGTAAGAGACCACAACTCACCTGAGAGTAAACAGTCTTGGATAACACTTTAAAATCTACCAAGTGGCCCTGACATGTCAGTGGAGAAAAAAGAGAAGAGAGGCAGAGATTTCTGATGAGAGGTTAATAATTATTTGAACCAAAGTACTGCATGCAGCTACTCAACTGTACTCACAGAAGAGTAGCAACAAGGCAGAGAGCAGGTTGGAATGAATTATACGAGCATAAAGGGAAACTTGAAGATTAAAAAAGCAGCTGGAGGAAAATCACTGTCTCCCATAAATCCACTATCCCTGATCTCTCACTTTAACTTTCACACATTTTGCCAATTAAATACTAATGAGGAATAAATTACTTTCTGGGAGATAAAGGGATTAAGGGACATTTCCAGGATAAGTCCATTAAGGATTCTGGCAACTCTGGAAAGCAAAGCTGAGCAGCTGACCATAGTGTAGCTGAGGGTTTTGCAATTTATTACAGTCCCACGAGTAGTTTGGAAAATGCCAGGCCGCACTCGTTCCACAAGTGGTCCAACACCAAACACCAAAGACTCTGTTCCTGTTGTGTTCAGTTCCTGATGCTAAGATCATACCATGACTCAAGCTAAAGGGAAAGCTTCCCTTTGATTTTACAGGGAAAAGAGTATGTTGCTGTGACGCTCAGGGACCGGGTTGACGCCATTCCGACGCAGGTGCATGGCGTTGTCATGGCGATAAAGGGATTTCCTGTTCACCACTCGCAGCAGAGCACATATTACCGTCTGATGAGCTCTGAACCTCCACAGGTGATTCCCAAAAAGTCCCCTCCCACGTCCGTATGCTGCAAAGAACACTTGAACACATGGACAATACTAGTGAGTTTCCATGGACGTGATGTTGCTAACAAACACGTTTCTGAATGCATTACATCCTCCCTCTGCGGCCTGTCATTTCATTAATGAAACAATCATTCGCTTTGCTTTGGTACCCTGATGTAAAACATGTTAGTCGTCACTATGCTAAACTCTGCTTCCTCTCGTTACACTCTATTAGTTTTAATTTGTCTGTTTACAAACACAAAATAGGACAAATTTAGAGTTTTAAAATGTAGAAGTCATCAAGCTGCCATGTCCAATGAATGATCAATATCTTTTTTAATAGTAAACCAGTTAATTTAGACTGATTTACAACCCCAACAAAAAAATTTGGATGCTGCACAAGAATATCCTGCGTGATGCCCTTTATATAATAAATTGGTAAACCACAACCCATCCTTGCCTGTGAACCACTGAGTCTTTTAAGGATGCCCCTCTTATATCATACTTTTAATGAACCAATCAAAACATGCTTTTTTTATGTTATTCAACAACCTTTCTAGTCATTTGTTTGTCCTTGTCCTTTTCACAGCTATGACTTTAGTTTATCCTTTGTGTTTCCATCCTGTTTTAAATATCTGCCTCTGCGATCAGTCACCTGTCTCCTGCTGCCAATCAGCCTGCACACCTGTCACCCATCCATCAATCAAGCTCCAGTTAATATATATAGACCAGTTCCTCCATCCACTCTCTGGTAGATTACTCCATCAACCACACTTATAATAACATCTCAGGTCTCTTCCTTGTGCTTCTGTGATTCCTGTCAGTCAGTGATTTTTTTCCTCTCATGATCAGTTTCCTCTAACTTTAAGGCAGGCGAAGTTTCTTCTGGTCCAGGATCATTCTTGTCCGTCTGCCAGCCCTCAAATCACCATCCATCTGCAAGCTCCAGTTGGCTATGCTATCCCTGCTCACTCCACCCCCACTCCCCACTACCCCTGACAATAAATGCTTCTTTTCCGTTTCATCAACTCCTGAGTCCGTGTCTAAAAAAGGTTCATATAACAGTCCAAACCTGTTTCAAGCATAATTAGAATGAAGCTGATGAGGTAAACCATCAAACATATGTCTTTTTACTGTTTACATTTGAGCACATGTCAAATCAGGGTTTATTACCTTCGCATGAATGAAAAATCTGAGTACTTCTTCACCCCCTGGCAATGCCCCCAGCCAAGAGTGTAATATCTGGGTTTATGGCTCTGCATTTCCCAAGTCGAGTCAACTTCACTAACGAAAGCAGTTTCAAACGCATCTTTAAACTCTGATCTTTTTATGTTTGTGAAATTATGACAGCCTAAGATTACACTTCATTCCAAAAAACATTTTATTACAGCCATTACACCTGAGGTCATGACAAAAAAAATTACAGGAAGTGAATAACAGTACACACTTTGATAATTTTTCCTCCAACTCTGTGCCCTAATTCTTAGCAGTAGCTTATTTATGCCGTAATATTCAGTCTGAATATTGAAATATTGGAAATAGAAATATTCAGTATTCAAATCCATCTGTCGGTTTACTCCACATTCGGTTACCAGGCCTTTCAATTAACATCCCTGACTGTGCAATTCCCAAAAATTCAGCTCTGACCTCATTTTGTGACAGCCATTAACATTTAACTGAGAGAAAAACAAGCATCTTTTGACATTTGGAAGCATTGCATAAGCATGGCAAAAAGGCCAAAGAAGCAGTGTTACAAAGTTTATCAAAGATGTTGATTTTGTGCCTACCAGGATGTAGGTGTCAGCACGATGTCGGGAAAAAAAACACACACACACACAGTTTGATATCAAACAGTTGTCTGCAACCTCTCACATGGGAAAAGGCAATTTATGCCACAGACAACAGAAACAACTAATGACCCAGTTGAGGCCAAGCCTGTGTCTCTTTCTGGTGTTCTCATTAGAGAAATTCTCGCTTTGCTTTTACTTTTGTCTCTTGGACACTTTTATCTCTTTTCATTTCCTCGGTAAATCGTGTTTCACTGTCCTGCTCTGATGTGTTTTTCTCTCTCTTTTTTTTTGTTTTGGTGTTTGAGAGAGGAAACTCAAAGTGTTGCCATTTTTTTTGAAACACAAAAAAAGTTTTCCTCTGTGCTGTGCTTTCATGATCTGGTGTTTTGAGCAACGTGCAGGCAAAATACAATAGAAAAGAATGAAATTTTATTTTATGCGGTAGCTTAAAGCTCCAAACTCTGTGCAGAAAAAATATTGCTACTTGGAAATCTATAAGCCTTCATGTCATTTTTTTAATACTCCTGTTGACTCTGTTGTGTCAATATTGAGCCAGAAGCCACTTGTGAGTAAACAGGAGACATAACAGGATGTAGGTCTTTTCATTTCAATGCTTTTGCAGAATGAGGAGTATCAGAGGATTATTTTGAGGTAGTTGATGTGTCAGAACTTACAATCAGGACAAAGAATTATCTGACTTTATTGGCTGCTTAATTACTTAGTGAAGCTGAAGACTCTGAAGCTGTTTTCTATAACTGTCATGTTTCTATTATAGAGAGCAATTACTTCCATTACAATTCTTGCAAGGTTTGTAAGCAACATTGCACAATGCAGTCTGGGTTGAAAACATAAGGCTGAATTACTTCTACGCTACCATTCGCCATTGTTTGTGAAAGTAAGCAGGTACGCTTGAGCTGCACAGGAGTGGGTGATAATAAACTGATTAATATTGTAACACTTTTTTGGTGAGAATCACTCCCTTCATGCATCATTCTGCATATCAAAACTCGTGCATTATTTCAAAGTGTGAGCTCTCGGGCCGCAGAGGCCGCAGACTAACATCTACCTTTTAAAAACAGTTCAGAACAGTCGTCATCAATGTTGTCACAGCAATTTTTCCCTCTAGACTCTGCATTAATTTATCTTGTTTGACTCATCTAACGGTAGCCTGTTTTTTTTTTTCAATATTGGACGTTGGACGAGGCCTTTGTTATTTTGACCAGACGCGGCAGCCACTGTGTTTACCTAAATCTATTCATAGCGCACGATTGTAAGAACCATGTCAACCTTTCGTGTTTTTCAGAAGTTAACTTTGCTGTTCCAGGAAGCTCTCCTGCTGATTCACCTCGTCATCAAGTTTTATTTTTACATTATTTTTGTCCCGGTTGGCTTAGCAACTGGATTATGAATATATCCCAGCTGTTTTTTTTTAATGGACTTAGCCCAAAGGCATTATCACGTTGCCTAGCAAAAGGTTTATAAAAGGGGAAGCGAATCATTTTCGCTCAGCAGATGAGATCTCTCAAGAGTCTCAAGCTTCCATCTTTTGTGTCCACCAGTGCGCCTAACCAGCTCTATGAATAGAAAAAAACCTTATTTAGAACTTTGATGTACCTCATTTCAGACTTTCGCCACATCCGATAATTTAAATCCCAAATTTAAACATCGCATTTAACTTGGAGGACATGCCATCGCTTTGCATGGCAGTTATGCAACTGTGGATGTGCAAATGGGTGAATGAGAGGCAACGGCAAAGTGCCCTGCAGTCCATTTACCGATATTATCTTAAAAGCCCCCCTACTCAAAAAAAAAAAAAAGTCTTGTTTCTTGCAGTTTGACAAATTAGATTGAGCTTCACTATGCAGAATTATTTATGTGCAGACTATGACGCTAGAGAAGTAACACTTGTGTAAAAAGCAGCTCTTTGCAGACGGAGTACTGGTGCCTTTTGAGTGTTTTTTTAAGGAAAGTCACAATTCACACTTCATCATTCTGATAAATATGGGGTGTGAAGGCTGCTTATTCAAAGATGCCTTCTGGTGTTGCCCGCTGCAGTCTCCCAAGACAGAAGAAGGATTCATTAATTCTTGCAGAAAATTTCCCAGTTTTTTTTAAGAGTTGCCATACATGTGATGTGAAATGTCACAAGGAAGAAAAAAGAACAATTACACTGGTTTTGCATTAGAAAATGTCAGTGTTCCTCATATAGAAGTGAATTACAGGTGTCAGAGGGCAGCTGGGAAAGTTGTTATGAATGAATGAATGAATCAGCCTCGGTTCTGCTGTTGACTGAAATGTTCCGTTGCTGCGGGAGTGCACCATGATGTCATCGGTGATGGTGACATCACCGGGAGAATCCATGACAAACAGCAGCAGCAGGCCGTCCCTCCCTCCCACAGCCTCTCCGTCTCTTTTCCTGTTACAATTGGTGCTCCACACTACTTCTGCTCCTCCACACTTATTACCACACGAGTAACATAATCACTGTACCTTCCACCGGGACAACAATCAAGTCATCCCCCACCCCCAACCCCCACCCTCCATTTATGTTTTTTTTTTCTCCCTCACAATTGCAGCCAAGGTTCCACACACTGGTCTTTCATAATATCCATTAAGTCTCAGTGGAAATTTCCCATACAGCTTGTAATCCTCAAAGTCACGGTCATATCTGGTGCATAGAGGAAGCAGGTTACACGTCCTGAGCTCCCGGTGTGTGCCATGTGACCCAGTCACCTGCCCTCTCTCTCCGCCTCTCCTCCACCCACTGCTTTAACCTGGTAAGCCCTCGCCTGCACAGTGGGTATCACATGAAGAAAGCCCACACATGAGCCCAGATATAGTAAGCACTCACCTATGACGAATCGCACAACAAACCTAAAGACACCTAATGATAAATGTATGAATGGAGGAGTGCAAGAGGAAAAAAAAAAGCATGGATGCATCACCATGGAATTGATAAGAATCCATGCAAGCCGGATATCTCTTTGTATGGTTGGATCTCCTACACACATTCTGCTTTTGACAAACAGAATGACTCGCATGTGTCTGTGTGTGGGGAGGGATTCCTAAGTGACTATTTTAAGTTTGTGTATCAGATAAATCACCAACTCTTTTGCATGAAGTCTGGAACAACAGCAAAGCGGGGAGTGTTATGTAAATGATCTGTTGACCTAAACAGCAAGTAGGATGTCATTAATGTTGAACATGCCTGTTTCACATTGGCTGTTTCCAGGCAGTACAAAAAATTTTATTCATTTATGGGTCCCCTTAGATCAGCCTCTATATGTCTGATTTACTTTTAAAAGTTCAATGTATGCAGGGTTTTTTCATTTTTCAACACCACAGAAATTGCATGTATGTGGTTATGTAAGATAGGTAGTTGCTACTTCTTTGTGAATATTCACTTATTAGCATAATGTTGGTGTAAACTATTGTCCCACATGTCCCATCATGCAACAGACAAAAGAAATAAAGGAATTCATGCATTAAAATTCAAATATCAGGTGATGTAGAAAAAGGTTCAATTATTAAAGTTTTTTGTTAACTTAAAAGTGCTCCAGGTCTTTTTTTCTTGTTTTTGTTTTTGTTTTTTGTTATTTTGAATTTTGAACAAATCTATCTGACTTATACAGCACTTTTGTACAAAGTGTATACAATTAATAGGTATTATCTAATAGTGAGACAACAATTTACACACAGAAAGTCAGAAAAAAATGTTTGAAATTCAGCAACTAAACAAGATGGTCTAAAGTTAAGAAATAAAATCAGAAAATGCACCAATAAAGCCGTCTAAGCCGGTGACGTGCACTGCCTGAACTCAAGTTTCAAGTCAGGTCGGTTTTAAGTAATATAACACCAGATCACATCATTAGTTGTCTGTAAACACGTCAAACATAGAGCAGGTCCAGACCACACTTTATTATTTACAAAGTCATGAGAAAATTCACAGATATTCCCCGATTGACGAACACTTGCGACGACATTAAACGTCAGCTTTTTGATCAAAATCTTCCTCGTTTGTTCTCAAGTCTTGGATGATGCATTTGAAACAGTCAGAACCATTGTGAGTAAATAACCAATCACAGATGCAACACACGTTGGTTTGTCCAGCACAAGTGAAATTAAATGTTCACGTAAGAAATTACTCATCAAGTCATCACAGTGTGACAGTTTGTGGTTAACTGCTGGTTAAGGCAAGAAGAAATTTCTGTCAAGCTTTGCGTAGCTTATCTCAAATTGTTAAGATGTCACAACAAGAGACGGGAAACATTTTCCTAAAGGAAGCTTGGCAGACAACAGACTCCCATCTGTAATCCCAGTGCTAATGCTTCATCAGAGAATCACCCATTTATGCTTTTATTTCTTATTCCTCACCTTTTACTTATTTACATGAAAATTGTTTTCATCACATCAAAGCTTAGTTGTGTTAAATAGGTGTAAATTGGGTCAGAAGGTGAAGCTCGCAATGTAATTATCTTTTTTTGTTATTAACAAAACCTGTAAAAAAATCAGCTACATGAAATGGATCCTGATAAAAAGAATTATCTGTGTTTTCACAATCTTAATAGAATTCAATTATCACCTACAATAGTTATAAGAGCCCATAAAAGAGAAAAACCTTTGTATTTTTCTTACTTGGTCCTTAAAAAAATTAAAATACAAGATTTACACGTTTTATTGTGTCAAATTAGCAGAAAAATGTGAACCTGAACCTGATTCTTCGAGCAAACAGTGACATCAGTGCAGAGCTGAGATGAAAAATGCAGTTAAAGTTGTTTCAGAAAAATTTCTGACACTGACGATGTTCAATATAATTAGATAAAATACAACCAAATATCAAAGAATTTAGCCGATTGTTTGTTTGTGAAAGGCAGTGGAGTTATTGGCTTCAGCTACACACATCAGGCTGCAATTTGTAACAGTGTGTGTGATTATTAATTCAGTGCTGATTTCGGCCTCCTTTTTTTTTTTTGCTTTTTTCTTTGATCAAAGAAGATAAAACCTGGAGTAACAGCCGCCCAGTGCTTTAATAAAGCAATCATAACAGAAACACGGCTGAGTCACACTCACCCTAACATCACCCTTGGAAACAGTCAAGCCATTTTTTCACAAAATTGAAGAAAATAAAGTCAGCTCTCTACAACTAAGTATTCCACTTTCTTGTTGAAGTTTGTTCTTCAAGTCAAGTTGGAGTCATTCTTGACAAAATGATATCCGGTTTGACAGCTTTATTACATCCATCAGAGCTGAAGTCAAATGCTGAGAGTGACTCAAGGTGGCAGCACATATGAGTGACTCAGGCACTGGTCAAATGCACATTATCATATTTCCTACCTCTGCATTTGGTTTCCTCATTAGCTCATGTGTGGACAGACTTGTTTTGTCTACGGGACAGATCACATCACAGCACAGTGATGGTGCCGTACGTCACGTATTAAGGCTTAGCAGTTGGCTTGTTTTTGCGTTGATGGCAAAACTGGAAAAATACAACAGCAAGGACTGGAAGGACAGTAACACCAGCAAAGTCACAAGGCCGGACTGTAACTCCAGACTAACTTATGTGTTATTTATGGCAGACAAATAGCTAAATCAGTGGGGAGAATACATTATTTCACATAAATATCGCACAGTTTCCTAAAATAAAAGACATTACAGCATAAGCTTCCTAATAAAAAAGCAAAAGAAACAATATCTAAACCTTAAAAATTACGACTAAAATTAGATGATTTAAGACTTTTGTCAAAAGTCCACTTCCTTAGGAAAAGCGGATCGTGATTCCCATTCGGAAATAAACAGCATGTATTACAAAAGGAGCATGTGGGCCACACAAAGAGGCAGAAGTCACGAGCCTGACAAAGAGTAGATACCCAGGTATCATGTCAGTACAGGTTTTGATATCAGCACCACGACCTGTAATTCAAGCTCACAAAAGCAAAATCATTACAGGTAATCTTCGTGTGAAGCAGAAGCAGTCGCCCTCGCAGAGTCCCAAATCCGTTGACTTGGTAAAGACTCTACATCTCATCTGCCTGGAAAATTAAGGTAATTATTGGAATTACTGGTCCTGAGGTTATTTGTTGCATCAATTACCTTGTACTGCAGAAAATTATAGAGAAAAATCTGTAATTTCAGGCTCAGTTTTAAAAAGTAAACTATTACATATTCCAGGAGGTCTGTTTTTAAAGTGCACTAACTAAGTCCTCTTCATTATTTCTACTAGCTCTCAGCATTATAATCCTGCTAACTAACCCTATGATTTTAGATTTGAGGGCCTCTTGTTTGAAAGAACAGTTGGGGAAATCAACTTCAATAAACACTTGAATTTTGATTTTGAAAAGAGAGAGAGGGGAGACTGAGAAAACTGAACCCAAGTGGCAACAAGAGACAGAGTAAATAAGGGCATGCAGCCCTGGAAGAAGCCGAAAGGATTTAACAGATTATGTTGCTAAGCTGAGTCCAACTGGTTCTTCTCCCAGCTAAAACAACTGAATCAAGACTAAGTCTATTCAGCAATGGCCTTTAAATCTCTGTTTCAATGTTTGTTTGAGTTTACTTTGTAGTCTCTGTGTGTGTATGAGTGTGTGTGTGTGTGTGTGTGTGTGTGTGTGTGTGTGTGTGTGTGTGTGTGTGTGTTTGGTTGCATAAGTGGGTGCAGGTGATTTGTTTGAATTTGAGAATCAGTGTTTGGTTGTTTTCAGTGCACAGGTGTAGGTGTGCAGGTGGGTGAGCAGCCGCATCAACTGAGTTGTCTTGACCAAACAAAGTCATCATCCCCTCGGTGACAGGTGCCTGCCCACCCCCTGAATTAAAACAAGTGGGCAAATAGACTGTTAGATTGTCTTTAGGCTAAGCTAAGCTAATGGACTGTAGCATTAGTCATTAAAGTGGTGTCAGGCTTCTCATTAATGCTGACTTTATGCAGCAATTAAAAGATGGCTTATTTATAGAAATGTAAAAATCTTTGTTGACATCTTAGCTGCTCGCAGTGCTCTACATTTTATATGAAATATTTGTCGTATTGATCCAGTATTTTTCAGTGCATATCACATTTACATGTTTATATTGGTGCAATATTTCACAGCATTAACACGCTTTGAAAGTTTTACATCAGGGTTTCATCCCACAGGCAGGATAGAAATGGACAAGTCCCTTTCAGATCCCCTGAAGAGGACTAATTAATGTCCACATGGATATGGATAACATCACGATAAACCGTAGGAAATACAACGGTGACTCCCTGTGACGCCATGTCTGCTCAAATGTGTCCATACTGGAGCCACCCGTAGTGATTATGTGGGTGGCTGGCCCTGCCATTGTTTGCCAAATCAACCAATGATTCAACCCTTATGGCATTTTTTTTTTACAAGGAGGAAGACGGAGTCTGTGTTCGTGAAGGGAACCTGCCGCCGTCGTCAGAGGCCTGTTCTGGGCATTTGTCCGACTGATCAGTCACAAACCACGTGTGCGCGGTGATGCGTGCCATGTGATGTATCATTCGAGTGGCAGCAGCCTGGCTGGGATTGACAGTGAATGTTAGGCCTGAGCCCTCAGAGGTGTGGGAAGTGGTGTAATCTAAATTATCATTAACTCCCTGCTGTGGTATTTCATCACCACACTCAGCCTCGCGAGGCAGACTTTCTCGTCACCGGTTGTCTGAACAACACCTCTCAGCACGGGCATGTAGTTATTTTGGGCAGTGATGGAAGGATATTACATTTACATGCTGCATAAACAAAAACAGCATCAAGGTGGATGAATTAATAGGAAGGATAATGATGCAGCGTAAGGAATAAAGTTACTTTCATGGCCCTGAAATGTATATTCAAACAGTTCTGCTTACATTTTGTGCTGTTGATTTATTAAATGCAAAAACTTATTCAAAAACAGTTTGACATTTGACATTTTTTTTCAAGAAACATCTAAAATTACTGATTAATCATCAACTGATAAATCAACTAGGCTTTCTTATTAATAAAGCATTCTTTAAAGGAATTGCACGTTGTGACTAAAAGCGATAAATAAAGTAACTTATTTTCATTAACCCCCCACATCCTCTGGATCCCCGGTGACCCACTAGAGCTATTGATAGAGCACGACTCATTCAGATTTGAGTGTTAAGATTTAATTTTTGTCTTTTTTTTTGGACATGCTTGACATTTTTCAATTTGTTTGATTATCCACTAACAAATTCACTCATGCATAATAGTTTTATGTAAAAAGCTTTTCAATTTACCCTTTTAAATGGGCCCAGAAAGGTGCATTTTTAAGGGTTACATTCTTTCAAAATCAGACCTTTTTAGAAAGTGGTATTATTCAATTAAGACCTTAATATGTCCCACAGAGCAATCTGTTGAATTTGTAGGAAATCTCTGCAGTTTGTTGGTAATTCCCTCATTATTTTTCACAACAGGGAAAACACAGTACTGTGCTCAGGTTCACACAGTTTTGGCTTTTAAAGTGTTCACTGGCCTCCGTAAATGTGGGTGTAAAGACAAAGGCAAAGGTGCCTGGAGGAAGGTCAGGCTTCAGCCTCTTAAGACTCACCCTCCTCATTTTGATATTATTTGGGTCACTTGGCTGACTTTCTGATTTCAGGTGGATTTATGTGTTTGCACATGTGAAAGGGTGTTTAAATCTGTGTGTTTGTTCCTTTCAGACACAATGTTCAGCTGAAACATGTTGAGGACAACCTCTGAAGTGTGCCACGACTGTATGAACCACAAATCAAGTCCAAAAATACTCGACCCCTGACTGAGCTGTGGGTCATTTTTTTCTCGTCCCTGCAGGGTTCCCAACAATTTCCACTGATTGGAAACATCAGACTGATTGTACAAAAGACAGGAAAAAAACAACCTATTAATTTTTTTCAGGTGTGGGAGAAAAAAAATGGGATAAAATGTCGGTCTGGTCACATCTTGTACCTTTAAAATAATTTCAGGTTTTATCTAAAAAAATAGGCTTCAGATGGTCTAATTTGATTGATTGAATCCAGATGAAATTTCATGTACAACCCTAAAAATCAAATCTCATGAACATTAAAATAAATTTATAGAGATGTCTATAAAAAAGCTCTTTTCCCCTTGTGCTTGGATGTGTAGTTGCATAAACCTGCAGCACTCAGCTTGGCAGCTCTACACACTGATTCCCTGAAGTATAGAACTATTAAGTAACTCACATTTTCTATACATATCTATCAAAGTGCACCACAATTTAACACAAATGTATCTTCACGCTTTTTTGAGCCCCTGCTGAATTCTTGAAGGGCATTCACACGTTCTTTGTAAGTCTATAAAAGGACGCAAAGCATTAAATAGCATTAAATAACACATCTCATACACAGAGCACACACTGAATTCACATGGCAACACAAAAACCCGAGAGTTTCTTTTCTTGCTCAGTCACAGGAAGTCCAGGATTTCAGCTTGATACAGCAGCTGTTCAGAGAGTAGCTGACAGGTCTCCCTCTGAGAAACTGAGAAAATGATATTTAAGTGGTACGTGTCTGATATTGATCCACGTCAAGCCAGACAAGTGATCAATCCCGTGGCCTTTTTTATGTTTAAAAGGTTAAAAGTCTTTTTATTTACCACTTTGGTCAGCTTTCAAAAGCTCTAACGTGACTGCACTTGCTTTTATAACCTGGTGAGGACACGAGACCCAAACACACACCCTCCCATGTTGACCTCATATGACCATGGGGACCAGACTGAGGTGCTCAGGGGTCCAGACCACTTTTTGAGGGTTAAGAGTTGGTTTTAAGGTGAAGATTAGAAGATTTGATTAGTTTTACTGTAGCAAAAGTTAGATGGAGTAAGTGTCGGGTTTAAGCATTCAGTTGTGATTATCAAGGTCAGAACAAGGGGCTGAGGAATGCATTATGTCAGTGGAGGGTCCCCACAGGAATAGCAGATCAAATGTGTGTGTGTGCATGAGTGTGTGTGAATGCTGACTGCACTGTGTATGCTGCCTTGGTTGTGCAGTGCAAATATCAGTGTATACTGTATGTGTGTGGATGTGTGTGAGGGAGTAAAGAGAGCAAGTGACACAGTCATCAAAAGTCAATAAATTTTTTTCATACTTAAGATTATTCCTGCAAAACACATTTAAATGCAGGAAAACTGTGTAATATTGCAAAGATTGTTTTTTATTATTTTTTCAGTGACACACAATGGAGTTAGATTTTAAAAAAAAAAGTTGGTTTAGTGGGAGGAAACAGCTTTCCGGGCTGGAGTTCACCGAGCAGTGGGTGTCATAAAGGTGGCTCCATCAAATATTTAACATACAATGTTTGATCTATGATTCATCTACACAAAAATCTATTACAATGCAAATGAAAAGATATGTGAGCGCACTAACACTGACATCATTTACCAAGAAGAGCACTTGTCTTTTGTCAGTTACAGGCAGAGAAATCTGTCCTTGATGGGATGTCATGTATGCACTGACAAGTGTTGTGAAGTGAGTGGCTGGAAATTTCACAATATTTTCTTTGTGAAACAAGAAAAGGGCTTTAGAGCGACTTACAGTGTGAAGCTTGTTTACCACCAGCAACAATGCTGCAAAGTCCTGGATGTCAGAACTGAGGAAACATGAACAGAACGTTCGCGTACCAGCAGTCAGTCACAAAAAAATCAAGTCTTAAAACTGTTGCAACTGTTGGAAAATTGACCAAATAAATTCCCTTACATATTTTTAGCAGTGTTGCCGTTTAACTTTAACTTAGTACTTTCCAAAAGTAACCTTCAGTATTTGCTCTGACGCACATCGCCGAAAGCCACAGCACCTTTTAGCATGAACGGTTGTAGTGCACTGCATGTGACTGCTGAGGCAAATTCCCTCTTTGGCTCGTTAGGGATGCTGTCGTAGCGCTTACTGCCTCCGCCTCGGTCAGGAGGGTTTAATGGTTGTAGCGACTTCTATTCTCAACAAGAGAGGATGAGCAGGGGGAGTCACTGAATGAATCAGTGAGGGTATTAAAAGGATGGTTGGATGTTTTTTTTTTATTCCTCTGTGTTTGCCAATGTGGGTGGACAGAATATTAGAAACATCTTTCAATGTTACAGCTATTTGGAAAGCCACCAACACCAACTTATGCTAACACCTCTCCGATCCCGTCTCATCGAGCACTGAGCATTATAGAGTTCACAAATTCATTGCAGAGTTGTTTGCTAGTTCAGTTTATAAAGGTGTTTACCGCATTAAAAAGCCTCTCCTAATGAATGATAAAAACTACTGACAGAAAGAAGTTTATTTAAGCTGCAAGCACAAACACTTTAGCCTTAACCTCACTGAAAATAAACATGCATACCAAATAAAAGGCAATGGCAACGGTCTAAATGCTTTACTTGCAGTCCACAAATGAGTGAGTGATGCTATGGCAGCTCCATTCACTTCTTTTTAACATACTCACAAGAAAATCTAATACAGGATACTTATTTGAAAAAGAAAATAAGACAAACTGTAAAAATTTTGCCAAAGTTTCTGTTGTAAACATCCATCACAGTTTATAGACTGACTTTCTGAATTTTTGTTGACATTTTGTGTGAATTCCTCTCCTGTTTTTACCTCAAGCATTTTGTTTAAGCAATATGTGCTAATATGTTGTGACTCTTATTCACATTTAACATTGAGTGCAATAGGGAAACACACTGGGGTCAACAGGTGGAGGTGAGTCACAAAATGGGACAGAAGCGAACTGACTGATTTGCAGACAAACATTTCTACAGCACTGTCTCTTCAGCAGAGTCATGTTTTATCCCTGTGATCAAATTTCCTCCTGAAGATCTTAATCTGATACATCACAGTGATGTTTATTCATGTTCAGGCTAAAAACAGCAATTATGCATGTGCATCGGCAACCATGTCTCCTATTAAAAATCAGTTTCAGTTTCCACTATTTTCTCTTCATTTCTTCTCTGAATGCAGGCTATGACTGGATTGCACTCACAATGTGTTTTAATGCATCCTGACATGGTTGAATGATGAAAAGCTGCATTGAAATTAGTATAACAGTGGCTTAATGAATGCAATTACATTCACTTCAAAACAGATGAACGGTAAAATGAAACGTTGTGGCACAGAACTTTTCAAAGGAATATGACGTGTTTTATTTTATTATGGGCACTGTTCCTGAGATTTTTTAAAAACACACGCATTCTCAACATTTAATTATCCACCCGCATCGAGTATAGCAGAGAGAACACATGCTCGCTTTTTCTGTGGTTTTCCTTTTTTTGCATTTCGTAATTCTATCGCAGCGACAAACTACGCCGAGGAACTGTCCCTCATTATCCTTCAGACAACATGCTGAGATGGAAGAACAAACAGAGGCAGATGTCTGACAGAAATCCTCTGTTGAAATAGGATAAGTTCACTGTCCTACAACATTTTTCACATCCACTGCTTGCTCATATAAATGACAGTCACCTCAGACTTGTTATTCCACCAACAGCTCCCCTTTGGTGTTTGTTTTCTTCTGCCTTTTTTACATCACAAATGATGTTTTGTTGTCCTGACTGTTCTGTTGTTTTGTTGGCTCTGCAAACCGAAACATGTTATCTGTTGCTCCTGTTTCAAGGAATATGCCGGCTGTCACAAATAAGCATACAAAATAATTGAATTACCACCACTTTGTTCCATCAGGAGTGTTTGTTTTTGTTTCTGAAAATAGACCGTTTTGAATAGAACATTATGGAGAGTTGTAGACTCCGGATAGCAAAGTCAAGTTTACTGTTACTAAACTGCCCTTTGCTCAGCCATCCAGAGGTAAACAAGTCAAATGAGTCGAACCTTAGAGCTTAAAAAACTATAAATAAATGCCTACAAACAAGAGTCAAAGGATTTATCCCCTATGAATCCAACTGTTTTTTATTTTTCATCCTGGTTTTAACAAAGCTTTTCTCCCCCCGCTTTTCCACTTTTTCTGCTTAATTTGGGCGCATTTAAAGCTAAGTGAGAGTAGAGTTTAATGCACGAGTTTATTCTCGCCTTTGTTAAAAAAACCAAGTTATATAAGGCTTCAAAGAGCTTTTTGGTTAAAGATGTGATGTCAAATCAGTCAAGCAAGCAAACATTAAGAGTCATGATGACAACAAACTGAGCAGAGCTGAGCCGGGAGAAGCTAATGACACAAAACACAGCAGTCAGTGAGTGAGGGAATGAGTAAAACCAAACAGGGACGTGGTTTTAACATTAAAACACTGCCAAAGTCCTCAGCAGGCTTTTCTTTTTCTCACCCACTTCTCACCAGTGCGTGTGAGTGGGTTCAGCAAGTGATGGAGCCAAACCAGATTATATTTTTACCACACAGACGCAACGTGATCAGATGACTAAATGTGATTTAATAACACAAGGGACCTTGTATGTATGATATTCCAGGATCAATTCCTAAACTTTGTCAATGTGTTGGTAGTGATAGTGGGCTGTAACACCTTGTAGTGCAACAATTTTGAAGATTTAGTAACCTGTGTTTCTCCTACTAAGCAAGTTTGGCAATTTGTGACGGTGAGAATTGTAGTGAGTCCCAATATTATGAATTAAAAATGTATTAAAGCCTCATAAATAAACCACCAAATCATCATGTGTAATGTGAAGAGGGTTGAGGAAGTTGTTTATGCTGAGAAACCAACCTGACTCTGCATTTCCCATCAGCTCTACACAGTGATTTTAGCATAAAACCCAAGTGTTTTTGTTCCTCTCTTTGCATTTTCTTCAATCTAAGTTTCTCCACTGACAGACAGCACTAATTTCTCACCCTGAAGAATTCACTTAAACCTCTTATTTGCTGTGGACAAACTGAAATCAGTTTAGTAAACTGAAGACAAGCATGAATCTCAGACTCCTCCAAGCCCTGTCTGAGAAAGCTGATTTGAGTTAATCCAGATTAAAAGGCAACTTTAACCCAGGCTTAATTACTTTCCTGAAGACTGGCCATAAATATTTGAGAGAAACATGAAACGGAAGTTTCAGAAGAGTAACTCTCTCCCTCTCTTTCTCCAAGATGAATTTGTTAATTGTATACTGCTGCTTAATCTGTCGCGGAGTGATGGGAGGATGGATCCTGTTTCAATATGTGTTGACGCACACCCACAAATGGAGAAATTCATTCTAGGCATTTGAAATCAAGTCAAGTTCCTTTTTATTTACAGCCTAATATCCCAATTCACAATCTTGCCTCAAGGGGCTTTGCAATCATTTAACCATTTGACATCGTCTAACCTCATCTCACCTCATTTCACAACATGTCTTTAGACCGTGGCAGGAAACTGGAGCACCTGGAATGAACGCAAGCACAGAGTGAAAACACAACACTCACAGCGCAGAACAAATTGTTTTGCATCTGGCTCTTAGAAGACGCAGTAGCCACCCTGCTGCTGGGGCTGAATTAATTAATGGGAGTCAAGAGACTTATGTTGTTAGCAATTCCTTTTACTCAGCATAACAGAGCTGTAAACACCAATCCACGTCTGAGAAGGCAATAATAAGGAAAAAAAAAAACAAAAAAAGGTCATAGATTGCATAATTGTTATACAAAGACTCAATGCCTGTCAGCGTATCTGGCAGAGTCAGGAGCTGCTGCTGTTTGTTCCACCGCAGGTTGTTTGTCACAGCAGCTGCTTGTGTCTGTTGGTTGGATGTAATGGATATCTGAAAGCACCTGGGAGCTGATGAGCTGCAGGAAGTAGGGCAAACCTGCAGAGATGCCATGCAGCTGGAGAGCATCTGATCAAAGTCTCATTTTGACACATTGTCCCTCACAGTGGACACAGGAAACACCGGCACAAGCCGAAGATATAGGAGAAACCCATCTTTCATGAAATGGACATCTTACATTAAATAAATAAAATGTGTGTGCAAGAGAGAGAGAGAGAGAGAGAGAGAGAGAGAGAGAGAGAGAGAGAGAGTAGATTTTAGTGCTCAGTTTTGCTCCATTGTGACTCAAATTGTGACAAAAATCTGTCTGTCAGTCTATTTTCCAGTTTCACAGCAGGTTGTGAAATATTTATGAGATGTAATCAATAGGATTTATATGCACAAGCACGAAATGTTAATTATTTTGAAGCACAACTACCAAAGAGATAATTCATTTCTGATTTCACAATCCTACTGAAAACACTTGATTAATTTTTTTCTAAAAATGTCTAATTTTTGTGACATTTTGTGGCCATTTTTGACCTCAACTGAAGCACCTTTTTGCCTAAAAACCTAATCATAGATGACAGTTCTGCACCTGAACCTCCTGCCTGAAACTCCAGTGCAGTTAATAAATGTAGTGCATGATTTTAGTCATAAAATATGGAAGGAACATGAAAATACACTCATGCTCAGTGTCCTTGAAACAGAAGATATGGACCTTGTGAGTTAATTTTCTTTACAATTTAACAAAATGCTGCAAGACTGTTATCTGATTCTACATCCTCTCTGTAAACACAGTGCAAAAATTGTTCTGTGTTTTATCTCTCTCCACATCAAGATATATTCTTACCATCAACAGCTTATTACGACAGAGTCTAGAGACGTATCAGGCTGACAAATTTTAAATTGAACCATTAAATGTGATACGAAGGGAACATTGACAACAAGGACAGGCTGTTGTTTCTTATCGTTTATTTGCATAATGGAAAGTGTCATTCGGATTTTGGTATGAGTTTATCATATTACATGTGTATGTTCATGTGAGAGACGGATCAAGAGGAAGCACATGTGCTGCATTTATGCATGCGCTTAATTCTGTTTGCTTGTGTCAGAAAGAGAACATTTATGCATATGCGTACTTCCAGGCCTGATTCAGTTTTCAAAAAAAAAAAAAAAATCTGCAAATGTTCCCCTAAATAAAGAAAATGTTGAAGTAGCATTGTAAAAGTGGAAGCTAATGTTTGTCCTGCTTATGATGAAGACACCTCAGAGCTCAAATTAGAGGTCCTTGTCCTGAAAAATAGTATAAAGAATAGAGAAAGAGGAAAAAGGGCTCTTAATGTTGTCTCTGCATTGCTGCTTCTTTCCACTACACAAGCACAGAAAAATGGATTTCCGGGAAGCCCAAATATGGTCAAGCAACGATGAGGTGTGCAACAGATGAGTCATCCTCCAGACTCCCACACTCACTGGCCTTGCATGTGTGCAAGACAGAGAGGGAGAGAGAAAATGAAGCGAGACAACGAGAGAATAAAGAAATAAAGCACTGCAAAAGCTGTGTAGAGAGAGCTGTGTAACCTGCAAACCAAGTAATGGTTCATGCTATGACATCTACACACTTCCACCGTGAAAATAACAAGATCAGAGAACAACAGCAATGACTGTGCATCACATTATATTCTGCACTCTAATATGAGTCCTATTTCTCCCTTCAAACCGGTGCACCTTTTTTCCTAAAAAATACACACAAACTCAACCAAATTGACACAAAAAACAGCTACTTGTTCACCCTTCAGCTTTAATGTGTCATGCACTTTGCAGTGCATTAAGGTGTTGAATGTTAAATTATGTATGAAGCTCATTGTGCACTTAAGGATTATTGCATATACATTGTAATCATTCAAAAATATCCTTTATCACTTCTTTTTCAATAGTGATTAAAGTTTTATGTGCAAATGCAGCTAAATGCTGGTAAAAGTTTTGCCATACTAGCACCCCCATGAGATTAGAGTTAATTTTACTATTCTTTAATGATTGTTACCAATAATATTAAAGTTAATCTCATTATTTTCTAAAATTTCTAAAAATTTGTCAGTTTCAGTTCTTTGGCTCAGCTGTGGTTTTGAGCTAAATGTTAAAATTTAATGCTAACATGCTTAAAAATTAGCATTTGCACATTTTTACTGTAATGAGTTTAATATTTTAGGTTACATTTTTTTTTTGCAACATTCGCCATTTATACATTTTTTTAAAGACTAACATGCTGTGGTTGCTCCTCCACTGCAGACGCCAAGTTGTCGTCTGCATGAATGATAAAGAAGCACAAAATTAGCTGTTGGCCTTTTAAAATATCAAATTAATAAACAATCATAATTAACTAAAACTCAAAAGTCTGAAGCTAATAAGTAAACACAATTACATAGATTACAATATTGAAAAATGCCGTGTTTACTTTTAGAGAGCTTAAAGCCACTTAAATTTAACTTTGCTGACTTTTTACTGAGCAATTGAATGTAATCCACTTTGAACAAGAACAACCTGTCTATCTCTGTTTTAAAATAAACATATATAAAGACAAATATACACACTGGAGACACCTGGATGCTGTCATATCACCTGCAGGAGATTCGATGTTCTTACATTTACATTTATATTACACAACATTGTTTTGGCTCCAATAATAACTGTTATATCCTTTCTTTTATAGAACCGACAGATTAAATCAATTACATGAGTCTTCGATGTACAGGTAGTCACCCAGAGAGAGGTGAAACTGTGTGGGAATAACCCGTTAATCACAATCATATCACGCATTTATTTGAAGATATTTCTATGATACATATTTAGCTTTTCACACTGCACATTTCTAATTTCACGCTGAAAATACTGTAAAATGTCAAGCTTCAATAATGTGATAATACTCTGGAGAGTATATGGACAGAAATGTCAGCTGCTGAAGTCTCCTGTTTATGAAACTTTCTCATGAATATTCAGCATGAAGGTGAAACACTGAGACTTCAGGATCAGTACTTTTCCCATGTTGTCTTTTCTTACTCAACTGAATGATATTTTAAGTAAAAGATTGATATCTGGTGAGTAGTTAAGTGGGATACATACCGCTCTCATGTTGGGTTAAATGTGTTGCTGTAGACAGTCATTAATTGCTAAACTCCATCCTTCAGAGGCAGATCTTCTTACTCTTGGATAAGTGCTTCTCACCGCCAGCCATCTGCTGGTTGAAGGCAAAGGCAGAAAGTTTTAAGCAATTAAACCTGTCATCTTTTCAAGAAAGCAAAAATGTCGAAATTTGTGATGAAATGCAGATTTTGTCCACAGTTTTGTTTTTAATATCCCTGTGGCCTTGTAAATAAATCATGATGTGATTAAAGTAAAAAAAACAGATGCGTCTCTTTTCATCTGTGAAACTTTCTGTAAATATGTGTCACTGGTTTCCAGACTGGCATGCTAGACTTATTCCAAAATGCAAGTATGTCTGGTTTCTCTTTGATAATTTAGATTTTTCAAGAAGTGCTATCAACAAGCGCTGGCCAAAAACGCCTCTGGACTCGCTCTATCAGCATCAACCAATCAAGAACAAGATGTGATGTAGCATTAAAGTGGAAAGTGCATGTTGGGGTGATGCTTAGTTCAATTTCAAGCAGAAAAAACGGCAGCCTGGTGGAAAAAGTTCTTAAACTACAACTAAAAAATTGCACTAAAATGTGTCTCTGAAGAAATTTAATTAAAGAAGATGAAGCAGTAACAAAGTCTTGATACAGTTTTGATTTCCCCAGCATGGGCCGGAGTTGGATTGAAATCTGTCAGAATGGGAGGGGGGCCAGACCCATTTGCCAGAGCAAATGAGCCATGTGCTTAGTGGATTCGTCGGGCTTTCCAGGCCCGTCGCTTCCCAAAACTCCTCTCAAAAAACAAACAAGAAGAGACAGCACCAAGGTCGGCCTGACTAAGCTTTCTCCGGATTTTTTTCGGCTCCCTCCAGTTGTCTGGGATTTACCCGCCTAGTCATCAGGTAACACCATGTATGTCTTTCCTGCAGCGGTATCGCTCTCCTCCATGGAGACCTGTTGTGGAGAGGCCTTCCTTTGGCACAGAGCAGCGAAACTCCTCTGAGTCATTCTGCTACATGCCTACATCTCCCTCTCTTTTCCTCTCTCTGGTGTTTTATTAAATTCACACCACCTGCATCAGTGATTCCTAATGAATTTCAGCCCTTTAATGGACCTGAAGATGACTAAGAACAGTTCATGCTGTTATCTCGCTGTTGTTTTGTTATTATTGTTGCCATTTTTTGAAGGTGATGAACAGCAAGGAAGCCTCCACTGTGTTAAATTGGACTTTTTGTTCGTTGCAAAAGGTGTGAACAAAAATTGCATATTAATAGAAAGAAGTCTGCACTCAAGGCTCAGTCTTCTCCTGCAAAATCAAACCTTTTTGGCTTTGATTCCACCTGATCCGGCCACTCCAGCATGACTGCATAACAGACTTCATCTCCGCTCCTCAGAAAAAAAAAGTCAGTGGGTTCAGCCGAGCTGAGCTGGATGTTGCATCAGGAAAAATCAATTTCTTTTGCCTTAACTCAGAGAGCAGCGTTTCATGGCTTTTTCCTCTCCGTGTCTCTATTGATCAGAATGTTCAGCAGACACGGTGACAAATTGGAAGCAGAGAGAGTGGCAGAGTTTATGACCAGCTGATGAGCCCTTCGAAACATCGATTACGAGAGTGAGACCGCATCTTAGTGTCAGTCCTGCTGAGTCTGAAATGTGTCAGCGAGTCTAAAAATGTATGAATCCTGAGACCTTTAACGTGTTTTTTTTATTGCTTTAGATGCCTCACATCAGCCATGTCACTCTGCCTCTTAAAAATGATGTCAGGGCAAGTTGCTCACAGCACTTCATGAAGGTTAGGAAAAGATCTCAGTCAAATAATGAGAGAAATCAAAAGTGATGCAGGAAAGTGTAAGTTTACTCTTTTAGCATGGAAACTCAACCTGCAATCTTTCAGTTATCATGGCCTTTCCCTCCTTCGCTTGGTCTCCTGTGCTTCTTTCTGTCTCCTTCATTTGGTCTGCTCCATTTCAGTGCACCAGTGCACCACTTTACAGATTAAGGGGAGGGCAAAATTGAGTCTAATCTGCCAGACAGCAGCAGCAGCAGCAATCATGTAATTGTCATCTGCATCTGACAAAACAACAGCGTGGAGCTACATGGCACAACCATGCTAGCTTTCACAGCCTACAAATAGTTCCCAGCATGAAGAATATCTTTCACAACATGACTTTATGTAAGCCTGAACAACATTCGTCAGTTCTGTCTTATCAACCAGCCGTCACATTTGTGCATCTGTGTGGATCATTTTGTAAACGATGCTCTTCCAGCTAAAAGTAAAAAAATAAATAAATAAAAATATCGCGCCTACAATTACTGTTAAATGGTGTACTCATCACAGCGAGGTAATGGTGAGGTCCCACTGTCTGTGGTGAGGACGTTATCGATCATTGTCATAAGTATCGTCGGTGCTTCAGGGGCTCAGAGGCTTTCAGGGGCTAATGAAGGATGGCAATTATTTCCATTCAAATACTGCAAATCCCATTGAATGCTGCACCAAGGCTTCAGAGCAACTTTAAAAACTGAGTGTGAGCGATAGATACACCACTTTTCCACCTTGTGTGGTACACTTACAGCTTTCTTTGTTGTGTTATGTATGTGAAAGCATGAAAAATAGAGCAGAAAATACAAAAAATAAAGTTAAAAAAAGCATGTTGCATCCAGGAAAGCTGGATTAAGCAAGTGGATTATGTCTAAGAAACTGGCCTCACACACCAGATTTCTTATGAAACTTATCACTCAGTGTCTGAGCTCTTCCCCGCTTGTCAATCAGTCCACAAGGGATGGAGGGAGGAGAGGAGCTCGAAAAAAAAAGAAAGAAGTGAGGAGGAAAACACAGCGAGACTGTGACAGGCTTCACTGAGCAACAAGCTGAGAGGTGTTACAATTTAATTTAAGGAGTCTTTTTAAGATACCAACTTCTCTCCTTCTGCTTCAGTTATCAAGAGGTCCCCTTTTTTTGTTGCTGAAAGTGTTTTTCCTTTATAAAAAAAGAAAAAAACAGCTTGTATTTGAGAATATGTCTTGTACAGTCCCTTTTTATTTGTACATGTAACATAAATTACATAATTGGAAAATCTTTCCTCACGTTCTGCCCTTTCTTTTGCTCAAAGAAGAGCTCTTATCTTGCAGTAAAAAAGACAGGGCAGCCCAACCCGTACTCCCAGTAAAACCCATTACCCTATTACTGTGATTCCTGCCACACATGAGGGAGGAAGACTGGTGGGGGGGTTGAAAACAGGAACAAGGAGTCAGGAAGAGTTAGCAGGAGCTCATTGTGAGTAAAGTCCCTGCCTCCTGGGATGGAAAATTTTAAGGTTTCTGCCCATAAAATCTGCTCAACATATAAAAAGAACACAATATAAGTGATATGGAAATAA
>JAPZDV010000008.1:7116004-7128833 GCA_029814665.1 Acanthurus lineatus
AACACCCACAGAGTTCTGTTTTTGTCTTTTGTTACACGCTCCGTCCAACATTTAATATAACACACACTTGAAAAAAAAAACACATGAAAGAGAAGTTTTCTGCACAATGCAAGAGGAAAAAATAAAAAAATAAATCCAGCTGATTGGTACGATTAAAATGATATCAAAAGTTTTTAGGTCATTGAACGATGAATCACTGAACTCTTTAAAGGGGCAAAAATGTGAATTAAATATGGGCATAATGAGGAGACTGCAGGAAATTAATTATGCACCTCATCAAATTTGAATGAAGGTAATCTTTGTCAGGAAATTGGTCAGTATGCAGTGTCAATTGTTATACAAAGCTTCATTATTATAAAATACAGCAATCTGCTTTCAAATATCTTATAATTACCTATTTCTGCTTTTTGATTTGGAGGATTTCAGGGCCAACTTGATAGATATTTAGTCTGATTGTTCTTCATTTGTTTTTACATTTAATGTAGTTGTGCTTCACTTTTTTTTCTAGACTCAGATGAGTTTGAGAAAAAAACAAATAATCCACTGTATTTTATCTATATTATGTTACCAACTGCACAGAGAGCTCTCTGGCAGAGTGGAGCACAGCCTTGTTTGTGAGTAGTGATTTGCAGGCACAGGTCATGTAATTGGACCAGCATAAACATGGCCCCCTTTTCCCCTTTATGGTGTCTGCCCTACTTCTTCTCTTTACACTGAAAAGGAAAAAGATGTGCAGTGGCACAGAGCTGCAGCAACCGACAAAGAATCAACTCCTTCGCAGATCATGCGACAGGTGTGCATGCGACAGGTAAAATAGCGTCTCTCTCTTGTTTTTCAGCAGTCAGCTTTTTGCACAGTGCATCAAAGAGATCATCAACACTCTGCACAGCTGACTTCCAGTTATGCAAGCAACTGAAGAACTCATGTTTTATCATGAAGAAAATGACAAATTAGCACAAATATCGTCGAATGGAAAAAATGCAAGTACTTGCATCTTTCTGCTCTTCAGTTACATCACAGGAAGCTTCGACATCAGGGCTTAAGCCTCCTGAAGCCTCTTTTTATCCACCCGGAGTGCAGCAGGGACAGTTTCACATGCTTCCTTAACATGTGCTAAGGTTGAGCAACATTTTTGATCAAAATTACCAAAAAGTGTCATAAAATTTACTATAAAAACTACAACCATTCTCCTCTGTGCTGGTTTCAAAGTTAACAATACACAAGCTCAACCAGCTGCAGCCTCATCACACAAGACACTCAGAAACTGCAAAGCACCTGCAAACAAAACAGCACCCTCTAGGGTCCAGATATGCTCATAGCTACATAAATGTGGTTCATGAAGGCAAAGCAGGAACTGGTAAGTGTATCACACATTTTTGCTTAATGCAAATGTCTTTTAAAGCAGTCACAGACCATTTAACAGGCACAAAATGTAAAATGCTTTGAAAAAAAGGACTGATGATGGAGAAACAATTACCCTTTATAGTCACTCCTGTGAGTCAAAGACGGTTAAATAGTAGCAAATATAGCCTGTTGAAGCTTTTAAACCAAAACTGGACAATCCGTTAAACCCTCTCCCACCTTGATAAGACAACATCCTGTGATTCAGCTGCATGCAGGTCTTTACCTCTCTTTGAACATGATACAAATGCCTTTTTCTGGGCCTCTGAGTGCTCCATCCTGCCTCCAAAATACCTCTTCAGTGAGAGGACTGTCCTGATTCGTGTGGAAAAAGTCGGAGGCGATGTGGAGGCGATGTGGGGCAGTGGTGATTTCCTAGTGATTCCTCAAAACTTTGTTTTATTTTTTTTCTCACACACTAACTAATATGGGCATTTGTTTATATAACTGTGCATGCCGCTGCCTACGCCTCCCTCTCGATGGGAGCTCCGGCTGAGCAGAAGGCTCTCAAGGTTCAAATGAGCAGGTGCAGCAACTTGGCTGTCAGTTGTTAGAATTACATTATTGTTTATAGGTCTATGCTATGTATTTTTTTTTAATTACTCCCACATTAGCTGCTTAGATATACACGTGCTTGGCAAATGCTTGGCAGCTTTAGCTGTCGGTGGTTTAATAAACAAGTTTAAGAGAAGTTAAGCTTTAGACAGTGAGCACGGAGATTCTCCATCTGTTCACTTATTTTCCCAGATCGTGTGTTTGTCCAAATGACACAAATAACCATCAGCTTATCATCACAGTTCATTATTTCTCTTGGTCTCTTTTTCATGCCATCATTGTACAAATGCAGAAGGAAGGAAGGAAGGAAGGAGGTTTTTTAAAAATCTGGTCAAAGTTTTCTTGAGTTTTTCAGATGTTGGGCAACTAATAGCTCACTTGGTGACACAGTTGGACACATCTACTGAGAAGTTCCCTTCTCAAATGGCAGAAGGAGCTCAACACAAGCTATGATGACAACCACATGGAGCGAATAGGCCTGCTACTTTGGGCATGGCATCTACATGAATAAACCTGCTATAAATACATTTCCAGTGACTTAAATCAGTACGTCTACGAGGACTTTTCTCAATCTCTTGGCAGATATTGCACATAATTTTGATTTTACTCATTAACCCATTATAATATCTTATGTCTGATAAGATGTGAAATTAAGGGTGAAATTAAAAGTGTTATCGCTCTAACCTGCTCACTGACAGATTCCTTGCAACTCTGCAAGCCTGCATGAAACATCCACTTCACTCACAGAGGAGATCATGTGCTAATGTAAACATTTATGACTAACTCCAACTAAAAGTACATAACAGGGTTGGATTGATTCAGAAGGATTATAATTACCAGAACAAAGGGCATCTGTCACTTTCTTACATGTACTTCGCATTTCAATGACGACAATCAGATTTAATGTATATAATCCACATGAGGAGACAGTGTGGGATCATTCATGCTGTGTGACAAGTGGATCTACATGCGTGTGGTATATCAAACTGTGCTGCCGTGAACAGGAAGTTTTAATCGTGACAAAAGTTTACTCTGAGGGTGAGGACGTGTGAAGTCATAGTATTACTGATCTTTGCTCTCTTGATGCCACCGTCATCAGCCTGTTTGTAGACTCCAGTCCAAACAGCAATTTTGCAGCAGCTGTTCTCATAACTGCTGAAGTGTTATTACGTGTCTGTCACCGAAGGGAATTGTGGTTGACTCTCTGCACACTCAAACGTTGACGTTGTAAGGGTTGGTAAT
The DNA here is from genome assembly GCA_029814665.1 of Acanthurus lineatus. NCBI lineage: Eukaryota > Metazoa > Chordata > Actinopteri > Acanthuriformes > Acanthuridae > Acanthurus > Acanthurus lineatus. The sequence goes on from JAPZDV010000008.1 coordinate 7,119,203, forward strand.
AAGGGGAAGGAACAGAGGAGTTTTTTATTTAAAAAAAACTCTGCAGACACATTTTCTGCACCAGAAAGTCTATTATACAAGGTAAAAGAGAAGAACTTCAAAAGATGTTTCTCATCTTAAAACTTTTAAACTAATCCACTGCCCTTATTGCTTAATTATTCAGTTTACAATGACAGAGAGGATAAAATCTTAATCTAATCAATCAACAACTTTGCTGTACAATAATTTCCCAATTAATTGTTTCAGTATTAAATACAATCACAATAAAAACAGACTACTTGAAGAAGGAGCATAATAAAAGAGGCAGATAATAAAGTAAAGTTTAAAAAAAAATCACAATTTCACATTTTATTTACTTCTGAAAGTGACTAATAAAGTTTTTCGAGAGGTTCAATTGACACCCAGTTGGCCAATCTTATGAGTTATATAACAAGCATTAGGAGCCTTAGTGATATTATCAGGTCCTCAAATGACAAACCTTGAACAGCCTTAAATTTTAGAAAGAGAAACCCATTACGTAAGATATTTACTGAATGTGACAGGAGAGGACAGAGTTCAGGACACAATTGCGGCTCTGTAAAAGCAATTGTGCGGCGAGTTCAAATTTGGTCCTTGTGCTCTAAATAGAGAATACTTTCTAGATTACAAATACGAGAGAAAGTCCGGCAGGTCACCTTAGTCCCTGTAAGGTCAAGTTAGTCCCTGTCCTGGTGCTCTGCGGTTATATGATGCTCTAAATGTCCCCGGGGGGAAAAAAGAAACTAATTAAAGAAGAGGGGAAATAACTTTTAAGTGTTGCTCTGTAAAGTACACAGTAATTTCCTCACTAAGATCCAAAAATTCTTGAGCCACCAGAAAAACAGCACAGCATGACTCCTCACTCCCACGAGGCTCTGTTTTCTTTAGGAAACTGAGAGGCAATGTCTTCTACCAGTTTCACACTTCCTCGCTCGTGTTGTTTGGGAAGTCATTTGTTTTCTCCCTCTCTCTCTCTCTCTCTCTCTCTTTCTCTTTCTCTCTTATTGCTTTGCTAAGAAGTGGAACTGAGCCAGCAGTACACCAACAGACACCCACATCAGGTTATCCCTTTCACACTTCTAGATCTACCCAGATCCACCCACATCCCTGAGGGGAGACAGAGAGACAGACAGTGAGGGAGAGAGGAGGAAGCAGAGAGAGAGAGAGAGGAGAGAGAGGGGATGGATGGGTGACGCCTATTCCTGTGTGTATGTGTGTGGTTGTCTATGCCAGTGTGTGTTTTTTTGATTGAAAGAGGGAGGGGGACGGATAGACAGAGAAAGAGAGGGAGAGAGGGAGGCAGCGCGCTCCTGTGTTTCCTCTCCTGCATTGCTGCACAGTCTGCACCTCACCTTCACTTTTAATTGGATGTGATGGTTTTGTGACATGACAGCCACCGGAATTGCACGTTTCCTGCACGGTTTAGTTTACATAACACCCCCCAATAAGTCAATCAATAAGTTGGATTGTCTTTTAATTGACTATGAATAAAAGCTATAATCCCTTTAAGCCCTTTATGAACTGGTTAATAAACCTCATCCAATATTGTCTTTATGTGTCATATCAAATTAAATGCACTGGACTTAAAAGCAGCAATAAACTGTTGCTTATTAATAAACAAATTAGTTCTGATAATGATAATATCTCATAAGTATTATCACGTTGCTATCGGTGTAATGAAACCTCAGCGGCGGTAACATTCAGTCGAGGACCATTCATCTCTTTTATTTCATCCCCGTGCATGCACATTGATTCCGTTGATCCTCTTTCCGGTACCTTTGCCTCTGCGTTGATATCTGCGTAGTTTGGTGTACATAATCGTTTGTCTCCGTCTCCCTGCACAGACCCCTCCCCTCTCTCTCTCTCTCCTCAGATTCCTCCCTCCTCCCTCCTCCCTCCTCCCCGCGCGCTGACACAGTCACTCTCACACTTACACACGCGCACGCACACAAACACTTCTCCCCCGCACACGGCCCTCCCCTTCCCCGATGCTGTCTCATTCATTTCAGCACTCCATCCACGCACTAACTCCAACTTCGAGCAAGGGGGGGCGGGGTTGGATATATACCTCTCAGAGCAGGCCACAAGCTACACTGAGACTGGACCCACTTGCAGTGCAAAGACCACAAGCAAGAAGACTCCGAAGCCGGGAGTAGAAGTACCAACATTTATCCTGGAGCTCAGAGAGAAAAGACAAGCGAGACCACAGCTTTTTTGGTTCTACGGACTGTCTGCTGGAGCTCCGACACCACCAATTTGTCAACCCCGCTATACGCCAGCTTCTCTGGATATAGCAGCTAAACTAAGTTGGTAGTAAACTCTTTGGAGTTTGGTTAGAGTCACTGTATTTTTTTCTTTGCTTGTGAGAGTGGACTGCACTGAAACTTGGGATCGACCCGTCTGAAGGGTCGGGCTTGGACCTGGCGCATCCTTTCAGAGGCTTCAAACACCTGTGAAAGTTTTTTTTTTGGCCAGAGCTCAGATCTGAAGACTTTCGAGTCGAGTCAGACTTTTTGAGTGAAACACTCAGCAGCTGCTACCCGCGTCGAGCTCCGAAAACACCTGGGCGACCGGATAGAGAGCCACTGACGAGACTTCACAGAAACGTTTTCAAGGTAAGGAAGGACGACGAGTCCGTCATGTGCTCATTGCTTTGACTTTGTAATGTGTGTTCGTACTTTGAAAAATGTGCGGAGTCCTGCGTTCATGGCAGACCATCGGATCGGAAGTTTTAAGTGATGCACATGGAAGTTGTCCTGCAGCTTCTCGGTTTGTTTCTGCAGATCGGACTGTCTGAACTTGTGTGTCGCTGTCCGCGGTGCTGAAACTCTCTCTCAAGCGTCTCAAGCGGCTCCTGCTCTGCACAAACAACGTGGATCTGTTTGCATTGCTTCTTGCATTGCATTTCAGCCTCTGTCACAAACACTGAATGTTCATTTAATGTCTCTTTTTCCTCGCAGATCTACTCCTAAGTTCTAGTAAAACACTGCTCTACAGATGGACGACTGTTAGTGTCGTACTTTGCTACTTTCTGATGCAGCTGAGTGAAGCGACGACAGCGATCTGCAGCACAAAGTTAGATCGTAGCAACAGGTTGCTCGATACAACTTTCTGATGCACTTACATCGCTCAGATCGCTTGCTCGGCTCTGAGACTTAAATATTGTGATGTGCATGGTGAAAAGTTGTAATCAGACATCTGCTGTTGAACGAGAATGCGTTTGCATTCATTTGTTAAACAGCTGCAAGGATTTGACAGCCTGAAGGTGCTGAAATGTAAAACTGTCTTCTTGAATCCATGTTTGGACAAACTTGCACAGAAATCAACCAACAGACTGGATTTTATTTGATCTGCTTGTTTCACATTTCTGTAGGAAAGACAAGACTTATGCATCATAGAATTCATATGGATATACTTATGAAAGGTTAATTTAATGCCTGACAAGTAATAACTTAGAAACATGTTTGCATGAACAAACACATACACTCCTGAAACTTGCATGCAGCTGCCCTCAGCAGCCTGCAGAGATTTGTCTCCTCTCATTGTTTGTCGTTTTTGCTTTCACATGGATTTGTAACAAAGCTGCCAGGTGGTCTAGTTTCTTGCACACATGTGCAGGTCTCTGCACCGGGGCACAGCGAATGAAAAAAACATGTGAGCAATTTGTGGATTGTGGATGAAAGATGACCCGTAATAGCTGCAAAAATGACTCTTCTTAAGTTTGCCTCAGCAAAAGAGAGCAGCTTGCAACGAAAAGGAATGAGGTCAGGGAATTGTAAATCCTGACGACTAAGTCTTTCTTACTTTCTCTGGCTGACGCAGTGACACATACTTACACACACATAAAGCAAACATCTTGGAAAACATGCAGAATAGCTCAATTGTCATATTTTAGAAAACATAAGTCTGGCTGGAGCATCTTAAAACTAACCTGCCAACCCTCCAGAGGTTTGCATTATATGAAATATTAGCAGATTCTCTCAGATTGTCTCATGGATTGTTTGACAGCTCTTTGGTTCAGCTATTCATGTATATTATTTAATGATCTCCAGACATTTATCTGCAGCCAGTGACAATGTCACATCTCATCAAGTGCCTGCACATTCATCATTGCTTTACAATGTAATCATTTTTTTCTTGTTCATCTGATATGAAAAGCTTCTATACCAGTGATGAGATAAGCTACAGAAAGGACTGCATGTCAGCATAAACGCCGAGCACATGCTGATAATAATTTTTCAGTTCTTTACTGTTTTTCACCCTCATCTCCAAAATAAACCCTGTTTCCATAACAACAAACGGTCCACTGCTTTGCAGAACATTTGTTGACGACAGCAAATGGACAAGCGAGAGAAAAGGAGACAAGAAGTTTAGGAGGGTGACATGTGAGAGGCCATGCAGGAAAAAAAAAAAGAGTCCTTTACGACAGCTGGAACTCTTTTCTTTTCACTGTGTGCCTCATCAGATGCCCATTCATGGAGCTTCCGGTAGCTGGGAGGCGGGAGAGATACACCCACCTACACAAAGCAGAGGTCTTTGCTGTGTTGCTCACAGAGAGGAGAGGGAGGGCCGGAGGAAGGCACAGAGATGTGAAAAGAGATGTGAGGATCGCAATTATGAGTTCTCTCTGCCTGAAAGCTGCAGGTGCTTTTCAAAGTCAGTGTCGCTGTAGAGCTGCACTGCCCCCTCCTTATGATTAACCCCCCTGTCACATACAGATAATACAGACTGTCATTGCTAAGCCTTAAATGACAGCTCAGGCTTCCTTTATACAGACACTGTCTTAATGCTTAAGCATACATATGTATTCTAGTCAGTGGATGGTGTCCTTCATGTGTTCTGCTCTGATGTTCTCTCCTCTGCCAGGTATCAGTGATAGAGGACAGAATGAGTTTAAAAAAGCTCGAGAAGTACAGCCCTGAATGCATGTGAAAGATGTTGCTGAGCAACAGTGTTTCCCCCACTTGTCATCTGTGCTGCAAGCAGCATCTCTCATTATTTCAGCTGGTCCAGTTGTGTGCAGGGACCCTGACGCTGACTCTGTGCTCTTCCTCCAGGCAGGGTCAGTGCTGTCTGAGTCTGGACAAGCGAAGTCTACATAAAATGTGTTTGCATGATGAGTAAAATGTGCACAGCTTAGGTACAGATTGCTCTAGTAGCTTTATTTGAGTGCATGTAAGCCCTCTGCAGAGTAGCATTGAAATGCATAATTTGAGTAGGCTTTAGTATCTTCATTACCGTGCATGCATTTGCATAAATATGCAGGGACGACTGGCACTTGTCACTCTAGGTGTGTTTTTTATTTCATGCTATGCTCTGGTATGTAACGGAGGAATGATTCCCAAAAGCAATTTTTGCAACAGCAGGGTATGTAATCACACTTCTCCAATGGACACAGAGGAACCATTTCTCTTGTTTTAGTGCTCAATAGGAGGGGTGATTTACAACAAAAAAACAGAACTAATAAGCGTCTGTGGTTGCTAGTGGCAATGCTTCTATGGACGTCAGACTGACGCACACGATTCGCGGTTCAGTTCTGTGTGTGTGGGAGGAAAGAGCAAGTGCTTGGAGATACCAGCCTGCTGTGAAGGACTGTAATTGCAGTTCCACAGCAATTATGTCCCAAAGAACTGGGCATTTCAGATCACTGAATCAGCCCTGAAACACTATGATACTGATAAGAGGCAAATCCCCCGATGCATAAATATTAGCTGAACAAAAGGTCTTATTAAAATGCATCTCATGAATGTTGTGAAAATGCATTACATGGAGAAAGCTTTAATTCTGCATACTGATATCTGATGTTTTGCACTGATTAGTTAGATGTTGCAGCATTCTTAATTTTTTTTTCTCCTTTTTTTATTCCCTTTTTCTATGCAGCTTCCTCTTTGATAAAGACATGACAGATTGTCTGATGCACTAAAACCTGCAAATCAATTCTTCAGAGGGGCAATTAACAAGTCAAGAGATCCGAAACAAGTGCAGTAACTTGCAACAAAGAAGTCAAAGAAACAACTTAGTTTTACCAACATTTACAGAAACAAGAACAAAGCCGACCCAATGGCGGTGTCAGCTCTTACCGGCCCCTTTGTGGCCCTCGTGCTGTTCTTCTTCGGTTTGACCTCCTGCACTCCCTCCGGCCCAGCCTCCGCCACCTGCGCCACCCTGGAACAAAGTCGCTTCTTTGGTGTGTTCTCCTCCACGACCACCCTGCCAGAAACACCATGCTCCTGGACCCTGCAGAACCCCGATCCTCGCCGCTACACCGTCTACATGAAGATCACCAAGCCAACCGACACCTGCGTGCCCCGCCAGATCAGGACCTTCCAGTTCGACTCCTTCATCGAGACCTCCCGCACCTACCTGGGCATGGAGAGCTTCGACGAGGTTGTCAGGCTGTGCGACGCATCAACCACTGTCACCTACCTGGAGTCCAGCAAACAGTTCCTGCAGATCCGTAAGGTGGCCCCAAGGAACGGCCTGGAGATCGTGGATGAGCAGAGTGAAGTCAGTGAGTTCAAGGCCGAGTTTCTGGTCGTGGGGAAGAGGAACCCAAGCATGCCCGCCTGCCAGATGTTGTGCCAGTGGCTGGAGAAGTGCCTGTCCAGTAGCACCCATGATTATCCCTGTGGCATCATGAACACACCCTGCCAGTGCTGGGAGGCCCCAAAGAGGAAACCAGGAAGCTGCTACAGAGGCGGTGTCTACGTTGAGAATTGCCTTCCCGTTCCAAGAGACAACGGCCGCGATGCTGAGATTATCAGTAAGTTTTGTAACTTGTTTGGTTTGATTTGACTCCAGAGAAAAAGTAAAAGAAAGTCAAAGAAAATGATCTCAAGGGGTTTATCTAACGGCTTACTTCAAAACAGTGTGTTCCCCCTTGTTTGTTGTGTTGTTTTGTAATCATAACCATTAGGGAAGAGTGTTGATGGAGGGAGGGGGGTCATGTTTGCCTGGACCGCGTAGCTCTGCAGGCAGTCTCCAGCCCTGTTATCACTCAATGTTTGTGTCTTAGAAGCTGCTAAAGGTAATGATCCATGTCTGCAGAGCGAGCAGGGGATGTGCACTCCACCGCCACAAAGTAATGAGAAGTAAATGAAAGGTGTTAGAGAAATTTGCCGGTGCGTCTGCCGGCCTTATTGGCAAGACTGTCAGAACCACACACACACATCGCCAGCTCTCCATTTTGTCTTAGGCAGGCATTTTAGGTTTAATGCTTGACAAGGAGTCTGAGTTTTTTGGATGCGAGGGGGAGGAGGGATAGAGGCCGTGTTTGTGTGTTAGGTTTTTTGGGGGGGCATGCAGAAAGGAGCACAAAGACCTCACAGTCAGCTGGCAGCGGAAATCGAAGTGCAGCTCTTGAGGTCGTCATGGAAACGCTCCTGTCGGCCTCACTCACACGCACACATGCACAGGCACAGGCACACACACACACACGCACACACACACACACACACCGCTCTGCCGTGGTTCGCACCGAGCGGTTAAAAGCACACAATCATCATTTCAAATGGCACATTTTTCCATCAACTTCAGTGCTCGACTGTGCACACAAAAACTCGGCCTTGCACATTCTCTGCAAATAAAACAAACATTACTCACTTCCTGCTCTTATAAATGAAACGTTATGTATCTTTCTATACAGTTCCTATATGTCTTTGCTGACTCATGCCATTGTACAATTTTTATTTTCAAACAAGTTTTGCCCAACTTAGCTTAACTTGATCGCTGCAATTGCTCTAACAATATCAGTTTTCCACCTTGTTCAATATCTCTCCTCGTCTCATCTCCTCCTGCAGAGGGCTGGGCTGGTTGGGGCCGCTGGTCAGTATGCAGCCAGGAGTGCGGTGGTGGAGTCCAGGTGCGCAGCCGAGGCTGCCAGCCCGAGGATGGCGTGTGCGAGGGAACAGTGGAGGAAGGACGGGCCTGCAACCCTCAGTCCTGCATTGGTAAGGCTGTCATCTGTCATTTAGTCATTTAGTTGGGAGCACTCTGCTGCAGGTGGCTCTGATTCAATGCAATAATCGTGCAATTTTCAAATTCTCACAGGCAAAGAGCGCAACAGGAGCCAGGGCCTGCGGGCAATTATCGGTTTAAAGAGAGACAATGCTGATGATGTCAACCAAGGAGCTGTTGCAACCCAAGCAGGTGAGATAGGGACCATTTAGGGACCTTTTACATACAATTATGTTGTCAGGAGTTATTTATTCACACAAATAGCAAGTATTGCAGATGAGAATTTAAAGCTAAAGGTAGCCAAGAGTGCGACAAAGTACTGTCTTAACTTCTCCAGTTGTTGGTGTGCTGAGCCTCTAACTCATGTGTCTCATGTGTTGCAGTAGATGTTAAGGGAGATGAATGGTCCTCCTGGAGCTCATGTTCAGTCACATGTGGAGAGGGCTGGCAGAGTCGTACCCGCGTCTGTGCTACCAGTTCCTTCACCACCCAGTGCACCGGACCCCTGCGTGAGAACCGCTCCTGCAACAACACAGTCGTCTGCCCAGGTGAGCTCCCGGTTTCACCTCTCTAAGATGAGAGTGAAAGGCGGGAGAAAAGAGAAGAAGAGATTATTATCTGGAAAATGATAAAGATACTTGGTCTTTTTGAAGAGCACAAAAGAGGTAAAAGCTATTATCCCCTAATGATTTCCTTTTATACAGCGCTAGTCACAAAGGAAGAGTAGACACAGAAGAGCAGACGAGTTAGAGAGATTTGGAGAAAGAAAAAGGGGCTGCAATTTAATATCAAGTACATTTCTGATTGCACTTATTCAGTGCTGTGTCTTAGGGATGGTTTAAAATACTGCCCCACCTAGTGGAGACTTGACAAAACTTCAAACTACCAGTTGCAGGGAGGTATATCTCCCTTACTGACAACAACTTCCTGTGTTACCCATGTGCAGTGGATGGTGCTTGGGATGAGTGGACCCCCTGGAGCCTGTGCTCATCCACATGCGGTCGGGGATATCGTGACCGTACCCGCACATGCAAGCAGCCCAAAAATGGAGGAGAGCCTTGCCGCGGCCCCACAAGACAAACCAAGTTCTGCAACATCGCTGTCTGCCCAGGTGAGAAAAGGCTCTAAAGCTTTTAAACAATTTCTGACTCATTTCTGACTCAGATTTGGTAATGAAGTAAATGTGAATTATGATTAAAATGATGCACATAAAACAACACTACATTACCCCAAAAAAAAAAACCTCCAAACACCTGCAATTGCTTCTATGCAACAGTTTGTTTTTTTCACAAGCATATTTGACCCTTCAGATAACTGAATCACATAGGAGAGCTAATTAAACCACTTACTGGCATCACCGCCATCCCAAACAGCAACTGCTGTGGCAGGTTGGCATTACATCTGACGCATCAACAGAATAAAAGCCTCTGTGGGCATTAGTCAGTGACTGCCGGTGAGTCACACTGTACTCATGGTCACTCAATATGTTGGAAGCCTCGTTTTTCCCTATTCTGCCTCCCACACGTGTGCTGAAATGTTTGAACTGATTTTTGAAGTCATAGCTGCAATTTATACAACAGGTTGGCAGTTATCTTTGACACGTGGCTTTTTTAAAAAAAAAAAAAAAAAGTGGTTTTCTTAGCTTCCCAGTAGCAAT
>JAPZDV010000008.1:7129242-7147253 GCA_029814665.1 Acanthurus lineatus
GTATCACTGCGCCCCACTTTGACAAAGAGGATGTGTCTCTCTGTTCATGCAATTTACCTTTTATCCTATTTTTTTTGAGGGGACAGTGGATCTTAGAGGTTCAGAGGTGCATGCATTCATGCTTGAAGGACAAACAACCTTGTCCCAGCTTTCTGTTTTACTTAACTCAGCTGAAGTAGGTCATGTGAAATGTTAATAGCGTCAGTGACTATGCCATGATGCTGCTGGCTTGAGGGTCTTGTCTGTCATGTCCTTGCACTCTCTGCAACTCTCTCTCTCATCATATTTGCTCCTCTGCCTCCCTCTAGTGGACGGATCCTGGAATGAGTGGTCTGCCTGGAGTGCTTGCTCTGCTACTTGCTCCAACGGCACCATGCAGAGAACGCGGGAGTGCAACGGGCCATCCTACGGCGGCTCCGAGTGCCACGGCAGCTGGAAAGAGACCAACAACTGCTTCCTGAAAGACTGTCCCGGTAAAAAAAATAAACTTAAGCCTCATATTTAAAGATTCCCTGTACAAATAAGTGACAAATGAATAAGACATGACACAGTTCAGAGCTCATGGTGTGAAATATAACCTGTGTTTAGTTGATGGACGCTGGCACGCATGGACCTCTTGGGGCAGCTGCAGTAAGACTTGCGGTGGCGGCATCCAGCAGAGACAGAGAGTGTGTGAAGGGCCCTTCTTTGGTGGGGAACCTTGCCCTGGTGAAAAGGGAGAGCAGAGGCGCTGCAACGAGAAGAGATGCCCTGGTAGGTGACTGTAATACAAAGGATGAGGGTGGGCACACTACAATACAAGAAAATACTTATCCTTCCACTTCTCCCTTTAATTTTAAAGAACCCCATGAGATCTGCCTTGAGGAGAACACTGGAGATGTTGTGTGGAAGAAAACCCCCGCTGGAGATATGGCTGCCATCGCCTGCCCTGCTGATGCCACAGGTACTGTGACAGTGAAAACAGTGGCGTGCTTAGTTAGCTTTGGACATGTGTTATAGTGTTCATCTCCCTCCATCACGCCAGCCTCAAGTATGTACTGTGTCTCATTAACAGGTCTGATTCTGCGCCGGTGCACCCTGGACGCCATAGGTCTCGCCTCCTGGGAGAGCCCTACTCACATCAAGTGTGTCTCAAAGAACTACGAGAACATTCAGATGCTGGTAAGTCCCGAGAACCTAATTAAAATGCTAAATGCCTCATCTGTTGTGTCTTCCTATGACTAATTTCCCAGTAGTGAAATCAAACCAGCAAATGTCAAAGATTTCAGATTAACCTTTTGACTCCTCTCCTGTAGTCAAGGGACTACATTTCCAAAGCGCAGATGGGGCAGAGCGTGGACGGGGTCGCTGAGGTGATTTCACGCCTCAGATTCTCCTCTGATGAAGGCGCCAAGTACAGTGGCGACCTCTTGGCTGTCATGGAAATCCTGAAGAACACAACCGAACTGTACAAGGCAACCAGGCTGAGACTGAGCAACGCCGATATCGAGGTAAGCTGAAATCTTACTGGTGTGAAAATTGATTTATTCTCAACAAACACACACACATATTCAAATATAATATCATGCAGCATCCTGTCTGTCATGCTTCTCCTAAAATAGTTCCTAATTAGGCTGGATTTTGTGTCTTCTTACACTTCTGTCTCCATTTAATGATTTGCAGAACTACGTCCAGACCATCAGCAACTTACTGAAGGAGGAACATCGTGACAAATGGGAGGAAGCACAGCTGGTACGTGATAAGAGGGTGTGTGTATGAGTCAATATGAGCAGGGGGAGAAAATAAGTCTGTCATGCTAACGGTCATGTGATGGGATCAGTGTGGGCAGGACAAACTCAGGTAGAGATTAAATTGGTGACTAGTGTGCTTGCACTGATTAACACTGCCAGTTGCCCTTTTACTTACACGAACTTTGGATAAGACTGGATTAAAGGTGTGTGACAAAGAGCAAAAATTATCTGAAAAATAGTCAATTACATAAACAAAAGCACTAATTTATATATCTAGAGCTTGACTTATTATTCATTTCTACCCCATTTTTTAGATTTGTTTAGAAATTTGACTTTTTTTGACCACCTGTTGATGCACTTTTTCCCCATTTTCATGAGAAATAAGATCCGCCTCCTTGCTACAGTGAGTGCAGAAACAGAAATCATGTCCCCTGAGAAAGACAAGCGAGTGCAGAACAGTTTACCCCCACTTGCAGAGAGTAAAAAAACATATTAGCACAAACACTGAAAACTGAATTGCGAATTTCCGAGCCCACTGCAACGAGAGAGAGTGAACACTTCAAGGTGACAGTGAAAGCGAAAGAGAGTGAGATTGAATCAGGGAGATTCACTACGCCCACCCTGCAATCTGTGAGTCTCCATGCCATCCTACATACCGACAGCAGTTGTAAGGGGACACAGACAGCACATTGCATGCAAGAACACACCTTGCGCCCACATAGCTGCAGTTCTGCGTCAGAGACACGCAAGTCAGGCAGCCCTCCCTTCCACTGAGTGAGAGGACAAAAAAACCCGAGTATGAATCAACAGCCTGCCCATTTATGGCCTTAAGGAAGTTCTGAGGTTGCATAGCAGCAAGAAGTGTATTTTTTTTCATTCTATCTTTTCTTCAACGCTGAGCGCTTTAAGAGCATAAATACAGGCTGGACTGGTAAAAGAACAGGAAGTCCAGATATGGGCATGTAGTGACAGTTACACCTACGTGCTCAGATGTACTAATTGTGCAAATTGCATGAAGTGAAACCTCTGAAACTACATGAATATGCTCCTGTCTTGTCCCCTATCTTCCCTCTGACTCCTCCACCTTTTCCCTTTATCTAGATGGGTGCCAACATTAAGGAGTTCCTTCGCCTTGTTGAGGACTCTGTGAACATGATCGGTATGCAAATGAGCGGCTTTCAGGACATTTATGAAGTCACCGAGAATTTAGGTGAGCCCTAATTTCCTCCGCCAGCTGCTCTCTGCTCATGTCTAGTCAGGATGATTTGTCCTTTTCTCCGGTGCAAAGTGCATCAATCTTTATCTCACTTGTGAATCTGAAGCTGTATAAGCAACAAAAGAGAAAGCATCACCTTGACAGAGTGTCAAGTCTATACCACATGACATGCATCACCTCCATGATGGTGTGAAGTAAGTTTGGCATAACACATATGCGACTTTTGCAAAAACTTGTCAATCTATCAAATACTGTAACTGTAAACTTCACGCTCTGAATCACTCTGTGACTGTTTGAAGGTGACATTCGCACAGGATTTTGTGGGCAATGACAGCTTCAGTCAGACACACGCACACACATGACGCATGACACCAAAATGTCCTTGGCATCAGATCATTCTTCTGCTAAAAAAGCGTAGAAAAAAAAAACTGTGAAAGTTGATGATCTTGAAGCGTTGTTTTCTCACAAAGCCCCCTGTCTAAGCCTCAATCTCTGTCCCTCTCTCAGTGCTGAGCATCCACAAGCGTCCAACAACTACAAACTCCAACTTCACCTTCCCTGTGAAGGGCTGGAGGGGCATGCTGGACTGGGTCAGGACCTCTGAGGAGAAGATCTCAGTGTCCCGTGATGCTCTGTCCATTGAACAAGCTGGTAAGCTTAAATGAACATAAAGTCCTACAGCAGATCATCCAGCGTGCAGCTTGTGTATTCAAGTCTAAGCTGATTTTTCTATTTGTTATGTTGTTGTTGTTCTCTCCAGATGGCAACGATGCTTTTGTGACTGGCATCGTCCTCTACAGAAACCTTGCTTCTATTCTGTCCTTCCAGAGGTAATACAATTTCTCTGCTTTTACGTGCATGAAACTGGCCTTCCATGAAATATACTCTGCTGTCACAAGATGGCGCCCCTAGTTGAAAAACTCCCCACTGCTACAGTCGGATTTTCTCTCATATGTTTTTATACTAAGAGCTTGCAGACGCCTCATGTCAAACCTCATTAGACAATAATGTCTCATACGTACGACTCTTCTGCTTCTCCACAGCAACACCACACTCCTCAACTCCAAGGTGGTAACGGTGATCGTCAAGCCCACCCCGACTCTCCTGTCGACCCCCGTTGAGATCGAGTTCCCCCACCTCCACAATGTAAGTCCCTATTAGTTACCTAATCCGATAGAGCCTTGTGAAAAAAACATCATCCCCCCCACCTCCCCCCGGGTGTTTGCTCACCGCAGTACACAGAGCCTGACATTTTCGTTGACATTTGCAGTGACACTTTGATTTTTTTTTTAACTTATACTTCTGTCAGTTGAAAACTCGGCAAAGATCACAGCCATGAACCGAACGGTCAGCTGACGATGATGAGAAATCCTGCGCAGTAATTAGTCTCTGCAGCTGATAGGAGGCTGTTTTTAGTTCGGTTGCATGTATTAACAGGGGGGAGGGTGTCGAGAAATGTGGGCAGGCGGCTGACAGCAAGCTGTTGCATCTCACAAGTTTTACAGCGCGCCCTCTCAGCCTACATGTTTCCCCTCTCTGTAAAGATTCCTCACACTGACTTCTCCATCTGCCTCTCTTCTGCAGGGCACCGTGAATGAGACGTGCCTCTCATGGGACGAGAGCGAAACGTAAGTGTTGACCGCAGTTTGTTTTTTTTTTTTTCTTCTTCTTAAATGTGCATCCAACCATCACTCGCTTTTACTTAACGTCCTGGGCGGCCTTGTCGGCTGATCTGATCTGGCTCTTGTAGTTGTTTATCTCCTGGCTTGTGGCTGGGAGTCCTTTCAGTCATGCTGTCACTGCGTATGAACATTCCATCCCCGCCCCCCCCCAGACCTACGCTCACTGGAGACAAAGCAATAATGTCCCCTAGCCGCAGTCACCAGGCTTCGTTCAGCTGTCTGACATATTTAATGCACGCAGAATTAAGAATTGACAGCCTCAGTGATCCTCCGTGGTTCTGGCTGAGTGACACTTCACTTCCAGCTCCCGGTCACCTGCATCACTTTAAATGAACCACATCCTGAGGAGGGGGGGGTGGAGAATACACAGGCAACATTTCAAACCTCATTACATACATCAGTGAGTAAATTCACTGCAGTGTCCCTATAGGTCAAACCGTGGAGTGTCAATCCAAAGACAATGGCAGCTCCCCCCTTCCCCCTCCCCGCCTCTAAGTCAGGTTCATATGTCACCGCCGAGGTTAATGGCTATGGCGCTTGGGAGTTTTTAAAGATGCTCAGCAGCACTGAATGACTTATGAGAGAAACTCCTGGTGGCCTGGCCTGGATCAATCAGCCTCAGGCCCACTCTGCTCTCCTGAAGAATACACAGGTGGATCATTTGCATTTAGATAGATTTGTACACTTGTGGAGGACAGATAAGAAATGAAAATGCTCCTACACCCAGATACCCCCCCACCACCACCACCACCACCAAACACACACACAGCTTTTTTGCATAAGCCACAACAGCCAGAGTCAACGCATAAGCAAAAGCAAAATATGAATCCGAGGAGAAAATGTAATTAACTCTTCTACTTTCTGAGGGAGGGCGATGTGCCTCTGGTCAAATTAGATTCATTTTTGACAGCCGGATGTGATTAATGGAAGGATATAAACAGTGGAAATGGCAGAGGAGGACGCTCAGGCTAATGGCTGAGTTTGGGGTCAATGCATGTTTGCAGAGCTGCATATGTCTGATCACAGGAAGCGCTCCATTAGCTCCTCCACCACCGATGAACTCTCCCAGATGGGGTACAGATAAAAATGCTCTGCAGCTTTTTGTGACATGAAAACAAATAACGGGCCCACTCATGTTTTTTCGGCTTGTTTTTTTGCATTACACAACATTTAACCCATTTAAATGATATGATAACTCCAACTTGGCACACATTAAACCGTGCAGGCGAGGCTGCTTTAGATGCTATTCCAGCTAAATGCTGTGATGATTGAACCCTGAGGCCAGGCGCCCATGACATTCTGTACCAAGCTGGACCTGCTGGCTACGATGCCCCCTCTGTTATTCTCCAGTCAGTCAGAGCCTGAGGGCACTGCTGGCTGCCTCGACCTCCTCCGTGCTCTCTGGGCTCTGCTGCTAATGCTGCTTCCACACACAAAGATCTCACATTCGCTTAACAATGTCTCAGAACGAGATCTGAGTTAAACACTGTAGATTCAGTGATTAGTCATCAGACAATAAGTGCAATTCATTTAAAAGATGGCCTCAATGAAGCACTCGTTATTGATTTTACTCTCTGTTTCTAATGCAATTTAATCTGTTTAGGGTTTTTTTTTTAGTCTGATCGAGCTTGGCACAGTATAAGTGAGGATAAACATTACAAAAATCATTATTTTCTTTTAGATTGCACAGAAACAAGCAACAATTAGTTGAAGAAAATAATCAGAATTCAGATTGTTTCAAATTCCCCTCCGGCTTTTTCCAAAGTGAGAACATGTTGTCCTTTGTCCCCATTGTACTGGGAAAGTGTTGCCAATGATCTCGTGTCCACAGAGGACAGATTGCCCATAACTAGAAATGATACAGATTATGCTAATAATGAGATTTATGAGGGCCTATCATCA
This sequence comes from Acanthurus lineatus, assembly GCA_029814665.1. Lineage (NCBI taxonomy): Eukaryota > Metazoa > Chordata > Actinopteri > Acanthuriformes > Acanthuridae > Acanthurus > Acanthurus lineatus. The sequence goes on from JAPZDV010000008.1 coordinate 7,135,773, forward strand.
TCAATCATGGCACAGATGGCTGTTAATCACATAAATGTAAAAGCTGTCAACAAGCCTCTCCTGAGATCAAACTTAGTACCCCAGGTTACATGAAATAGGCTAATATGTATTTTTATTTTCACACTGAACAGAAGTAATATGTCAGTATTTAAATGTTCTACTAAATGCAAAGCAATATGCATTTTTTTTCTGTATTGGTCTGTTTAAACTGCAGTCCTGGTGGGCTTTTCTTAAATATGTTTTAAATGTCTACTTCTCACCATCTAAAAGAGAAGAAAATGTATTTTTGGAGAGATTCACATGAGAGATTTGTCAGATCTCCCCTCTCCTAACCCGTCGCTGCCTTTCCCTCTCCTTTCCTTGTGCAGTTCCTCTCTGCTTGGGTCTTGGTCTGCTCGGAGCTGCAGAGCCGTCCCCGTTCATTCATTCAGAACCAAATGCGTGTGTGACAGCCTCTCCACCTTCGCCATTTTAGCGCGCGTCAACTTCGACTCGGTAAGTCCTCTTGTCTGTGCACAATGTGTCCTTGTTTTTGTTCATCATTGGATGTTTAATGTTGGGTGCAGCTTGTGTGTGTGAATGCGGTGCGGTGGGAACGTACGGTACTTGTTGTTTTCCTAGCGGTTTTGCTGTAGCGCTGCCTGCCAGCACCTCTTTGTCTCCGTGCAGGTGCCGCTTAATCGATGCATCGCAGCCTGGATGTGTGTTTTTTTTTTTTACTGAGGGGGACATAATCGAGCAACACGTTGATGTGCATGAATTGCATGTAGTTTGTTTGTTTTTTAAAAAAAAAAAACCATTACGAATTGCACGGTAGCGTTTCGATTTCGCGCGAGCTTCTTAATTAGATGCTCAGTTGCCTGCAATCAGCTGCATAATTGACAAAATAAACAAAATCGCATAATATGGGAAAAGGCTTATGTAACGTTAACTGCGTGCATGATAATTAGGAAACATTAATTGCACATTGTTGATTCAGTCACTCCAAACTGACTTTCTGATGGTTGTGTAACCCGGGTTTTGCATTTAATTTCCGACCCTGCATGATTTTGAATATATGCCAGGTAAAGTAAACAGAGTCAGTGCGGAGGAACTTGTGTGCACAGGCTGCTAACCCGGTGATAGAAATCTTTCATTAACATCGCTGTATTTCATGCGCAAAAAGACAATGTGTTGTGTTTTTTTGTTTTTTTTTTTCACCGTGTTGCCTGTAAAGCAGCTCGCTCTCCAGTTGCCGTGGTAACGGCTTCTGCAGCGCAAACTCGGCCTGTGTGATTTTTGATAACTGAGATGCTGAAGACACACACACACACACACACACACACACAGAGCCCTCTCCTCCCTCCCCTCTCTCCTCTGAACAACCCCCCAGGACAGAAGAAATGGCCTGTCCATCTCTGCTGTGCATCTGAATGCTGCTGCACACAAATGGCAATCAACAGATGTCAGTTAGTTTTAAGGAAAAATGTGTATTTTAAATGCACCTTTTTTTGTTTAAATTCTCCAGTTTATTTAAAGTGCAGCCAGAAACAAAGCAGCTGAGGAATTTGCACTGCAGTGTTTTTCTGCTGCTAAACTCATCCACTCTCCTCTTCTTCTTCTTCTTCTTCTCCCCAACCTGTTGTTTACATCCTAGATTTGATATGCTCATGCTGTTACCAGCCTGAACGCAGCCTCCCGTTATCTGTTACAGGCTGCACACACACACACACACCACCTCCTTTTCAAAGCTCCCGAGACAGTAGAAAAAGGCAGCTGCGGCAATCATTCCGTCTGCCAATATCTCTGAATTCTCGATTACATACACCACCACCCCCCTCCTCCACCACCATCTCTCTCTTCCTCCTCCTTTTTCCTCTTCGGCCACAGCAGCCAGTCTGAAAAATGCCAGAGGGGCAGACCAATGAGAGACAGACGTCTGGTCATGCATTGATGGCTGCCCCCCCACCCCCCTTCTCCTTCTCGTCCGCGTCTCCATCCATCCTTTGATGTGTGCTGTGGACATTTTCAATAACATCTTCCGTATGAGAAACACCAGCGAGAGGCGAGGGGAGAGAGAGAGAGAGAGAGAGAGGAGTGAGGAGATGTGAAAAACAGCAGATACTGCAGTGTGTTAGCTCTCATTCGCTGTGGTCTGATTTCAGGGGTCCTGTAGCATCATGTGTGTTGGAAACATGATGGTCTAGCGGGAGCAGCTTCAAATTGTTAGTCCAGCAGATGCCTTTGACCACCACAGGGGTAATCAGTTTTTTTAAAAAGAAAAAAAAAACAGCAGAAAAAAAAGTGTATTTGTTAACCGTTTTTTTTCTGCTCAGTTCTCTTCTTCCTCCACCTGCTTCAGATTTAATCAAAATGAGAACATGTGATTCGGTCAAGGACAGGCAGAAGACATGCTCCATATTTAGGTCAAGCTGGCTGTCTGGATTTCACTCAGAGGCCCATGGTGCAAGCATCAACCCAGATACAGAGATTGGGAAGAGAGAGAGAGAGAGAGCAGAACACACTGTATCATCCTCGACTCTTTTTTCTCTTTCTCTCTTTCTTTCTTTCTTTCTTTCTTTCCTCTGGTTCGGCGAAGGCTGAAGAAGCAGAAAAGACAACTCCCTGCTCTGCTATCTGCCATCTGTTTTGGGGCGCTTCTGATGTAGCTGGATAGATTTTGAAACAAATTTGCCACACTAAATTAGTCTTTGGCCGCCGTAGGCCGGACTTCACCAGCTGTGCTTTGATATGTGAAAAGCCTGTGTGGTGGAGCACATAGTGAGATGGAGAGGCAACAATCCTTCAAGGTTCAGTATTGTACTTGAAATTCTGAGACACTATCAACAACGGCAAACATATTAGAAGCAAGGCTTCACATAGGCTCGCAATGGAGGAATTTATGGCCGTCATAAATCAAACGAAGGCCAGAGCGGTGTCTATTTTTTTCTCCTCTGCCTGTGCTAATTTGATACCTGCAGATTTATTATATTTCTGGACATTTTCTCACTCACCTTTCGGAGCCACTTAGCTCTTTCTCGCCTTCCTCTCCCTCAAGACGTTATCAAAAAACAAGATCACACCATTTGTCGTCGAGGGCTTCTTCATCTACTGAAACGATTTTTCATCCAGCTCACACGCTTTGTGGTGACGACAGCCTGATCAGAGGTGTTAGATTAGCTCACAACCTTATTAAAAGCTCTAGAGTAGGTGTGAGACAGACAGAGATTATGGATGCAGTGAAAACACACAATTAGCTGCTTCGGGTTTGGTAGGCGTGTTGGCCAGGCGGTGAGATTTTTTGTGAAGATTTGTGTGAGCTGTAGTGACCCGTCAGGCCTCCGGGTGAACAAGCAGCAGGGAAGACAAACACCCTCCCCTGTCTCCTCCACCAGAGGTTCGGTGCCAAGGGCTCTTTGAAACATGGGACGGTCACCGCTGCCGGCGGTGGCAGGCGCTAAGCGGCTGTCAGAGATCAGAAGGGCAGGTGGCGGCAGATTAATGCACAGGTGATAATGGTCCACCTGTTCATTCCTGCAGGGACGAGCAAGGAGCTGCACCAAGACGCCAAGTTAGCAAGAAAATGCTAAAAACACAGCTTAAAAAAAAAAATGGAGAGGAAAGATGAAGCTCGGGATGTCTATCAGTGATTAGAAGGTTGCTGTAGCGGCTTAAACTAATGACTGAACACAGCACCCCCCACCCTCTCCCTGAACTGCCCCTGGGGATTGAACAACCCCCCCTCTGCTTGCTAAGTTGAGAGAGATATATGTGCACTATCCTCCTCGCCTCATTTGCTGACTCAAAAGCTCAATGGAGAAACGCAGTGACCCTGACCATTTGTTTAGTTTGCCGCTCCATCTTTCTGACATGTTCACCTTGGGGTCACCTTGCCTCAGCCGTGGCCTGATTGTGCCATTCAACTGTTTGCCTACGGGGAGCTGTCTGCTATTCCAGATAGCACACACCCAGAGGCTTCGCTGGTGTGTGCATATGTGTGTGTAGGAACTCGGTGCTGGTTTCTCCCTCTCTGTGTGGATGTATGTGTGTGTTTGTGTGTGTGTGTAATCAGCTCTAAAAGGCATGTTGGGGTCTTGTCTCCTCTCTGTAGATCATGGACAAGGCACTGCTCCCGTCCGTGACTCTCATCGTTGGCTGTGGGGTCTCCTCCCTCACTCTGCTGCTCCTCATCATCATCTACGTCTCTGTGTGGAAGTAAGTAAGCCCTGCGAGCAAAGTCCGGCCATGTCGGCCTTCAGCATTTTATGCCGTGTGTTCTGGTTTCTCTCTCCTCTATTTACTCATTCCTAAACTCACTCTTTTCTTTTTAAAAAAAAAAAAAACTCCAGGTACATCCGCTCCGAGCGCTCCGTTATCCTCATCAACTTCTGCCTCTCCATTATATGCTCCAATGCCCTCATTCTCGTCGGACAAACTCAGGCTCGCAACAAGGTAAAGCGCTCTTCCAGCCAATCCCAACCTCTCTTTTCAAACCTCTCTGAAATTCACCGCTTTGGGGACTTGGAAAGTAGCAGGGTGGCTGACACAGATTTCTCATTTCTCCTTTCTATCTGCCCTTCCTTCTGGGCTCCCACAGGTGGTGTGCACTCTGGTAGCTGCTCTCCTGCATTTCTTCTTCCTCTCTTCTTTCTGCTGGGTGCTGACAGAAGCTTGGCAGTCCTACATGGCTGTCACTGGTCGTCTGCGCAACCGCATCATCCGCAAGCGCTTCTTATGTTTAGGCTGGGGTAAGAGCGTCCGTCTTTATGTTCAAAATTTCCTTTTTTCCTCCTCTGTTGCATCAGTTTTTTTTCACAAACAGATTTTTTAATCTTTTCAGGCTCTAACTTTCTCCCCCTGCTTTGTGTATTTTTGTATCTCACAGGCCTTCCAGCGCTGGTGGTTGCTGTCTCTGTGGGTTTCACAAAAGCTAAGGGATACGGCACCGTCAACTAGTAAGTCTGGTCTCAGCCGGCCATTTTTTGGGCCTTCTCTTTTATCTACCTTGATTCTTAAAAGCTCTTCATCTTTGCTCAAGCATTAATATTCTCTCCTCCTCCTCTCTTTTAGCTGCTGGCTGTCTCTTGAGGGCGGACTCCTCTACTCCTTCGTTGGCCCTGCTGCAGCTGTTGTTTTGGTTCGTATTTTGATGTCCCGCTCCATCCAATAAATTGTCTGCTTATAAATGCATTAGCCATTTTAACATCATCTCATCCTTACTTCTTTTCTCTTGCAAACAGGTGAATATGGTCATTGGTATTCTGGTCTTCAACAAGCTGGTATCCAAGGACGGCATCACCGATGTGAAGCTGAAGGAGAGAGCCGGGTAAGGTTTTTTATTGATCTTCTCCGTACACCCACAGTTTTGCGCTTATCGCCCTCATCAGTGCCATTACAGGTATATTGATGATGCGCTTTGATATCAAGCTTCGCAATCAAACAACAGGAGTGAATAGAGCTCCACCAGTAGAGAAGAAGAAGCCTGCGTGAGCCTGTTGTGTCTAATCTGTTCTTCTGTCACCCTGCAGGGCGTCTCTGTGGAGCTCCTGTGTGGTTCTGCCCCTCTTGGCCCTCACCTGGATGTCTGCCGTCCTGGCCATCACCGACCGCCGCTCCGCCCTCTTCCAGATCCTCTTTGCTGTCTTCGACTCTTTGGAGGGCTTCATCATCGTCATGGTTCACTGCATCCTGCGCAGAGAAGTAAGGAAGAAAAAAATCAGTTAAATGAGATAAAGTCAAAGGGATTGAGATGAAACTTGATTTTTTTGCCACAAAGCTATGTTTTAAATGCCATTTCCTAACTTTTCCCTCCATCCATCAGGTTCAAGAAGCTGTAAAGTGCAGAGTAGTCGATCGCAAGGACGACGGCAATGGCGACTCTGGCAGTTCCCTTCACAATGGCCACACCCAGCATATGGTAAATTTCTTGGCTTATTGCCTTTTTAATGTCTTGAGTGCCTCTTGCATTTTATCCCCAAATGAGTATGTGCATACATTAAGCACTGATAGAACACTTTTTATTCTTTTATCAGCATTCTGATAACGAAAAGGATGGAGATTCAAGCAGACAAGGTAAAGCCCTTTTCCATCAACTTTTATCCTCTCGCCCTTAACCATTTTTCCATTTGCATTTCAATTTTCTGTGAGCCTCTCATTTAAAACATTCGATTATGCATAAAAAGACAACATATTTATTATAACAAGTTTTCTGGCATGGAATGGTAATATCTTATTTCATAACTCTCTCTTCATTTTTTATTAAAAGGAATGAAGAGCTCCTCAGAGGAGAAGATGCCCCCATCTCAGCTGCCTCTTCCCATGGGCTCCAACTTCCACACCCTGCCATCCAACCCTAGTAAGAGCCATATGCAGGCAGTTCCTGAATACTCCAGCCACACCCTCACCCTGAAGAGGGAGAAGAGCCGACTGGCTGGAGGGATGGACCCATCCTGCGGAAAACCTGTGTACGTCTGCGAGGGGGAGCTCTTCAAGCAGCTGGACGCCGATCTCGCTCGGGCTCAGGCCGAGGGCGGCATGTCCGACGGCAGCGGTTACGTCCTCATGCCCAACACCACCTCCACCCTGAGGTCCAAGCCCAAAGACGACCCCACCAAATACAACATCAGCGTGGAGCAGCTGCCACAGGCTAGACTGATGCACCTCAGCGGACCCTTTGCAGAGCCTCAGGCTGCCTTCGGGATCAAGTCAATCCCCTCGGACCAGGTCAGCGTGTCGTACTCAGAGAGGGACTCACCCATCCAGAACATCCACAACATGTCCAGCGAGTCTCACATCACCCACAGCAGCCTGGAGAACACCTTCGAGTCCATGAACTCCATGATGTCCAAGAGTGAGACCATCTCCACACTGTCCATGAGCTCCTTGGAGGTAAGAGGAGATGAAATAGTGTGAATTCTTGCAGAATTAACTGTTTCATGCGTTCTTGTGCGTCTAAAATGTATCCGAAACTAAACCAACTTTCTTTGTCTTTCTCTTTCTTTGCAGAGACAAAAGTCCCGTTATGCTGAGTTGGACTTTGAGGTAAATATTGTTGGGATGCTGTCTTCTAAAAAACATAATAACAAACATGCAATATCTGTCATGTAGCAAGCATTTATTTTAAAAATTAAATGTATATTTCTTTGTCCTCTCTAGAAAATAATGCACACAAAGAAACGCCACCAGAACATGTTCCAGGACCTGAACAGGAAGCTACATCACGCTGAGAAAGACAGAGAGTCTCCTGCCTCCGACAGCAAGGTAAGATCAAGATAAAATTATATTATTCTCATCATCCTTTTCCATAGACATTAACTATCTAGGAAATGCAGAACAAAAGAGATAAAGAGTGAAACAGGAAATGTAAAAGAGGCAATTCTAATGTTAAAGGAGATTCTTTGATGTAAAAAATGACCCTAGAAAACAACCAGTGATCTGTGTACTGAACTGTGGTTGTCATTACTCTGAGGTCATTTGAATAAGGATGTATTTTCTTCCTTCCTTCTTACAGTCTGTGAGATGGAGTGTGTCTTCAGGAGGAAGTGACAAAACGAACCACAGTGTGAGTGTTTATATACAACCTCACAATCTCAAAATTTTACTGCCTATAGATTAGACACACCTTCAAATCATGCACTTGCCTCACGGTGGAATAATGTCCCCAAATGACAATATGACTTTCATTATTAGAAAATCACCTCTGACATAATGAAGCCCATTTCATTTGATTGAATCAGGAATTGGCTCAGAGCTGATTGGTGACCGTAGTGTTAAATTGGCTTCTCTCTCTCTTTCTCAACAGGACAAACAGCAGGCTCCGATGGAGAGGCCGTGGGAGGGAGTCCGGGGGATACCACAGTCGCCCCCTGCATGGGTTCGTAAAGACCTGGAGCCCCTAGCTGCCTCACCTCTGGAGCTGCACTCTGTGGAGTGGGAGAAGGCCGGCACCACCATCCCTCTGGTGGGACAGGACATCATCGACCTGCAGACAGAAGTCTGAGGGGGAGGAGGGAGGCTGAGCCAAAGCCGCCTGATTTCACCTTGGTCACTTTTTTGGTTTGGGAAAAGTATCCTGTGTGGATAGAGTAGAGGAAACCAAGAAAGTAAAGAAAGTTGGTCCCAGAATCAATGTCTTCAAACCCTCAGCCAGAGCAGGAAGGAAGGGAGAGAAGGAGGGGTGGAGGTGGAGATGATGGGATGTTTAATGTAGCTTCTCTGTGTGGACTTAAAGCATCTCTCGTCAGAGTGCTCTAAAGGTCAAAGGGTTAGTGGAGCGATCAGTGGTTTCCATGGACCAGGACTGGCTATGGATCCATTAACGCTTCACTGGGAGTTTCCTGAACCCTTCATCCTGGGTTCAGAAGATGTGGTCGACATGTCTGTGCTTCTTTTTTCCTTCACTTAACTTTGGAGAAAAAAAAATTAAAATAATATATCACGGTGTGTCCTCCCTGCTTCTTGGGAGGACCAACCGGAACTCTTGGCTGCTCCTCTTCCGGCCAAGTTAACTTCCAAAATAGGACAAGGCGAGAGAGCATAAGGGACCAGTTTCATGCTTGGAGTCCAACACTCTGCATTCAGCACACGCATTTTTTTCTTTTTTTTGTGCTGTGGCTTAATTTTTTTTTCCTGTTTTTGTGTTTGCTTCACACCTGGAACTGCTTCAGAAAAAAAACCTTAAATGAGACTCTTCCGTGAGTTTCTCTACACTGAGAGCTCTTCTACTAAAGAGCAGGCTTACTCATGCTAATAGTGTTTCTTCATCATGGTTGCTATTACTGCAATGATTATTGTCAGTGCTATGATTATTATCATTGTTATGTTATTATTGAGTTTGTAACCTGTGTTTTATTTATTTATCTTTTTAATTTAACATCCCCCTTATGACTGTCAGGCACAAGTTTTATTGCTTTTTCAACCGTGACCTACAACATTAGGCTCCAAAAAAACAAAACAACAAAAACTGATTGAATGCATCCGTAATGTGTTGTGAGCCCGGATGGACTGCATCGGGACAAACACACTGAGTGGTGATGGAGGTGCTAGTTAAGTTACAGCGTGTCCTGGTTTTCTCCAGCATTCTGCTATGAAACCAAAACACCAGCACCAGGATGAACACAGACTCTCACATAGGAAGAGCAGTGCACTCTGGGAAAAAAGAAAAACTAAAAAAAACAAAAACGCTGGGTGGAAATGTTTGGAGGTGGGGGATGCTGCCCCTTCCTCCTCTCAGCTTGGTACACAAGATGCAGGCTCTTCCATGTCGTACATGTGGATTCAAGGGGTCCGCGGGACCTTTCATCATCGCCCTTTTGTTTCTCAGCCTTGCAGGACTCTCGGATCGATCAGAGGCTCCCGGTGCTGATGTGACTTCCAATTCGGCGTCGGGTCCTCAAGACTTCAACACATTTGTGTTTTCAGCCATCAGTGTGAAATAGTGCAATATGATGGGCGCTTGATGCTCAAGCAAGACTGATAATTATGATTTAGGCAGAATTTTTTCTTACCAATGTTTCAAAACTTTTATACCATCTTCCTCATATTTACAGAACATATAGATGCTTTATAGAATATTGTATGACAAATCTGTATTAGTAATTCAAGGAATTTATTCACTAGAGATTTGTTAGCACAAGACTCCATATTTGGAGCTCTCTGTGACAGGTAGATAATTGTACTTCTATAAAGCAAATCATTATATAGAATGAATGATAGCTTATGAGTATCTCTAAACTGTGCTTCAGGATATTTGTTATTACTCTCCGCTGTGAAGCGATGGGTAATCAAACCTCATGTCTTCTGTAACTGTGTTTTTGATAACCTCGTCGGTAACTCAACAGTATGTACTACCAGCCAATTCCCCTGTCCCTTCAAATTCCTCTGTCCCACCCTGATTCATACCTCGAGTTACTTGTATTGAAAACCCATTTGTGTTTTCCTGTCTTGACTTTGTTTTTTATGTTTTACCTCCTGTAAATGTGCAGTTTTCACAGCACAAAATGAATGTGACTTATTTCTAATAAAACACCTCTATATTACATGAAGACTGACATCCTCGTTTGTTGACGTATAAATACATGTTCTCTGAAGTCTTGTCATCAGCTAAATCAGAGCAAATGATCAAGCAAATTTCCCCTGCTGAGTCACATTGCTTTTGGACAAAGATATCGAGAGCTTGAACAAAACAAATCAGCAACTAAAAATAAAAAGTTCTGAGGTATAATCACTAACCAACAAACTAAAAGCACTGCAATATGAAAGAAAGTGAGACAGGACAAGGAGGAATGGATTCTGAACTCAAGCCACATTAAAGCCTCCGGCAAACATTTTGCTCTCTAAATATAGACGTGATTTGCAGGTACAAAAACAGCAATCTCTTAAAATGATAAAAGTGCAATTCTCCTCTGTTCTGTTTTCATGTTTTAGAAGGAGACAAATCATTACTGAGAAGAAAAAAAAAACAATCTATGAAGTTAAGTAATAAGAAAACAAATTTGACAGGGGTGAGAATATTATTATAAGCTTTAAAAATAGAACATATTCTCACCAGTTTAAATTTAGTTTTTTTTTTTGCTCCTTTGTCTGCAGTATTGCCACCCTGCTTTTCTCACTTCTCCATATAATTAGTTCGTCTTCGTTTTAATTGAACCAGTGTGCTGCAGTTCTGCTGCAAGGCATAAGCAAAAGGAGATTCACATCATCCATTTGTTGAGGGCTGCTCATTTTCTGAGGTCAGCCTGAGAGCAGCAGCAGCTTGTGCGCAAATGGTGCTTTATTGTGGGTGCCATTTTTCTCTGCATTTCATGTTTATTACTGCGTCATGTGCCGTGCGCCATTTTCTCAACATTTTTTTGCCCCCTTGAAACGTTTAATTTATTTTCACACCAAACATCTCCTGTGCAATGTCGCTCATGACAAGTGAGAGCAGTTGTGTTGAGCAGCATGTGAAATTTGACTCCAAAAATATGCTAAAAAAATGTATCATGACGCGCAACTTTACTTAAAGGTGCAAGTGGCAGTAACAGCCAGTTTAAACACAGTGTTTACCCACATAAACGCATAGAAACACATACAAACAGTTTGAATGCAGCTGTAAAGAAGCCAAGATCTTTGCATGTCTATTTAAATCTATAAACAGTGGTGGAATATAACAGTACTTCTAGTAAAGTACTAGACTGAAGTATAAACATAATGTACAGGTATTCCTTTCCTCTCGTGCCACTTCATATTTCTACTCCATTGTATTGTCAGTATTTCTGACTATTTTTAGATTTTTAAAAATTGAACAGTTAATTGACATATGGAGAATCAATCACCAGATTAATTTATAATCTAAGTATCTATTAACTGCTGTTTTTCACAAAATAGTTAATATTAGCTCCACCTCAACATCTATAAGAGTTAATGCATACATGAGTGGTAATAATCTTATGATATAATATACAGTAGTATAACAGAGACATTTCCACCTTAAGTATTTTTTCATTACTCAGTACTTGTAAC
>JAPZDV010000008.1:7155864-7187398 GCA_029814665.1 Acanthurus lineatus
TAGGGGTCCATGATTTTCTTTATACTTTCCTTGATGTTACTTAGAGAGACCTTTGTTATTTGTTGCCAAATTGGGATTTTTTTCATGTTAAACGTATAAAATATGAATATTACTGGTAAAATTTTTAGTGTAGGAGTTTTATTGTAACAGGTTTTGCAGTGTTTTTTAAGTACATTTACTAAAGTAAAGGATTCTTTCTCCTTCCAGTTCTTTCTCCACCACTGAGCACAGCTGCAAATCACATCTGAAGTCTTGCAGCTCTCACCCCTCACCGCCTGGTGGCAGCAACAAGCCTCCATGTACCAGAGGTGCTTGTCTCTACGCCCCTATGAGACGTTAAGCATTCCTCAAATTTCCGCATTTTGAACCAGGAACAGTAGAAACGTAAAAGTCGTCTCTGCACTGTGCAGTTTCGCTAAAAAAATATCCGACAATGACAAGGTTTCTTTTAAGAGCAAACCTAAGAAGATGCATCGTCTCTCAGATAAGAATGACATCTGATCAGGTAAACTGTATGAGGCTGTTGACAGATGTCGTTGCCGGGGTTAGCATTAGCTTGCTAATATCAGCAGAGTTGTTATCATTGTGCAAAGCCAAATCAAGCTAGCCTGGCTAGCTGGTTGCTAACTCTCTCCTTCTTTCGCAGCAGCTGTGTTACAGCTACTAAATAAAGCCGTATGCACGCTAAGACTGCAGCAAATTTCACTTGGCACAAATGCAATGTTAATGTTAGACCTGTAATAAGCTTTGTCGATCGTCAGACAATATTTAACTCATTTATAAATTACAGACCAGTGACTGGCGATACATAAAGATATAAGAAAAAGGACATGTCAGTTGACAAAGTCTGCTTAACTATTAGAAAGTATAGAAGAATTGTTGGGGATTGTTTATGGTTTGCAAATGGTTTACACTATACCTTTTTTTATATTGTTGTAAAAAAAAATAATAAATTTTGGAGCACTGTCCTCATCTTATTTGTCTGTCTGTTAAAATTGACATCCTTCATGAGCAACATACAGTCATCAGTTTGGTGGTTAGTTTAGAGAGATTGAGAAAAATAACATGTTTACAGAAAATTGAAACTTTACTCAAGCAAGTAACAAACATCAGCAATAAACTTTTATCCCATCATGAGCTTACAAATCAAGAACATGCGACTTATGCTTTTATGTTTATTCAATCATTTTTTAAATGATAAATGTGTGCAAAAACTTCCTTTAGTTAACCAACATTTTAGGACCCTTTCATAAATGTTTTTATCTATAGATAGTCTCGGAAAAATTGCAACAGAAGGTTGTGATGCTCTCTTTTTTCTTTTTTTAATGTGACAATCAAATATTTCCTCTGCGTGTACCAGCTTGGTGAGTTGGGCAAGGGAGCAGGCAAAGGTGGAGGTGGAGGAGGCTCTGTGAGGGAGGCAGGAGGTGCATTTGGAAAGCGTGGAGCAGCAGAGGAGGAGCGATACTTCAGGTGAGAGGCATGACGCAGGCAGGCAAAGGCTCGTGCCTGTATCCTTGGTTTCCCTATGTGTGTATAACCTTTTTTTTTAAACTTCGTTTGCCTCTGCAGGCAGAAGGAGAAAGAGCAGATGGAAGCACTTAAGAAGCATCACGAAGAGGAGATTGAGCACCACAAAAAAGAGATCGAGCGCCTTAAGAAGGAGATTTATCGACATCAAGGCAAAATCAGAAAATTAGAACATGATGACTGAACCTGGGAAGTCTGTCATTTCTCCCTCTGAGAGCTCGCCCGTTTATTTTGCCAAGTCAGTGATCGTCAGTTATTGATTGATTAACAGCTGGTCCAGGCAGGATCTGTATGAGTTTTCATACTGATGCCATGAATACTAGAATAACAATAAAGTCCTTAATTTTTGAGCACGAGGGTGACTTGTTGTTTGTCTATTGTTTGCTGTCAAAGTATTAGGTGTTGATTTATGCATTGAATAACTGCGTTTGTTGTTGGGTTGATCCTTAATGTATTGAATTTACAGGAAGAGGACTTTCACTGGGCTGAATTTGTGCCAGTCAAAGTTTAACTTTCATGATTAGATAGCTGATCGTAGGCGCTTGTTTTCATTCACTGCTCTACCTGCTTTTAAAATGATAGTAGGAAAAATAAACATACTCAAATTAGGCCAATAAAGATAGTACTCGAAACTTCGAAACTTTATCGTCAATAATAATGACATGAAAACAGAAAACTAATGTTGACATAATAAAGGGAAATATGGGAGAAAAAAAACGTCTGTGTAATCAGAGTTATTTGACAAGCGCAACTTTGCGATCTCATTAATGGGCAAACTAAATCTAATTAACTGGCTATCATAATCTTTAAACAGAATTAAAACGTGATTAAAGTTAACGATAATACATAAGTGCGTACGTGAATGTATTATTATAAAACGTAAAAGAGATAAAGTACATCAGTGATGGATTATAATTAGCTTGCACGTCCGCGACTAGCCGTGTAGCACAGGAACGTGCAGGGAGGCGCGGTCCTGTGCTTTTGGTGCGCGTTCACAAGGCCGAGAAAAATACCTCCGATCTCTGATACTAAGGCGAAATTCAAGGAGAAAACATCGTAATATAAAAGGTGCTTTTTAAATGTTCGTACTGGTAAGTTTATGTACCTACAAAAAAAGTATCCACTGAATTATAAACGTCTCTTTTCCTATGTTAGTCAATGGGAAAAAGTCTTTTTTGGCCCAATGGCACCACGTGACCGATGCCATACTTGCAATACCACGGTTTGGCCAGCAGGTCTCTTTTGCTTCAGTCCGGCTCACTTCCTAGACTAGAGGCTTGGTTTTCTTGTCCAAATCTCGCGATGACTGTTAAGCGGTGGCGTTGTTCGGGGCGAGCCGACGACGAGACCGTAGCTGTCTGGAAATTTGTCTCGTGTGTTAGATTCAAACGTATTCTTCGCATTAGACATTTTTGTACGTCCGACAAGTTACTCGTTTCACATTTTAACACACGTCACTGTCTGTGTGCTGAATTAAACTGGTAAGTTTCGCTAACTGTATGTTTGCACCTTTAACGGAGCTTGTGTTTGATTTGTGAAAGGTGTCTTTCTGCACGGCGAGGCCTTCGTTTAAGCTCGTTAGCTTACCAGCAGGCTAATCAATATTTATGTCAGCTCAATATGACAAAAACATCCTGCAGGCCCGTTTTGCTCTGAAAATAGTCAAAAGCTACCGACTGTGGATTCGCGTTCGCCCAGTTAGCATGTAAATGCAGTGAAATGCATCCTACCCACCTCGCTAGCTAGCAAGCTGCATGTGAAGGGGGCGGGACGGCTGCTGTCGGTGGTTTCTTCAGGTGCCCGGGTTATGTTAACCGCACAGTACCTGAGCCTTTTTTTAGTTGACAACTTGTATTTTTGTTAAAGTGCAGTTTCCACTCGGATGTTGTATGCCCTGTTTGTTAATTTTGCAGTGAAAGTTATGGCTTTAAAGTTAATGTTTCATAGGTCATCAAATCAATTTTTAGATCGCAGCATCCATCCACGTGTCCATAACTTGACTGTTTTTATGGAGATTATTTTTTATCAAAACAAAGTTTCAGAGAATAAATCTGATTGATCAGTCTTCATCAAGAAAAAGTAGTCGAAATTACTGAATAATTTTAATTGATATATATGTAAATGTATATTGCAGGAGAATGGCTGCCGCTGAGGTGAACGGTAGTTCTGCCCCGGCAAAGGAGGAAGAAGAGCCCATGGATGTGACAGCAGCACACACAGAAAACTATCAGACGCTCATTGATGCTGGTCTGCCCCAGAAAGTGGCCGAAAGTCTAGATAACATCTTCCAGACAGGTGGGTGACAGTTGTTTTGGCTCAGAGAACTAGTGTAAACGCCATCTGGTCTTATGCAAACAGACAGTGTTTGGGATAAGCATTGTTATCCCCCACACTTTTTCCTTCACATACATGATTTATTGGCCAAAATTGAGGAAAACTTTCCTGGTCGCTCTCATGTGGTTATGGTTAGAAAAAAATTTAAAAAAAGACTTACTATCTTGAATTGCAGAGTTTCCGAGTGACAGGAGCACCAGCCAAGTGCTGCATTGGCTGTCTTTCATTATTAGATTTTTTCTTACTTTTGTCACTGCTCTCACTTTCTCAGCTGCTGCTTCATACCAGGTTAAATCACCTATGCAGTTTCACACCATCTTGTCAATAAACACTAAAATAAGCTACATTTTTATGCATTATTGATAATATTCATCTTTAAAAGCAAGCAATGCAGAAGGGCCTCAGCAATTCAACATCAAGCATTTACGCTCTCTATTCATGAAATGTCTTATTTATTTACGGCTGTGCTGTAGTCAATGGTGTCCACTATAGCTGAGCTTGACACTCCAGATGTTTTCTAATTGTAGGTCTGGTGGCATATGTCGACCTAGACGAAAGGGCCATTGATGCACTGCGGGAGTTTAATGAAGAGGGAGCTCTCACTGTGCTGCAGCAATTCAAAGAGAGCGACCTGTCCCATGTACAGGTAACAACATGGGTGGATTACATCCTATTTTGTTTTTAGAGGAATTGTATGTTTATGTATTATTATTAATAATAATAATATCTTTCTTGTTCTTTTAATGCAGAATAAAAGTGCTTTCCTGTGTGGAGTCATGAAGACTTACAGACAGAGAGAAAAACAAGGAAGTAAAGTACAGGAGTCCATCAAGGGCCCAGATGAGGCAAAAATAAAGGTAAACAAAGTTATGTGGTTTTGTTTGAATTTCCTGTAAGCTTGCCATGTAGCTCAGTTAATGTTTTGTTTTTTGTGCTTTTCAGGCTTTGTTGGAGCGGACAGGATACACGCTGGATGTCACCACAGGGCAGAGAAAATATGGAGGTCCCCCACCTGAGGATGTGTTCAAAGGAACACAACCAGGGATCGGAACTGAGGTAAATCAATATTATTTATTTATTTTTTACAAGGCTAATGTTTTTAATAGATTCAGTGTCAGCTGTCTGCTGCAGTTTCATTCAGGAATCCTAAAATGAATGCAGCTTATAGTGCTTTACAAATTGCTTACATCTGTTCACCGGTTTCTCTCGTATTCTCAGGTGTTTGTCGGAAAAATCCCCAGGGATTTGTATGAAGACGAGCTTGTGCCGCTCTTTGAATCTGCTGGTTCAATCTGGGACCTCAGGTTAATGATGGACCCTCTCTCTGGGCAGAATAGAGGTTATGCCTTCATCACATACTGCAATAAAGATGATGCCCAAAAGGCTGTGAAGCTTGTAAGTACTGCAGAACATAATTGGAAAAAACATGTAAAACAACTGAAACTTTTAAAGGAATACTCTTGACTTTTAAAAAGGGTCTAATTCATGCTTAAGGTTGCTTAATATGTTATGTTACAGTTTATTTGCAGTGTACTTATTTTTGTCCTTTCCTTTTAATTTTCAGTGTGATAACCATGAAATCCGCCCTGGCAAGTACTTGGGAGTTTGTATATCTGTTGCAAACAATCGCCTTTTTGTCGGATCAATTCCAAAGAACAAGACAAGAGAAAGTATATTGGAAGATTTTGGTAAAGTTACAGGTAAGTTGTAAAAGCACAGTTAGATTTATTCAGAAACTCGCAGAAACAAATTCTCAGTTGTTAAGATTGATGACTTTGTCGACAGTTAGAGATGACATTGTTTCATCATGTTACAGAGGGTCTCCAAGAAGTGATATTGTACCACCAGCCAGATGACAAGAAGAAGAACCGTGGCTTCTGTTTCCTGGAGTACGAAGACCACAAGTCTGCAGCGCAGGCTCGCCGCCGCCTGATGAGTGGCAAGGTCAAGGTGTGGGGGAACCCAGTCACTGTAGAGTGGGCTGACCCTGTTGCTGAGCCAGACCCGGAGGTCATGGCCAAGGTTAGCCAGTCTGCTATCCTCCTTTTCAAAGCACAAAAGCATGCTCTATTCTACAGGGTTACAAACATCTTGTTTTGTATTGCCCTCGTAGGTCAAAGTGCTCTTTGTAAGAAAGCTGGCGACAGCAGTGACGGAAGAGCTTCTTGAAAAGACCTTTTCTCAGTTTGGAAAGCTGGAGCGAGTGAAGAAGTTGAAAGACTACGCTTTTGTCCATTTTGAAGAAAGGGATGCTGCTGTAAAGGTAAGGGGAGGGGGGTTACAATAAAAACAAGGTTGTTTGCATGTCTAATGATTCTGTGTGTCGGACTAATGGGTTGTTCTGTTAAGGCAATGGATGAGATGAACGGGAAGGAGCTGGGCGGAGAGGAAATTGAGATTGTCCTGGCAAAGCCCCCAGACAAGAAGAGGAAAGAGCGCCAAGCAGCTCGGCAGACCACCAGGAATGCAGGGTGAGGGACAGAGACATGTGACTGGTCAGCTGCCAAACTTACTCTCACAGTAGGAATGCTTTAAATGTAACACTATCCTCCCCCCTGCAGGTATGACGACTATTACTACTACCCACCTCCACGCATGCCCCCACCAGGCCGAGGCCGGGGTCGTGGTGGCCGAGGGGGCTATGCCTATCCACCAGATTACTATGGATATGAAGACTACTATGATGACTACTATGGCTACGACTATCATGACTACCGCGGTGGCTATGAAGACCCTTACTACGGCTATGAAGATGTGTACAGCATGAGGGGCCGTGGTACCCGTCCCAGCAGGGGGGGGCCTCCTCCACCTAGGGCTCGCGGGGCGCCACCGGCACGTGGCCGGGGTGGCTACGCCCAAAGAGGACCGCCCCTCGGTGGCCCTAGGGGTGGCCGAGGAGGGCGGGGAGCCCCTTTCCAGCCGCAGAGGGGCCGTGGTCCTCGCGGGGCCAGGGGCAATCGCGGAGGAAACGTCGGCGGGAAGAGGAAGGCGGACGTGTTTAACCAGCCTGACTCCAAGCGCCGCCAGACCAACAACCAACAGAACTGGGGGTCCCAGCCCATCGCCCAGCAGCCCCTGCAGCAAGGGGCCGACTATTCCGGTAACTATGGTTACAGTAATGACACCATGGAGTTTTCACAGGATTCTTATGGGCAGCAGTGGAAGTAGATGCACCAAAAGGTATTTGGCAAAGTGACAACAAAAAAAAGAGAAAAACAACAATAAAAAGAAAAAAAACAGGAGATTGGCCAAATTTTTTGATTGACTTTTTATTCTTCATCCCTCATGAAAAAAAAAAATCTGTACATATCTGAGAAAAAGTGGACAGACCGCAGAATTGGCTCGAGATGATTGGCTGGAAAGCCTTTTGGCTGAAGAAAGCGAACGTAACCGTTGTGGTGAATCATTTCTTACTCCTACGGTTACATTGGGACATGTGTCTTTAAAAAAAACACACATAATACTTTTATTGTTACGTTTTGTTCCTGATTCTTTTAAAGCCAACAATGAACATTCACAAAAGTGGACATTCATTCTCAAAAGTCTGAGAGGACATTAAATAATGATATTTGCCTTGCAGGAAGTTTTTGTCCATGCCCCTTTCCTCCCTTCCCTTCTTGTACTCCCTTTATTTGTGGTTTCTCATAGTTGCTTAGGGACTTGCTTGTAAATAAATGCATATGGTTAGAGCTTCATACTTCATTTTTTGCAATGGTGGAGAAAAGAATCCACAGGAAGGAAAAAGTTTTGTAATGTTCAAAGTGTATGCCTAGCATCTAGAGGTAGACAAATTGTGTTTTTTTTAAACTGATACCATAACTTCCTATGTTTTCTTTGAACTTGCCCAATAGAATATGGTTTGGCTTACCTTAAGAGCCATAGCAGTTTGTTCTCTGATGTTCTTTGTATTTATAACTTTTACGTTTGTTCAGTTTCAATAAAACTCAGCTGAGCATCAGTCAATTGTCAGATACTCAAATTCACTGTTGTCATTCAGTATTTGATTTGATTTTTACCTCAAATTCTCTTATTTGGATGAATATTTTCTTTTTTCCAAGCCAAATTTTTTTTTACCTCAACGGATAATCGCAAAAGACTACAATCAGACAAGGGGACAAGAGAATTTGAAAGGTGTTTGATGATAATATGATTAAACAGGATTTTAACCCTTTATTTTTTCAGTGCATGTTACATCAAACTTCAATCAATTCCTGCACTAAAAACTTAAGTAAAAATCACAGCAGCACCAACAACTATAAAAAGAACAGACCTGCATTTTTAACTTCTAACAATTACTCAAGATTGTACATGTCTTTTAAAATATGTGTTCACAGGTTAACAGTGGACGCTTTAGTAAATGTCAACACTTGCTAAATGCCATTTACAGGAAATTGTTGATTCAAAAATATGCCATTACAGCCCTCTTCATTTTCAATTTTCACTTTTCATTCAGTGTTTTTTTTAATATAGGAAGGAGCCGGCCCAAGTCATAAAGCATAATAATGCAGTAATAAAAGTAATAAGAGATACAATGTTGTCACAGGTGTTAATTTCCTGTGCCATGCAACTCAAGTGGGGTTTAAAATTTATTTGACATAAGTGGTGTCTTCTTCATCCACTAAAGAATTCACTGTTTATACCTGTTCACACAAACTTTGAAAGACAAAGTCAGTCTTGGATAATGCTGAGATGTCACTTGCACTGGTTTATGCCTAATTCTGACACCCTTCAAACAGTCAGAACAACACATTTGACTTTGAATGGCTTTGTATTTGTATGCGGAGCTGTCTCCTGTTCATCATTTTTATTTCCCAAAAAAAAAAAAACAAAACTACACATCATCTCCACCATCTGTCACCCCCTTTTGAAGATACGAAGGATCTGACTATACAAAGGGTTAAAATTCTCAAAAACATGCCTTCTTCCATAACAAGTGATCATCAATCATTGTTTGTTTTCCATAGAAAAGTGTTTTTAGCTTCTGCCTTTTGGTACCATGGTATCATTGTATTTTGTTTCATGGTGTCTGTCCTCTTATTCCAACCTGCCTAGGTGGAGAAGCATTGAGAGCGGCACCACTAGAATGAGGAACTCACCTGAACGGTACTCAAGGGTGAGCTAGCCTTGCACAGAGTACTGTCTCCTCTCCTGTAGCTAATTATAATCACTGGAGAAACACTAGCCATAATAATTATACTTTGTTCTCTTTATTATTTCCTTACTAATATACTCTACAACGAATCAAGCTTTTTTTTTTTATCCAGTTGGAATCAGATCTGAATTTTTTTCCAGGCTTTGAAGAACACAAGTCACTAAAGTCGACTGAAGAATCACTGGAATTACTTAAATGATTTTTGTTATTAGTAGGTCTCTGGGGTTTAAAGAACATATGAGTAGTGCATATTTCCTTTACAGTCATAGTACTAATTAATCCCTTTTAGCCAAATGGCTTTTTCTTAAAACTGAATTAAGCAGCCAGAAGGCCAGACAGTCAAAGATTTGGTAGACGCTATAAACCCTCAAACGCTGCAAACACCTGTTCCCTCTCTTGGCTTACTGCACCAAAATCACCTCAGCTGTCAGCTCACACATTCTGTGATCGGGGCGGGGAGGGGGGTGCACATTTCCCTCCTATGCCGCTAGAGGTTGCAGTTACACACAAGCACGCCTAGTGGTCCATTGTTCTTTTGTCCGACGCTGCATGGATTGGCCATTTTCTGAGGTGAAAAGGTGTTAATTAACTGGCAGACGATGACTACAGGAACTTTTTTTCAAATTTATTTAAAGAGAAGTGGCAACACAGAGAGAAATAGCCATAAAATTAGCCGATGTTAAAACAATGGCTGTGCCTCAAAACTGATGTATTGCCCCATTAATGCCACAAGATGGCAGTATTTATATTGCTCAGGTAAGACTAAAATAGAGAGCATAGTGTTACTGCAGAGAGCTAATTGTATCTATTGAGACAAGTTTTGGTTTCTATTGAAGTACCATCAAATTCTGGAGTGTCCTTCACGGTTTCTCATATCAGAACTGTGTCTTTATATGTTGCCTCTTGTCAGCAGGCAGTAAAGGAGCTGCCCCCACCCATGTGAATGAGTTCACACAAATGGAAGGGACTGATTGGTAAGATTGTTCATTATCTGAACTAATGCACAGAAAGTCTTGACATGTTTGTATTTTTAAATTTTGTTATATTTTAAAACATATTTGATGCCGCAAGTTGTTTTTTATGACCTATTTTACTTACCATAGTCAGTACATTCTGAGTTGTTTTTAAGAATATAGCTGGACATCAAGTCATAAAAGTAGCATAAACATTTTTTTCCCATTACTGCAGACTTAATGCCTTATATTATACACAGTTCAGTCTGTCTCTACTGTTATGTTGTTGGTGTTGATGGACGTACTGACCATGAGATTTGTTAACATAATCTTGTCTGTGTGGCCCTCCTCTAGTTCTGAGTCAGGAGATTGTTTTCCACAAGCTGCAAGCTGGACCCTTCACAGGGTTTCACATCAGAACGAACTACTTACCAGACTGTACCCTAAAGGTCCGGTCCTCAAGGAAAGACCAACTGGCTACTCAGTTAACAGCTCAGTAAAAAACACAGGTGAGAATTAAGTGTGGATATTGGAAAGAGTTTTGTGTGTAGGATTTTGCTATTGCTAAGACGGACTTTATCACAGTAAAAGTAAATGTCACACCACCTATGTAGTACATTAGTTTGAGATATAATTGTTTTTGAATGTGTAATGTCTTTTCTTTTTGCTGCAGAAGCATTGGAGGATACATTTGATGAACGTGTGATGATTGAGAACTCAATTCGGCAGACTGCTGCTTCTTTATCCAGCAGAACTTCCACTGACAGGGAAGATGATCTGAAGCTGTTGTCTAATAAACACATTATATTTTCCTAGTAAATCTGTGTGCTTTGTGTGTTTATATTTTCAGTCTATTCTAACTTAGTTTTACATTGTCATGGATTTGGTGTTTTTTTTTTATTCACAAACATTGAAGCAAGTTAATTTTATCTTGACACAACATGTGCCCTTCTGTTACTTAAAGTCCTACTGAACTTTCAATATAAGGTTTAGTAGTTGTAGTTCCTACCAGCTAGGAGAAATGTTTCTTACTCTAAACTTTTTGAGTCAAACAGATGGGAAGGGGGCTGGACATGTAAACACAGTGAGCAGACAACTGTAACCTATCAGAGGCTTTTGTTCTCCCTTCCTGTTCAGTGTGCCCACCCCATCCGTCCTGCTTCATGGAGGTTAAGAACAGGTAAAACTGTATGGATACAGGTGTGTGGAGCTGCTGGGACAGCAAGCCTCATGAGTCATGTTTAAAGATGTCATTTAAGTGCTGTAATCTTAAACGCCGTCTGTTGAAAATTAACACCAAAATAGGCTGCAGTATATTGTTGGAACAAAACTGCTTTGATTGAGCTCCATGGCGATGTTGTGGACTTATTTGTAAAGGTTTTCAACATGTATGCAAGAGAGCCTACAGAGAGCGCATAAGCTGGTTAGGTACGGCTCTTGAACGTATTACCTGACAGAAACTCATTTTAAGGATTGGCTGCGTAGTCTCTGAAATATGTAGATCTCAACAACCTTTCGCGAACTTGTCGGGATGTTATCGTTTAATCATAGAGAAGCCTACTTTGTAAAATTAAACTTAATAATGAATCACTTCGAGTCTGATACAGGGAAAGATAGAAATTAATTTCTAGTATTTCTCATGCTGTATAAAAGAAAATGGCATCGTGAGCATTAACAGTAGCGGAAGTGTGTCTCAAGTGGTTGCAGAAATTTCAAAATAAGGCAAATTTTAAAACTTAAAAAAAGAAACAAAAAAATAAGCACGCCCCCCTTTTGCGACGGATTAGGTTGTATATACTCAGTTTCTCTACACGTTACTTGCAATATGTTTTTAAGAAGGTCTAGTTGTTCTTAATAATTACATAATAAATAAATTACAATAAATTAAAATACATAATTTTATTGAAATTGTAACACAAAACGTACCCTTGATTCTATTTTGCATCGATTGTTTTTTTTACAGCTTTTAAGTAAATTAATTTATAAATATATATACATATAAAAAAAGTTATACACGTAGCACGCGCTGATAAAATTAATGTAATAAATAAAAGAACTATTTGTGTACCGCTGCAGTCACGTGACGCTTTACGTCACATGTAAACCAGGGAAAAATGGCGGCCGCCGGAGGAGAGCCTTCTTCTCAGAATATGTCTGAAGAATTATTTAAAAACTTTATCTCGGAGGTACGACAAAGCTTGCATGAATTAATGTGTTTAACGTGTCGGTCTCTCTCAGTACAGCTGCTTCTGTCGGTTAATCACCGGTTCTCGTGCTTTTCATCCAACGTTTTGAGGCCTTGCAGCCATCAGCTAACGAGAAGAAGCTAACGTTTACTAATTGGTTTTGTGAGCAGCTTCTTCTTTCTTAGGATGCCACCAAAATCGTTACTGATATCAGTTTCTTTTGTTTACCCTCTATCTAGCAGCTCTATCAATTGCAGTGTTGTCTAACGTAAAGGTTTCTACCAGTAATCCATAATTATCGAGCGAATTATGTCTGTCTCTCAAGATTATCACAAGAAAATGTAGTCTGCAGTTTGACTCTCTTTCTGTGTTAAAAAAAATAACCAATTTCACGTTTTTCTCGTCTGACAGGTTAAGCAGATTGAGAAGAGAGACTCTGTGTTGACCTCCAAGCAACAGATTGACAGACTGCTCAGACCTGGCTCTTCCTATTTCAACCTCAATCCCTTTGAGGTAAGTGGAATTAAAAAGGGTTTTCACCTCATGTGTGTAATCTGTCATGTATGTAGTATCATCTGCTAATTATCATGTCAGTTAATAATGTGAAGATGATTGTTAGATACCAATTGTTACCAGGAAAAAGGGACTCTGACCGACGAAGAAACTTCAATCATTGATTTACAATATTGACAAACAAATCTCAATAATGAGAAACAAACAAAATCACATCTTGAAAATAAACAAATATTTGGTGTCATAAGTTAATAAGTTACTGAAATAACTGATCAATGTGGTAAAATATAATGCAGTGAAAGTTAGACATTTCTGATTCACTTGGTCAGAAATTTGAATTTTATTGTTAATGTTTTTCTTTTACAAAAACTTACCACCCTCTGTAACACCAAATCAGAGATAAAAATAGGCAGCTGTTAGACAGAAAAAGAATTACCCCATGTTTAATTCTTTTGGGTCACTTTTATTTGCCATCAGTAGGGTTAAAAATGTAATGGTGTCCAGCCTTCACTGGGGCAAGATAAATCTGGCCATTGTTACTGTCTCAACAACTGGATTCTTATGTCGATACTTTAGTTAAAGTACTTTAACAGAAGAATCACACCAATATGTACGTTATTTTTAGGTTCTGCAAATTGATCCAGATGCAACAGATGACGAGCTGAAGAAAAGATTTCGAGCGGTAAGCAAAAAGTACATTAAATTAAAAAAAACTAAATTTTCAGTGATTGTGTCTGTGAAAACAAAACTCTTGTCTGTGGATTTTGTGGTAGTTTCATGATGTTTCATTTTGTTTCTTAATTTCCAATGTTTGGTCTCTCTAACTGTGCAGTTATCCATTTTGGTACATCCAGACAAAAATCAGGATGATCCAGACAGAGCACAGAAAGCCTTTGAAGGTGAATTTCTTACATTCCCATATGTGAACATACACAATGAAAAATAGTGAATTCAGCTTCAGCCTTTGTGAAACATGTAAATGTTTTATTCCACCTGAATATTTTACTGTGTTCTAGCTGTGGACAAGGCATACAAACTCCTCCTGGACCCAGAACAGAGGAAGAGGGCTTTAGATGTGATACAAGCAGGAAAGGAATATGTGGAGCATATGGTGAGTGTTAAATACATTTCCTTAATTTAAAACCAGTCTTTGCATTTTGCCTCCATGTTACCAAGATCTCCTGGTCCGTATTTGTTGCGTAACATCTTATCTTGTGTCATTCTGTGCTCCTTACAGGTAAAGGAGAAAAAGAAACAGTTAAAGAAGGATGGGAAGTCGTTAAATGTCGAGGAGGATGACCCTGAAGTGGTAAGATTACAAAGAAGATCATTGTAAAAAGTGACAAAAATGTTTAACAGTGAAGGAAATTGTAAAAAAGAAAAAAAATTGCTCACAGCTGTTGGGAGAAGCCTGCTATTGGCCGACCTTTTTTTCTGTTTCAAGCAGCATTGTCTCCTAGTCCATCTGCGTCTTTTTGTTGTCGTTGTTGTTAATCAAATTCCCTTTTGCTATGTAAAACAACAGCAACCTTACGCTAGCAATGCTAAAAATGGTTATCAAGTTAGTCTTCCCCTAACTTAATAGGATTTTCACAATGTTATAGCAGATATTTGTCATGATCATATCAAGTACCGTACATGGATTTTGCATCACTATGATCATACAATTTGTCTTTTTCCAGTTTAAGCAAGCTGTGTACAAACAGACCATGAAGCTGTTCGCAGAGCTTGAAATCAAGAGGAAGGAAAGGGAAGCAAAGGAAATGCACGAGAGGTGAATGACAGTATATTTAAAAATATATACAATATAATATACACAAATAAAATATCCACCCGCCTTCCCCCTTTATTTAAACGCTTACATCAAATAAATGGTAATATTTTCTCATCTCATCAAAATGTTGTCCCAGATTTCATAAATAAAATAGAAAAACATGTTATTCATTCATTCATCATGTTTTTCTTTTCTGCTTCTCTTTATCAGAAAAAGGGCAAGAGAAGAAGAAATCGAGGCGGCAGAAAAAGCAAAGCGAGAAAGAGAATGGCAGAAAAACTTTGAGGTATGTTCTTCTGTGACTTTGGTTACTTACTGTGGAAAAATTAGATTATAGCATTAATGCTTTGCTTTTTGCAGTTCTTAAATGGCAGTTTCTTTGTGTTTGTCAGGAAACAAGAGATGGTCGTGTGGACAGTTGGAGGAGCTTTCAAGCCAAAGGCAAGAAGAGCAAAGAGAAAAAGAACAGATCGTTCCTCAAACCTCCGAAAGTCAAGATGGAACAGAGGGAATGATGCTGTAAAAATTGGACTCAATCAGATTAAATTCACTGTCAGAAAAAAAAAAAACACAGTTGTGTTTGTCCTCCCCTCGTTGTCTGCAGTCAGCCGTTAAGTTGTCATCTCACAGTCACCGGGAAACCTGTCATACGGCATCTTCCTCATCCTGACCCCGATAAACGTAGTTTTGTACTTGGTTTTTTCTAATGTACATATGTGATCTGAACCCGGAAATCGTCCCTGCCTCATGTAAGAAAGAAAAATGATTGATCTTCCACCTCTGTAACTGATGGGAAAATGTGTTTTGTCATTATTTTTGTTCTTTTTTTATCTAAATAAAGCTTGGCGTTAACAAGCCCACCAGTACTGGTTGTGTACAAAGTGTAGTTTAAAAAAGTGAAAAGGCTAGAGTTTGGGAAGTGATATCTAAAAGTGTATGTGGATGAGTGGATACAATACCTTGGAATATGCTGTTATATCGGAGAAGAGCGGAAAAATACTTCTGGACTGTCCACAGAAGTATTTTGAGTCTGAGATACAAATGCAGGTTTTGCATTTAGTGTCAATCCAAACCTTGATTTTTTGCATGTCTTAAATGTATTAATTAAAAATACTGTGAATAAAAAAAAACACCAAACATCTGACTGGTGTTCACGCACATAATTTCCTCTTTATCTTGTTTTGACATTTTTAATGATTTCACAAAATGAAACCAGCTCAGAAAAACAGCTGTGCTTACCCAGCAGACAAGTAAACAGAAATTATACAAAGATTGCTAAAGAATACAAGCTGCAGAACGTAACCGAGCAATTATGAACAAGGCATAACAATTTTATATTACCTGATCAGCTGATAATGGTAAATTTATATGATCTATTTATCAGCAAGTAATTATAATTAAATTACAGCTGATAATATAAAGCTAGATTGTGTAAATTAACTCAGCAAGCACAGTACATACACTCTGACAGTAGGTGAAGATGGTGAAGTAAGGTCAAACACAAAATTTTAAAAACTACATTCAAATGTCTTCTCGCCTTTTCTTGGCATGTTAGGAGGAAGCCTCCACTTTCATTTCAACTCAGGTCACCTTTTCCTCCACGTGTCCTTCGTCCTTAAAGTCTCTTGCGCATGAGGATGAGTTTAACGGTATAATTGTCCTTTAAAGTGTTAGGTCTCACATGACTTTGCACTGATCTCCACCAGCAGCAGCAGCAGCAGGAGCAGCCATGGCAGGAGATCCACTGCTGCCTCCCATCAGTCCGTCCAGACTGAGGCCCTGGAAGGCTCCGAAGAGGGAATCATCCTTCACTGGGGCCGGTTTTCTGGCAGGGGTGGTCTGCTGCTTGTGGGAGAGAGGGGGTGATTGTTACTTTAATGCACTGACAAGCAATAAAAACTTGAATGTTAATTTGATTTTTACTGATTGATTACCCTCTGGAGGCAGTGGTGGCTCCTAAAGTGTGTTCTTCTGACGGATCTCTCTGCGTTCTTCTTGGCCAGTATGGCTTGCTGTCGTTTCCTTTGGCAGACACAACAAAACAACATTAAGCGAGGCACATGGGAAAGCGGCTTATTCATGTGAGGAGCAGCGTTATCCTCATTAAGCAGGTCTGTCTGTCCAAGAGTTTCAGTGATAAAACACTTTTATAGGAACAACATGAACACAGTTAAAAAATAAGAAAAAAAATAGAAACAAATGTATGACTGAAGGGTGAAGTGTGTTAGCTAGGGTTTTATAGTTTGTTTACAATTTTTTTTTTTTTACTGAATGGTATGCATCCTCACCTTTCTCTCTTCAGGTCATCCTGGTACATTCTGAGCCAGGAGTCTGGCACTTTCTGGCTGCTGCAGGGAAGGCTTCTCCTCCTGCTGACACTCTTCCTGCGGGTGAAGCTGTTTCTGCGGACGGACTGGCTCCTCTTGTCCCCTCTCTTGGCTGGGGTGTTTTTCTGTGACACACAGCTGGTGAAATGCTTCAGGGGAGCACCCAGCGACATGAGGGAATCCATTTTAAGAGTTGTCTAGTGCTGATGTCTGTGGTTAATCAGGTGGTGTTTCCCGGACTGCAACAGCACGCAACACACCAGTGTCTTAACTTTTTGAAGTCCAGGAGAAAAGTCTGAGTTGTTGCTCTTCTTTTAGTTTTTAAGCTGCAAATAGAAAGAATAGCAGTTATGCCAGCATGAATTTTCTAATGCTGCCCTGTTTTCTTAACAAAATGAAACCTAGCTGCCTATAATTACAGCATCTTGATTCAACCCAGAACTCTACACATCCTCTTTAACTTTTTTTTTTATTGCTATTGCATTTTAAAAAAAGGTTAAATGAGCTCAAATAAACTACACATGCCTTCAAGAAACAATATGACTCACTTGCAAGGGTTGTCTCCTGTTGACAAAATTAGATGATAAAATCATTTGTTAAAGCAGTAGAGAGTCCATTTGTTGCACTGCTCCTAGTCCTTGAGCTTGTGCACCTGAACACACCTGTGCTCTGTCACTGTCTGCTCTTATGGGGATTTGACTGATGACCCCGCTGGTTCTAAAACAGGATTAGCTGAAGACGCAAGAGTTTATCAGATTAGCACCAGAGTAGTTCCAAACAAACCTGCACATAAAAAAAACAGCTGCTTTTATAGATTTGACCGTGTAAAGTGCTCATATAAATTTTCATGGTTACAATGTGGGGCTGGACTTCAAATAAGCTGATTATATTTGATTTATGTGTCAGTTTCAGTCAGAAAAATATGCATATTTGTGTTTAAGTAACAGCTGGTGGACAGACAGATGGCACGTGTGGACTGAGAGGCGGAAGGTGATGCCACGGTGACGCAGAGAGGATGTCTTCCTGGCAACCAAAGACAGGAGAAAAAAATGCTTCATTGACGGGAGACTTTAAGCTCCAAAGTTGACTGACTCATTCTTAGTGTTCATTCACTCAGTGAACTAAGAACTAAATCCATATCTAGTGAGATAATACTCTTAATCCACCAAAACCTCCACAAACCACTTGGCTTTGATGTTTTAAAACACTGAGACTGAAAACTTTGCACTTTAATGAATTATAGTTTTTTAGTAGTAGTAGTTTTGTATAGTTTTTTTTTAATGACTTGTGTCAAGTGAGGCTAAAAAAAGTTTTAAAATGTGCATCAAATTATTTGATCCAAACTTAATGTTGGGTCATGAAAGAAGAATAATGTTAATACTTATCAACTCAGTAAAAACTTATATGACCTATTTGCTTCATGTATTATCATTAGTGTCCAAGTATTTTTATTAACTTGAAGATATTTTAACCCCCAACATCATATTGAGGCTTTGGGTTCTTTTTATAGGCGGGATCCTTTGCTATAATTAAGTCTTAACCCCACAACTAGTTTAAGGCGGAATAATAAATCCATTCATTCACAGGAAATGGTTGTGAGGGAGGAAATAATGGGGACAGTGCGTGAGGTTAGTAAAACGTTACCAACAGATGGGGAAAGCTTACATCACGATGCACCTGTTGCAGAAGATCTCCCACGTTTCCGTCGTCTGGACAAGGTAACAGCTGAGCTTTGGTTTTGGAAAAAAAAAAAATCAGACATTAGATTCCCAGAGAATGTAAAACAAAAACAAAAACAAATGAAGGGTAAAAGGAAGCTTGCAATACCTGTACATGTTGCTGAGGAGAAGACTTATGACAAAATCAATAGAAGAGTCACAACCAATATTTCAAGATCCTTTAAGTAGTGGAAAAGAAAACACAATTATCATTCGAAAACTCTAAACCCTGATGACATACTACTCTGCATGCTGGAGATTTTCTTTCATAGAGAAACAATGAATTTAAAAAAAGACTACTTTAAAAGTTGTCATTTTGTCAATATAAGGTAACAAACGTGTTCATTCATATTAAAATATTTATCTGTGTTAATCAATAACAATTGGTGACTTTACTTTAAATAAAACAATCCAAAAAACCTTATTCGACCTTCACCTTGACACTCTTTTTACTACCCTCTGATCCTTAAGCACCTGTAGCAGTGAGGTAACAGATGGACTCTAACACAGCGGTGGTATTTAGAGACAAAAAGCCTCCCTTTTGCAACCAGAGGCCCAAACCGATACTGAGAGCACCGCAAGCCTTTGGGCAAGGAGGACTTAACTTTAATTCTACACAATCATACATATATACAGTTTTATACGCTTTTATTTCATACAAAAAAACAAGTAATGTACAGGTGGGGCGGAGACAATGACCGACTGAAACTCAAAATAAATACTTTAAACAGGAGTCGTGTGTGGCTCATTGGCTACCACCAGGAGCTGTGTGCTTAACCTCAATGGAAAGACCTCACGTCTGACCACATCACACATGGAAAAGGCAGTTTGTGTTTTAAATGTACTTAAAAATGTAACCATGACTAATGCTTAACTACTAAGAAGCCACTGATCAAAACAGTTAGATAAACATGTCATCCACCCCTACACACAAACACACACACACGCACACACACCCAAAAAGCAATGCTTAAAGTAACAAACATATATTTATCAATAGGACAGGCTACAGAGGCCTGTGTGTGGAGTGTCCATCACCATTATCATCTCATTGGCAAAAAATAACAGGCCTAACAACCGGAGATTAGGGACAAGAGTCTCCATATAAGGGATAATACTCTTTATGTAAAAATGAACATATGCAATGCAAGTGTTCACTTAACAAAAACGTAAACAGAAACTTGAGACAGTTTTTCTCTGCTGGAGATACTTGCAATTCAAAATGAAGGGTAATAATCAATTTGAAGGATCTAATGTTCACATATTAGAACTTCTTGCATCTCTCCATTTTTTAAATAATGTATGTGAGGAATTGCACTGCTTATACAGCTCTCTCATTTTTACCTTTTCCTTCAACTTCTGATTCGGAAGACAATTCTTGTCCAAAGCTGAATTTTGTGAAAATTTTTATTTCCTTAGAAAGATGAATTATTTTCTCTACATGCTGATGAAAATAATAGACGGACGGATGGAAAGAAGGAAGGTGGTTTCGAAGTCCAAAGGAAGACAGGAGCTGCATAGTGGGGCTACTTTTGAGGCCGTGGTTGCCAGAAAAAAAATAATTTTGTCAATTTTCCAGTCTTTTGTGGGTCGTTTTGGTCTTTATGCTGCAAAACCATGCCTCTGGTGGCTGCAGAGGTGGACGTCAGAAGTGGAGGGGCAAGAAGTTAAGGTGACCATGCTTTACAGTCAATCAGCAAAACATCCAAAGCCCCCACTGATTCAACAGTACATCTACTGTGCGTACAAAAGCCTTGATCTCCTCTGTCCCAGTCTTTGGAGGCTTGGGGTCACCGGCTGATGTCCCGATTGCCCTCCCAGCTCTTGCTGCCTGCTGCCTCGCCAAATCCCCCACTCTCAAAGAAAGGGTGCTTGAGGGAGTCGGCAAGTACCAGCCTCTTTGATGGCTCGTACTCCAACATGCTTTCAATGAGGTCAAACAATTGGTGGTGCTCCTCTGCCTCCGACAGTAAGTACCGCTGACAGAGAAAAGCATGATAGAGGAAGAGAAACGAGAGAGAGAGAGATAAAGAGGATTGCTGAGAGACTGCTAAGATAGGAACTACTGTGCAAAAAAAAGAGTCTTTTGTTCTTTCAGCACTGCTAATCATTAATTTTTTTTTCTTTTTCACCTCCTATTCAATTCTTACCCGTAAGGGTTTGCAGTTTTCTCTGACGTATTTTCCTGCTGAGGAACTCTCATCCCAGTCCAGACGGCCACGATAGAAATACTTCTGCTTCCTGTTACGGAGATCAGTGTCATTGTTGTTCAAGTGTGTATAATTTGTTTTTCTATATAATGTATTCATGAGTGATACATGCATTTATGGTTTGCTTGTGATGTTCTATTACCTCGTCTTACGAATCATCCGAGAGGGCACTGGTCCCAGGATTCTCTCCATCATGGCCAAATGCTCTCTGTTGTCGTGAGTCTGAACAAAAAATGAGTTAGACAACCAAATTTTAGCGGGACAGAGGAACAGACAGAAATTAGGAAGTAAGTCAGGACTTCAGTACTACACATCCTGCTGCTCTATACTACTTGCAGCCTCTGTACCTGAAACAAGGTGAAGCCCAGGTAGTACTCAAACAGGATACAGCCAATGCTCCACACATCACAGGGATGGCTCCAGCCCAGCTCTGAGGAACAAAACCATGTGTCAAACAAATTCAAAAAACATCCAAAGAATTCTGTCAAGTTTTAAAACTGCTACAGTTTGGAGTTCATGCTCGTTGACTTCATGCAAAGTTTTTCAAATGACTCAGAGTTTTATGCAGAACCATGCAACTTAAAATGCTTTATAACAGCAGAATCAGGTTGTGGATGCTGAGCTGTGCTTTTTTTAATTATGTAGTCATGTAACAAATATGCACAACAGTCTGTTTCTACAAGAACATGCAGATAAATCTGATCCGTTATAAACACATTTTCCAATTACATGTCTGGACTTGTAACTGTACTAGGTAAAAAAATCATAAAATATTTTTTGAGAAGTAGTGTTTTTTCAACTAATTAATGACTAAGGGCTAATAGATATCTTACCTAGTATGACTTCAGGGGCTCGGTAATGCCGTGTGGACACAATGGTGCTGTGGTGCTCATGGTCAAAAGTGGCACTGCCAAAGTCCACCACTCGTACTGCTGTGCTCTTTACCGTCCGCTCTTCTCGCTTCTGCAAAACAGACAAACACTTAAGTCTTAAGTCAATTGATGAAAATTATTTTTCACGCTTGTCCACTTCATTCTTAGACATCTTACCTTCTCTACATTGTAGGACATTGTGAAGTCTGAGTTGACAAATAGGATGTTTTCAGGCTTCAGGTCTGTATGTGTCAGCTTATTGTCATGTAGAACTACAGAAGAAAAAACATTAGGAATTTGATTAGTTTATACTTCAATTTTAACAGTAAATGAACTTAAAAGCTCTTTCACACCACTTTCACATCCTCTTGAACTTAGCTAATCTTGACTTGTTTTTAGTTTACATGAGACAAACTACAACATAATGATGATATAAACGGGGTAATTATTACTATTAAAGAAGCAGATTAAAAAATCTGTAACAGCACAAAACCAGAGAATATAAATAGATGCTGACATTAGCATTATTTTCCTCCTACGTGGCTTACTAAAGTTAAAACATACACATCCCTCCCTTGCTGATGCTGTCATGTGGCCACAGGCTTATAACTACACACAACAGATGTTTTCAATCCAACCGCTCGATTAGCAGGCAACTGATCAAGAAACATTAATGGGTGAAGATGATTTTACTCCTTATCTATATGTAGAGTTTTTTTAAATTGTACATTAACTGCGTTTCTAATTTCCTAATAATAAAAGTACACCATGTGATAAAGTAAAACAGGATATAAAAAACTTACATTTCACAGCGAGACAGAGCTGGTAAGCCATATGTCTGACTTGACCTATTGAGTATGGCAGATAATTGTTTTCCTTCAGGAAGTCAAAGGTGCTGAGGGCTAGCAGCTCAAATGAGATGCACATGTGACCGTGATAGTCAAACCAGTCGTACATCTGTACACAAAGGCTGCAAGAGAAACAGGACACAGGAGTTTTGACAGTGATGTGGTGTTTAGTAAAATGCAAATGCCATTTTACTTATATAATGATACATAGATAATTATAATATAAATGTAATTATAAATGATTACAGTAATAACTGCATATAATAACACATATAATAAAGTTTATTGTTAAAAAGGTGACTTCATTGCAGTACAAAACTACACAGTCAGAACTCACAATTTGTTATCTGGGTCCTTTTCATTGATCTTCTCTAACACGTTAATCTCCAGGCGAGCTGCCTCCTTGTACTTCTCCACATTCTTTATAATTTTCAGGGCAACATGGGACCCTCCCCTGTAAAGAGACAATATAATAATGCCAAAAGCAGAGGTACGACCTGCATTAAATTTGTTTGAAAACCTCCCTTTAGGAAGTAGAAACAGTTCTAAGAAAAGGGCCTGACCAAAGTGCAGATATAAATGTGACATTTAATTTTAGATTTTGGTAAAAATACAACCACTAAAAGTATAATTATGACTGCAAAGTCTATGATCTTTGGGTTAGTTACAAGTTGGGAAAAGCAAGTAGTCATTACTTGCCAAAGAATCCATAAGTCTCACTTCCTTAAGACTGTGACAGTGGAAAATGAACTTTTTTAATGTACATTTCTAGCACTGTGTAAGGACAACAGATCCTCTGTACCAAATATAGTAGAGGGAGGGGGCAGTTTTCACTGGGCCCACATTCACACAAGGCTAGGATACAGCAGAGAATATTTGTCTAAAGTAAACAGCAACATGTGATCATCAGAGGTGACAGAAAAAAAGCAATAACACTAAAGTTATGGACAATCTCATGGAGCAGTTTTTACTGTTAAAACAGCCACTAGACCACAACAAAGGTAGTCAACAGAGGTAAAAACAGAAATTAAAGCTCTTACTCTAATATGAAGTCTAGCCCTTGAGATGAACAACACAAACACACTTGGTTCTACTTGTTTCAAGCAGGTGTTTCCTACAAGCTGACAGCTGTTGTTTGTCAATATTAAGGGACACACACCTGCGGTGGTCGATGCACTCCATCACCCTCCCAAAGGTGCCTTCCCCCAAAGTGTTGACAATCTCATCTGCAACACAACACAGAGAAAAAAGGAAGAGAGAGGGAAAGTGGGGAGAGAAATAGCAGAAGCATTAGACATGTGGGCTTTAAGCAGGAATACATAATGCAAAAGTGTAGACAGGCGGATCAATTCTAGCGCCCATCCCCTCCTCAGATAGCTGCCTAACCAATCTGGCAGACATGAAACAGTGAGGTAATCTAGGAAAACTGAATGCACTACGATGTAAAGTACAGAAAATACGGATACAAATGTAAAGCGCTCCCTTCTATGATGACCAATTTGCAGCCATCAAATTTTAGGTCACATCCTTTCATTCTGTGGCTATCTTTTGCCAAAAAGGACACAGGGGTAATTTGTAAAATTTGAAAAATGATTTGTATTACTACTATAATCACGCCTGATCCTGAAAGCAGCAAACCTGTTAATATAAAAGTACTTTCTAAGTGTGCCAGCTGTGCTAGGAAACTACTAAATAGGTGATGTGAAAGTTAGAAGTCTACATTAAAAAAAGAAAAGAAAGAAATACCTCAATGCATCGTGGTGGAAAATGGCTATCTTAAATTACAGATTTAAAAACTGTAACTGATTTTTAATCTCAAACGCAACGGAGACAAACAGCTGCAATTGGGATTCTATGTTTAGGAAAGTCAAGTAACCTGTGAAACATAGAAAATGCTCCACAGTTTGAAATCCTAGAACAAAAAAGAGAAGGTATCTAATGTCCCTCTCAAAATCCCCCACATTTTTGCAATCCACCCTGCTATTTCAGCTAGAGCGAAGAGCATTCTAGTAAGGCATCATCATCAGACACTCCCATGTCATGTAAATGCTCTGTGCTTTCATACTCATATGGAGAAGGGTTACGATAGAGTAGTGGCAGTGAGTACATCTCTCTTGCAGGACGTCCCCACTCCGACAGATCAGGTGCCCTTCCTCGTCGTCCCTCACACTCTGTGCCCGCGTCCGGCTGTTGCTCCGCTGTTTTCACACCCAAACCGCCATCAGCAGGTCACGACACGACCGGAGGTAACAGAGGGTTTTCAGGGGCAGCCATGGTGTCAGGCGGCACAGGTAGACGAGGAGGAAGGAGGAGGGTGTGGTTGGTTGTAGATGATGTAGTTGTGGTTGTAGGTGGGTTTGGTGGTCATGGGGCGATTCACGCATGACACCACGTGAAGGAAATATATAACGATAGGGATATAGTGCAAGGGAACAAGTCAAAGATCACATGTTGTCCTCTGCTCCTCTCCCCCCTCTACCTTTAAACCACAGCTGCTTACAAACAAGGAAGCAACCGGCAAATCCATTCATCAACGCAAAAACCAATTAAGACAATAACTTAACTTACTCATTCAAAACTTATTAGGCTGACTTTTCAGATTAAAAAAGATGGAAAATAAAATGAGGACCATACATAATCAAGCAGGAAATATTTAAAGATAACCCCAAACATATACACTACATCAAGTCCATCCTGTTGCTCACTTACAATTATACTAAATACACGTGTGGTTAATCATAACCCACACAAAAATGCATTTTAACAAATCTAAGACTTTTAAATGCCAATATATTCAACAACGAAAATGCTGCATTCAATTTAATCTAAATTTGTATGATGTTTGGTAGAACATTTTCACTTTTTTTTTTTCAGCCTATCTGCACTTAATATCAGAAGTGGCTAGCCAGCTGCTACCACAGGCATTCAGTGCTTTTACAAACCAACTGAGAACATACAAATACAATTTTTTGACAAGTACACAAAGACAGAATTATGTGGGACCGAGAGTAACTGGACTTTCAAAAGGAAAAAATTAAAAAGCTGTGATGGGTGTGTATCTGAGGAGCAGCAAGAATTCGTGGTTGATCATTAATGTGTTATAAAAAATTATTTGGATAAAAATGAAAATGCTCTGCCAAAAATAAATGCCAATTTAAGCAAAACCTACTAAACAAATAAAACAAAACCCTTCTGACAGAACAAAAACAAATCATAAAGATTGTACTACTTACCAATTCCAGGAGCTGTAAGGAAGAAATGGTTAGAGAAAGACATAGAGACAGAAAGAGTGGAGTGGAAGAGACAGAGATGGGAGGGGGGAGGTGAGGAGAGTTAAAAAACAAACTCAGATCTGGCTGTACTCACCGAGGAGGATGGGCTATAGGACCTGGTTCTACGCCGCCTTCGTTTGTGCTTACGCCTGCTGCCTTTCCGTCGGTACGACTCATCCCGTTCACGCTCCCTCTCACGGCCACGTCGATGGTCGTACAGGTTTGGGGTGAAGTCGCGTGGATAGTAACTTTCAGCTGCTCCATGTGGCTCCCGTTCTCTGTCACGATCACGCTCTCGGCTCTGATCCAGGCGTCTGTATCCCTCGCAGTATCTTCGATCAAAGGGCCGGTGCTCTGTAGATCGATTGTCATAGCTACGACTGAATCAGAAGAGAGAGAAGCATCCATTAACACCTTAAGACTGCCAAGAAACTAAATACTATAAGCAGCATACCAAACCAAACATACCTCCT
The DNA here is from genome assembly GCA_029814665.1 of Acanthurus lineatus. Classification (NCBI taxonomy): domain Eukaryota; kingdom Metazoa; phylum Chordata; class Actinopteri; order Acanthuriformes; family Acanthuridae; genus Acanthurus; species Acanthurus lineatus. Next base: position 7,182,027 of record JAPZDV010000008.1, read on the forward strand.
AGAGCGTACATAACTTCCTTCCTGTCTGTGACCCCGTCCTCTTCTGTCCCGGTCTCTGTCACTGCTGGAAGAGTATGTAGGTGATCTCCTGTGCCGGTTTCTTCTGCCTCTGTCTCTGTAACGGGCTTGGTAGCTGTTTCGGCTGTCTCTGTCCGAAGACGAGTACCGTCGAGTGTGAGGCATCTGAGTGGAATTTTGGAAGGACAAATTCAACATTATCCAGCAATTTATAAAAAGAAACAATGAGGGCCTGAGGCAAAGATGCCCTTTAAAGTAAAAAAAAACTCTCTGGCTTTCAAAACTTAAATTGCACCTAAATTTATAAGACATGTTTTTACAGTTACTCTTGTTCACACTGATTTTTTTGCCAAATGCACATTAGTGGGACTGTTGTCCACTGCCAGACTCTTGAGTGATTTGTGGGAGCCAGTAGATGGTCCAGTAAAAGAAGACAAAAATGAACACATCTGACCTGGTATGAATAATTAAGCAGTGTGATAACTAATTGTGGCACAGGCATTCGTGAAGATAAAAACATTCAACCTCAAGTGTTCAATAAAGCTCACAAAAGTCGCTTATTAAGAAAAACAGCACAATAAACTTGAATAAAGTAATAAAAAACACGTAGCTATGTAGGTGGCCTTCATTTAAAGACGACCAACCGTTCCACAATTAAACAGGCAAACTATTATTAACATCAGGATGAGCAACACTGATCAAACAATTGTTCAAGTGGAATTGAAAATATGTGGCCAACCCTGTTGCATGATCCTACTTATGAAGAGCCCAGCAATGATTATAGTGTTGCTTTAACTGACTGTAAACATTACAGAAAGTGAGTGTAGTTTGACTAACATACGACTAATTTTAACATTGAGCGACTGTCAGTAAAGCTTTATAAAAAAGCTGCCACAAATACCGTCTCAAGTTCATTAAACGCTTCTACAAGCGTCGCTACTGTTTTTACCTACCATGTAAGACGATGCGTTTGTGCCGTTGAAACCACCGTTAACGCCATTATTTTAAGTAACCCTTAAAACATTAAGTATTGCCATTTAACACCTTACTATTCAAACACCGAAAGCATAAAACAGATATACTCGAACCAGGTATTTCACTGACAAACGGGCAACGTCGGGGCTTTTAGCATGCTCTGCTAGCAACAATAGCTAATGTAAATAATTTGGCCGCCATCTTAGCTTAGCTACGTTTATGAACTAGCTTAACTGCTATCTTTGCTAGCAGTCGTGCTATCCGTTAGGGTCGGAATGTGGCTTACTTAACGCTGAACGGCTTGTATATAACATTTACCGTTTTAGCGGCGAGGCCCGTCCGTTTATCCCACAAGAAATCCGTGGTGGTGTTCCAGTTATTTTCTTTTATATTCTTGCTAGCCTAGTGTTCAAGGCAGTTGCAGCAGGCAGCCAGCTTTTTTCCTGCTTTCCCTGTACAGCTAGTTCTGGTTGTGACTAGTGGCGTTAACGCCTCCCTGCACCGAAAATGTATTTTCAATCCCGCATGAAACATTTACGTTGCACGGCCACATGGGAATTTGAGCGCGATGTCATTACCGTGCAACAGTCATGACCAAAATACTTTATTAAACAATCACTTATTAGTGGCATTTCTACGAGGTAATGAGTGAATACAAATGTCACAAATAGGGAAATGTCCTTTAGCTTTTTGTACTGACAGATTTCAAGCCCTTTGACAATGACTTTGCTTATATATTTAAATTATTTGACTTACTATTTTGATTGAGATGTCCAAATTATGACTAAACTTACAAATCTGACCCAATATTTCACGGTTTTGACTTACCAAGACTGATTTTATGATCGCTTTCCTTTTTTTTGTGATTTAAAGTTTTTTTTTAAAAAAAATCTGAAATAGATGCTTTGCTAACAAGTGAAATTGAGCTTAAAGGAAAAGACACTGGTCATTAAAAAAATAACTTTATTACAAGTACACTGTGATACAGATTTCAAGAAGGTTTGGCTTCTGAGTAAAAAAATAAAGCAGATATTTGCAAATAATTTTTTGCATACCATCAACTGAAAACAACACAAAAACAATACATTAAATGGTTTACCTCTTCAACTTTATCAATTTCTTTAACTGTATTTTGAATTTGAAGAGATTAGAAAAGATGTGGGATGCTCATCCGTTTGACAAGTTCCCTTTACTACGTGTGCTTTTGAACACCTTACAAAATGTTGGCAACGAACTGTTACAAACTGTTGTATGCAAATGACAGCATTCAGACTTCATTTACAGCATCACTGCTTTTTAGGAATCAGGGCTGTGGACCAAAAATGACTTTTTCATCCAAATGTGGTAGAATCTTCACTAGCATTTGTTAAAGCATTGAGCTTTGAGGTGACTTTTGGCATCTTGGCCACAGTTGAAGTTGCAGGTAATTTCGACACAAAGAAAAGCCATCATCCACAGTGACTAAATTAAATAAACATCACAACTATAATGCATTTCCATATTGAAGGAATTTTAACCAAAGGCAACATTAGGCCTTGAAACTTGAATAAAACAGCCATGCTGGCTGTAAAAAGACTGACATGGATCCTCTGAACTGGCTCAGTCAGAAAGGTCGAGCCCTGGTGCACAATGGGCTCAGAAACACAGAAGTCCAAAAAACTTTTTAAAGTGTATGCGCCTGGTAAGCAATGCTTGTTTTGGGCACCACTCAACACATTCATGGTCCCATCGGTGTGTTGATTAGTATGAGTCTGTGGTACAAAAGACAGGGAAAACAATTAAATGTAAGGTGACAGACAATAACTGTGTGATTTTATTATCTGAACAATTTCATTTACCTATTTTTTTCTGGTCATCTTTCTCTTGCTTCACCATCCTTCTCAGCTCCAATTTCTTCCTCAGTTGGAACATATGTTGCAAGCGAATGGAGCCTCTGTAGATCCACTCAGTTTGTTGCTTTTTCTAAGCATGATGACACACAAGCAACTACGAGTCAATGAACATTAAAAAATCATCAATGGAAAAACTTAAGAATCCAGGTGTTTACAGGTACTGACCGGGAAAAAAACCTGTATCAGGCTGGAGTCGACTATCTTCACCTCGCACATCTGCTGGACCCCATCTAATTCTGCATCAACCTTTTGACCAACCTTGTAATTGGTCTGGGGAGGGTTAGGCCATGCACTCACATACTCCCTCATGAAATCCCTGTGAATTTCATCCAGAATATCTCCAAAAGGGTCCGCCACTGTCACAAGAAAAATAAAAACAAAGTCTATCACTTTGCCCACTGGCAGTGTTATAGTGAGTACTGTTTAACGAACGTGTTTCAACAGATGCAATAATTTGGACATCAGACCCCGCATAGGGTCTTAAAATGTACTTGGGTCACTGATGCAAATGACAAAGTGAAAATTTGCTAGTTTTTCTTATTTTTCAAGCAAGTCAAAAGACTTTTATCAACAACAGACTGTTTGCTTGTATATCATAACGCTGCTCCACAAACATCTATAAAAGGCAAGCTAGCACACTGTTTTTTTTTTTAAATATATAGGCCCTGCCTATAAGTTAACTGCTGTTACTAAACTTGTGTTTTCATTATACTATATATCATTGCTGAGGACACATTTTGACATGTCAGGAATAAAGACACCACAGTTGTTTAAATAAAATAAATGACCCCTGAATTCCATTCAGATGCATCGCTTTCTTGGTCCTGCTATGTCACAGCTTACCAAGATACTTAAGTCCTTGAGTCACAATGTCTACTGTGAAGAAGGCCTCCGTACTCAGCATTATGTTATCTGATACATCCTCAGCCTTCATTTATAGACTTCATATAAAGTAAATCCAAAAACAGGCTTTCTGAGATCAGCTCTAACAATATTATTTCTTGACCAGAGCACTTTGGGAAAACAGCTGTCAAACATGAAATAATGCATCTGATTTCCAGAACAGACCTTCTGTCTATAATATAAATCTTCTTAACAGTCTGTTTGTGACTGACAACATCCAAACTTACATGGTCTGCATACCAGGTGAAGTGATGGTAAGCCAACATAGATTGGTGTATGATCATCCATAAAGACTAGGAACCTGAAAGATGAAAACAAGCTTTTCATCATTTCACTGTTAAGATATGACAACTGCATTTTATCAAAGAAAAAGGCAAAAAAAAAAAAGAAAAAGAAAAATATGACTTCATTATAAAAGTTTACAAACATTACAAACCTCATTCGGTTTTTTCTGCAGGGAAACTCTGCCACAAAACCAGGACTGTACCGAGGTTGTTCAGCCTGACACTTGACCACAACACGAGCACCAACAAGCAGCTGGTCTGCCTTTGGAATGGTGTCAAAGGCAATGTGGTGACCAGTGACGAAACTCTGCCCTTCCTCCTTAAAGCTCACCAAGAATTTCAGCCTGCAGTCCTCTGCAAAAATACATATAATCAACAAAAAAAATGTAATTCTGTTATAGATGATCCCTCGCATAAAAGACCAATATTTGTCAAGTTTTCTGTGAATGACTGTATTGTATTCTGAGTTGCATCAGCTAAAGGCATTTTCTTTTTTTTCTAACCTTTTGCTACTATTTTTACAATTTTTCCCCATTCCCAGTTCATGGCACTCTTTCTGGCCAGGACATTCATGTTCATACTGATCTTCCCTTGTGGCACGCTCTGAGGCTTTTGGGATTTTGTCGCTCCAGTGGAGGACTGGGAAAGAGTTGTTACCGTGCTTGCAGGGGATATATCTGTCAAAACAAAAAGGAACACAACATGTTAACCCCAAAACTGAGGAAACTGAGGAAAATAAAGTGAAAAGGAAAAAACGTTTTGACTGTTAGGGGGGTTTACATACATGTATGGCATGTTTTATAATTTGATTACCATTGGTGTTTGCTTGCATCCTGTTGCTCTCTGCATTGTTTTTTGCACTGGTCTGGGGTTTAATTTTTTCTGCTAGTTTGCTCTTAGCATCAGTTTTTCTGCTGGCTTGCTGTGTTTTATGACTCTCTGAATTTTTTTCGTTCTTTTGATTCATTTTTCTCCTCTTGTTTGATCCAGAATTATAGTTTGAGAGAGAAAAATCAGAATCACTTGTGTCATTATCTGGTTCCCACTGCTTTTCAGAATCTGGAGTGTTTGTGGATTCATCTTCACTGTTGTGTTTTCGTGGTGTTGATAGATTCAAACATTCATCTTTACTGTTGTATTTTTGAGGTGTTGATGGATTGAGGGGTCCATTTTCACTGTTGTATTTTTGAGGTGTTGATGGATTGAGGGGTTCATTTTCACTGTTGTATTTTTGAGGTGTTTATGGACTGAGGGGTTCATCTTCCCTGTAGTGATTCAAAGGCCTTGGTGGGCATAAGGA
>JAPZDV010000008.1:7196924-7209109 GCA_029814665.1 Acanthurus lineatus
AATTTTTTATGCTAGTTTGCTCTTAGCATCAGTTTTTCTGCTGGCTTGCTGTGTTTTATGACTCTATGCATTTTTTTCGTTCTTTTGATTCATTTTTCTCCTCTTGTTTGATCCAGAATTATAGTTTGAGATAGAAAAATCAGAATCACTTGTGTCATTATCTGGTTCCCACTGCTTTTCAGAATCTGGACTGTTTGTGGATTCATCTTCACTGTTGTGTTTTCTTGGTTTTGATGGATTGAAAAATTCATCTTTACTGTTGTATTTTTGAGGTGTTGATGGATTGAGGGGTTCATTTTCACTGTTGTATTTTAGAGGTGTTGATGGATTGAGGGGTTCATTTTCACTGTTGTATTTTTGAGGTGTTGATGGACTGAGGGGTTCATCTTCCCTGTAGTGATTCAAAGGCCTTGGTGGGCATAAGGATCTGATCTTAGTTAGAGGAATTCTGGTCAAGACCACCACTGGTTGTTTCTTTAGCTGAGTGATTTGTTTAGTAATATCTCTCCCAGCATTCTCACTGTTCCCAAGCTTTGGTGACAAAGGAGAACATCCATTTGGAGTTGAAGAGCTGGGAACTTGACTCACATCACATGGGGATGGTGATGTATTTCCTGCGAAAGAAAAAAATAAATCAAAAGTAAAACAAGAGTTTTCAACAAACCAAAATCAGTCTGTTTACATTGTTGAAAATTACTGTTTTTTTTAATGACTCAATGTTTGCATCTTACCCAAAAAAGTTTTATCAGCAGCAGCATCATCATCAGAATCTATGTCTTTGTACTCCCACCCCAGCAGTGAGTATTGTTTCTTCACTATTGCTTCACATGCAGCCACAGACCTGAAGAAAACCGACAAAAAAGACAAAATGAATCAAGCCAAGAACACAGTGAAACATTTAAGAAAGAAAACAGCACTTCAAAAATGTTAACAAAAAGGAACACAACATTCACAGTTAGCATACTTTAATGGTTTATAAATAGTGATGGTCCTCCTGCAAACCTACACTTTAATTTCTATATTATATTTTCTTTGCAGTGTTTTCTTTTTGGCTATGTAAACCAGCATGACTAGTGTATTCTCATTTACCACAGTAGACAATTCAATACTAAGAGCAGGCAATAAACAAACAGTTGTATAACTTATATAAAATGGTTGTCAGAAGGGAGAAACAAGAGCACAGAGTAAATATAACACTCACTCGTAGAGTTTTAGGAGATGGGCAGTTTGTTTCTCCCTCTTTTCCAACAGGGACTGCAGCAGTTTGTATTTTTCTAAGGTGTCTGTGGAGATCAGCCTGGTCTTTACTATCCCTCTGATGTATTTTTGCAGCTCCTCTATGGTCATCTCTATCTCAACCCCCTCCATCGTTGCTGCAACATACATGGTTTCAAATTATTTACTGTACAATTGGGGTTTTGTTGGGAGGTGGCACTCCCTTACTTACTTTTATAAAACGAAATGTTGCTGCTCAAATGAGTTGACGAGAGGTCACAGTGAATTAGCTTTAGTTTTGGCATCTACATGAGGAGTTTAACAGTCTAAATAATAACTACTGTCACCACAAGTAATTGAGACAAAAGCAAGCAACAGCACGAGACTTCTGTTGTCTCATCTAGTGCTGTTAACGGTGCTAATAATGGGCTACATCATCAGTAACACATAAAAGAATATTTTTATTCAAAAAAAATTGTTTTTCAATCCCGTTTAGGTCAGTAGTGATGCTAATTGCCGAGACTCAAAGTAAGGTCAGGATGGATGACATTTTTTGCGATTTTCATAGTAGGAAATCCAAATTCACATAAGTCATGTAGTATACAAATCACGATTCCAAGGTTTCTTATGCAATAAAAAAGTTGGTGTGAACAGTACAGTGGCCTGACAACTTAAATAGTCGTGTTGTGAGACCAAGGCAAAATCTTACACAGTGGACCCGCTAACGTTAACGCAACTTCCCGCTAGCATCATAGATTACACTATCAAAATACCTTTGGACTAAGTTATCTTTTATAGACAGGCGATACAGGAGGCTAACTACATTATCGACTTTGACTTCAAGTAACAAATATTTAAAATAACACACATATTTACACCTGGAGCAAGCTCTTCATCCATTGCTATTAAGGGTTAACGGTTATTAATCCAAATTTTCAATGCAGTCGAGACTTTTTAACTCACTGTCTGACAACGATATTCAGATTTACGTGTTGAAGTAGCGACTTTGAGTGTTTTAGTGGGGAAAAAATAATTGAAATATTTGCCAGACTTACAGATCATTCTTTATACATTAAACATTTCCTCTCGTAAAAGTGTCACATTTAGTTTGTAAATACCTTGAACTAGACATGTACCGTTCCTTTGAGAGTAACGTTGGCTGGCGTGTCTTCTTCGCCTCTTTCTGCTGAGCCAAGTACGAGACTCACTGCTGCCCCCTAAGTCGGTACAAACGAACAACAGGCCGAGAAGTATCCAGCTGGTGGCCCTTCTAGTTCGGCCTTTTGTCATTTTCTCTAACATTTATATACGTACACACAGTGGCAGCTCAGCAACAAGGCCAGCAAAAAATTAATAAAAATTAACATACCCAACTAAATAGCTCAGTTCAGTACAACAAAAGCAAAAATATTTATTGACACAGTTACTTATTGGTAGAAACCATTGATGAGTGCACCAATTAAAGCAAAAAAGAATGGTCTTAATTTTGTGTCATAACTGAATGCAAAATATGTAAACCACTTCTATTTTTTTTTTTTTATCCCTACAGAGGTTTATTTGACAAAACTTATACAAACATAGCTTTTCCATTTTAACTTGTTGTCTTTTCCTGCTGCCGTAGATGGAGCGTTTTTATTGCTGCTGCTTCTACTCTGCTTCTTTTTCTTCTTCTTTGGGATAAATAGGGTAAAAGAAAATGTGAAATAATACATCACTGGCTGGCACCAACCTGTATGAAGTGTCTATCAGGGTTATCGATCCATAAAAAGTGTCACTCAAAAAATGTTTCTCACAGACTTGGAGGCTACACCATATGCAAATAGATAATTGTAAAAAAAAAAGAAATACATGCAATTACAACATTACTTGTGATAAAAATTGTGGTCTTTTTTATTAAATGTCAAGTTTACATCATACAGTTGTAACATACTGAACAAAATAAAGAAATATAAAATAAGATTGAAATAAACAATTGCTTCTTCAACTGACAGGTACTTAAATATAATAAGGACATTGCTGTTTTCGACAGAGCTCTTTGACGACAAAAAAATGGGTTCCAGTTATACATGTAAAACAGTGTCACAATTGCATGCCTTATTTTGGCCAAGAATAATTTAGCTAATGCTTCAGGAAAAAATCTATGGCACATAAGTTCAGAGTGATAGTGATGGATATTGCTGTAAATGTATGTTGTTTTTTTTTCTGTCCGTAGGCCTTTAGTCAGATTCATTCTTGTTCGTTACCATTCCTTTCAATTCCAAAAATCTTGCCATGTGTTCAAGTCGTATGGAGCCTCGATGGATCCACTCCTTATGTTGATTATCCTTGGGGAGAACAAAAACTATATTACCACAGAACTAAATAAAAATAGTTTAAACAAAAGCATTGTTAAAGGATACTGACCTGAAAAACAACCTGCATCAAGCTGCTGTCAACCAACTGCACCTCACATCTTTGCTGGACTCCATTTAATTCTACACTGAGGCTCTGTCCAGCATTGTAGTGGGTTAAATGTGGGCATGGCCAGTCTTTCAGGTATTTACTCATAAAAGACCTATGACGACTGTCTGCAATGTCTTCAACAACATCTTCCACTGTTAGAAAACAAAAAAAAAAGTCTGTTACTCCTCCAAAAAATATGTCTAGCAGAACAAGTGTATACAAGGTATGCACCTGTAGCACTGGCGTTTTGGATGAACATTTTCACTAAATAGCATTATGTTTACCCAATTCATTTGTGTCCCAAATTCATACTATATAACAATTCTAAATATTAACACTGGAAAAGTGACAAAAAAGTATTCTCATACCAGTAAGGATGCATGCTAATTACAGTTCGACCCTGAGTCTAACATTGATAATACTATTCTCCCACAATGCATAGCAGAAAGGAAATGCAGATGCATACAAACTGCTGAGGAGTAAACAATGAAGGTAAGTATGTTGTAACAATGTATGTATAGAAATTGTATGTAGTATGGATTTCTTAAGCAGCAATTGTGTGTGCACAATAAAAACACAATAGAAACCCATTTATTGCCCCAGAGGGCTAATAATGGCAAAACTCCACAGGGCACCTTAAGAGCACCATCTGATATAACATTAGTGTGGATAAGTATCATCTCAAAATACCTGCACACTAATAGCTGGCACAGCAGCACACTGTACACCTCCACATCAGTTTCTCTTTATCATTTATTATCTGCAACTGCCTCTACTTTGCCATTTGTCAATCACTTTTAAGCTTTTGTCAGTGAAACTCTTCCTCTCTTCCTGCACAAATGTTTCACATTAAAAGTCTCCATGCTCAAAGGCATAAGTCCTCCATTTCCTGATAGTCTTTCAATAAGAAACATCTGCTGGAATCAGTGAAGTATTTCTTGACCAGACTTAAAAAGAAGAGAGAGGCCACTCAAAGAGTCCTTAATGGGAGTCTATGAGTAAATTTGTAATGCCAAAGATGGCAGTCATACAGTATGTGCATATCTTGGCACTCCCGACTTGGAACCAACCATTTGCTCTATAAAAGTTGAACTGACAACCTTATAAGCCAATCATGTATCCGCACTTACGCATGCGCAGAGTAGATGTTTGGGACAGTTTGGTTACACTGACAGCCTGTAAAAGAAGTGTTTATCATCCTTTTATATCCACAGTTAACACTACTGACTTAGCAACAAAGCATTTAGGTTAGCAAAAGTGTTCCATTAGATTTGTTGATGATGGCACAAAGTGACTCTAAATGGCTCTGTCTGGATCTAACCATAAACGAAACTGGTGTTGTAAATATTGTGCGCATGCATAACTGAAGTACAGCTTGTGGAAAAAATATGTTCAAATTGTTATTTTGGGGGAAAGACACAATTTTTTTTAGCAGTTTATATAAGATTTCACCAGTTTATCTATATAAACAACAGTTATGGTTATTACCTCATTCATTTAGATAGGGCCTGGTCTAACTGTTTAGTGGCGTTATCAAGACAGCCGCCGAGAGGCGAGACAAGGTATAAGGTAAATAAACACCCTGGACATAATCTGAGATATACATTAAGTCTTAGGACACTTGGCTTTGGGTGTGAAAAAAGGACAAGTACAATTGTAAAAACAGCTGAACTTACATGGTCTGCAGACCAGGTGAAGGACAGGTAAACCAACATAAACTGGCTCGTGATCATCCAGAAAGACCAAGAATCTGGAAAATTAAAACATGTTCCACATCAAATAAAACCATAAAGAATCTGGATTTTCTGGAGGAAATTCTGAGGTACAAGTTTCGTCTAAAAATGTCAAAAGAATCTGTTGGTTCATATGTAGTTAGGAGGGATAAACACTCATTCAAACACAAACCTCAAGCGGTTCTTTCTGGCAGGGAGCTCTGCCAAAATACCAGGCTGGAACAGGAACTCGTTATCTTGACACCTGACCACCACACGAGCACCAACATACAGCTGCTCCAGCTTCGGTGTTGTGTCAAAGGCGATGTGGTGGCCAGAGACAAGGCTCTTCCCCTTTTCTTCAAAGCTAACTTTGTACTTTAACCGCCCATCTTCTGCAAAAAGAAAAGATGTCTGTGAGTGAAGTTGATAAAAACACCATTGCGTCATTTACTTACACATACAGTGTTGTATAACAAACCTGATATCAAAATGAGCTGTGTGTAAAACATAAATAGACTTCAATGATTTACAAATACTGGCTGACCTTTATTCACTTGAATAAAGTCCAGAAACCAGATACGAGACAAGGTTAGGGTTAGGGTTAGGGTTTGAGGCTTTAATTTTACATTAGCTCTTTGTTTAGTTACATATCAAGTGCTTGTGATCGATTTGTTGCCAAAAAGAGTAATTTTCTTACCTCTTGTTACTATTTCGACTATTTTTCCCCGTTGCCATCTCATTGGCCTCCTCCTAGCCAGGACTGTCATTTCCACTTTGACCTCTTCATCCGGTAAATCAGGACGAGTCTTCCTGATTTCATTAGGGCAATAGGCAAACGCTGATGATACAATTACAGGGGCTGGTTCTGATGCTACAGAAAAACCCAAAATGTGTATGTTAAAACATGTATGCTTGAGGGAGTGTAAAAGATGAGTTACTTGTAATGGGAATTCAATGTTGTAGCATTACCATTGTTGTTGTTTTTACACGTTTGGGGTGCAGGTGTTTTTTTTGTTGTTTTAATTTTGGGGGGTTTTCTTATTTTCTGTTTCTTCTTTGACAGTGAGAAATCAGAATCACTGGAATCACCCTCTGGTTCCCACTGCATATCAGAATCAGAGCTGCAGAGGGATTCGTCTTCACTGTAGAACTGCTGAGGTGTCGGTGGTCGCAGAGCACTGATCTTATATTCAGGGAGTCTGGTCAATACCACCACTGCTTTTTTTGTTATATGCAGAAAGTCAGAACCATCCTCCATTTGTGTCTTCTTGCTGGGAGTTTTGTTTGTGGAGGGAACAGACTTACATAAGGAAACATTTCCTGTAAAGAAAAAAGAATGAATGAAATTGTGGTTTGTGACAAACAAATAGATTTGTAGATTTGAAACTCGTTTGGATAATCTAACTTAAATGTACATTTTGGGGTTTTTTTTAAAGGTCATGACTTTTTAATTTTCTCACTACTTTTTTTTTTATAGAATAGACAAAAAAATGATTAATTAGGATAAAATATTGTTCATAGGTCAGTTAGCCAATAACTTTCTTTTGGATTATTATCCTGAAACTGAACTTGGATAAATACTTTGATGTTTATTTTTTTAATTGACAGAATGAAATACTTACGGTCATCAACTCGTTCTTCATTATACTCTGTCTTTCTCTTGTTTCTTGTTACCTCAGACACTCTTGCCTCTGTCACATCCAACTCCATAACCACTGCAACACACACACACACTTATATCAATAATAAGGGTTTGCACTCAAATTAATGCCCTCTTACAGAAGCTTAGTTTTGTTGCCATAAACTCTGCTCCACTGATATATAATGTTATTACAGCACAATTTTACAGCTGCTTTGAATAATTTAAATAACAAATTCCAAATATCAGCTGATATTTTTGACACTTATACCTGCTCCTAAAAAAATAATCTTTAAAAACAAATACAAAGGTCTAAAACTTGAAATATGACCATTTTGGGAGTAAAGGTACTTGCTTATGTGTTAGCTGTAGTGAGCAACGTTAAAGTTACCTTATCTATAACAAAGTTAGTGTTTGTGTTGTAGCAAAACCAAAAGCTTTAACTGTGCCTTAATAGTAATAGCATCTTACCCGTTGATGTGTCCCGATTCTCCTCTTCAAGAACAAAAGTCTGGTCACACCAAATGCAAGTTTAGCCTCTAATTTTTCGTATGTTTGTGATTATCTAACGTTAGTGTTGGTTGAACCTATTACCACTAGCCTTCACTGCTAACGTTAGCTAGCTAGCAGTGATGCTAGCTGATGCTAAACTGTATGGGTATCACCCACTAGCATACGATATGAACGTTAGCTAGCTAGCACACAATCAACTGGACCGGGTGGAGAAGCGACATCTTGTCATCTTGTTTTTGTTACGACTGTATGCAAATTATGCAAAGAGAGTTGTGATTTTGTCGCATAACGGGAGTGTATTGATCAAAATCAGCATAAATATTGGTCTCTTTATGTTTACTAGTCTGCTGAGTCTTCTTGTTGCTTTTCCTGCTTCTTATTCTTCTTCTTCTTGTTAAAAGGGTCGAAAAACAAAAAAAACCGACTTGGTTTCCTACTGTTTTTGTTGAAAAAAAAACAATATATGTATCTGTTCTCACTATATTTATATAACTTATAGATATAGGTAGATGGAGATGTGCCTGACTATATGCAAATTTTCTGTCTTGTATTTATTGTTTCTCGTCCAAGCTGCTATTTTCTTTTCTTCTATTTATTTAATTAAAAAAATGAAATTATTTATTACCGCCATCAACTGGTGTGGAGTGTGGATTGGGTTATAAAACAAACAAAAGTGTCACTTTTAATTGTAAGCGTTCACTTAAAAATGTATCACAAAACCAAAATTTGAGGCTACATCTCATGCAAATGGTTTATTGTACAAAATAATAAAATAAATATCATTTGTTTATTTTTGATATTAGCAAAACAATTTTCTTGATCTTTTCCATTACCAAAGGACTGAAATTGCATCATCTGTGTCATGCAAAGGCAGAAGTTGTGTGCTTTGTCTGAAGTCCCAGTATTTTCTATCAGGAAAAGGATCTGTAAGATTTGTCATCCCAGATTTTTTCCAGAATAGCTGCATAGATCTCTGTATTACTGAGACGGATGATTCATGTCTCTTCGGAGAAAACATATGGGAAAAGCTGGCTATTTCATGTGCAGATTATGAGACACCATGCCTCTGCTTATGGACATGTAGATTACTTTGCTACTCTTTTTATATGAATGTATGCTTAGTGTCTTACAACTGTACAACTGTGCTATATAGGACAAAATAAAGTGTTATATTATGAAAATAAAAATTAACATTTGTTTCTTAGATTGGCAGATGTTTTCACATAATAAGGGCTTATTATCATCATTTAAAACAGAAGCCTTGCTCAGTTTTTTAAAGCCTTCAGCCCTTGAAGTGTGCTTAGTAAGTCCATTCAGTCAGAAATACTTCAACATAATCTGATACTTGTCTTTTGACTTCCATGAAAGTGTAAGTATGACTTTATACGCTGGTAAGAGTATATTCTAATTTCCTGCAGAGTCCTGTCGCTGACAGATTTTCACCTTCCTTTCTCTCAGGTGATCTGCTCCTCCTGATAGGTGGAGGTGGAGATGGACCCATAAGGATCCACCACAGTTTGTGCACAGCGCACCACCGTCACCAGCAGGAAGAAACACAGGAGGAACAGGAAGAAGAGGGCGAAGCCCAGATCGACGTCCACCTCAAACTGCCGCGGAGGATGTGAAGCCTGGTCCATGTGGGCGATGACGACTGCTGATCCCTCTTCACTATTTCTTCTCTTTGTCAGTTCAGTACCACCAGTCCTAAGTCAGGCATGTGCACATGTTCTTGAGATGATGGCGATGACTTGATGCCAGGAAAACAAATCAAAAAGATAGACAATTGAATAAAGATGTTACAGCAAGCTTCTGAATGCAGATACAGCACATAAAATTAGTAATTAATACCTGCATTACTAAAAAAATGCAACCCAACAACTGACAGCTGGGTTAGAGATTCAGGTGTGTTGTGTTATGCTAGTAGCAGCTAATGTGACCTTAACCAATGAGCTATATGCAAAGATGAGGAGCAGCCAGTGGAGGCGGACTTCTTTCTTTCCACACCCAGTTTTATCATTATTCTGCCACCTGATAGTCACACAAAGTTGTACACAACTTATCACTTATGCATTATTACTCCCCAACAACTGTGCCCAGACTCAATGTGTAAAGTCAGTGCCATTGCCCTTTAATCGAGCTATACATAAGGTTACATGATTTTCACACAGGTTGGACTCAAACATCATACTGTGACAGTGAAAATTTTGCTCCTTCTGAGTTTGGTTTGACTGCAAAACTCCCTTTAAAAATTGCTTTATTCAAGGATTGTAATTATTTTCATCATGGATTCATCTCCAGATTGTTATCTTACTAATTTCTATGTTTGTTTAACCAACAGTCCAAAATCGTATGATAGTTTGTTGCCACCATTTAAATGAGGAAAAGTGCAGATGTTCAATTTTCTAGAAGCTGGAAGCAGAGACTGTTAGATTTATTTGGTCAAAAATGAGCTAACTTATTAATCAATCATCAAAATAAACAACCAATCAGAAATTCTTCTGGGATATTTACTAGTCATTCTTAATCATTTTTCTGTCTGGTTGTGATAGAAAACAACACAATGTTTTTTTAGACTTCCCAAAAAACAGATGATTTAGCTTTTTTTTTACCAAATTAATGCTTAAAATAACCAAAGCTGACAACAGCACGATTTTAAAGAGAACCAACTACAAAAACATTGATGTTAAAGATATAATTTTAAACTTACCACTGTGCATTTTCACCAGCGACCCAGGTGTTTGCCTCTGCAGTGTTTCCACTATAGATCCAAACATTTGAAGAGCTTTCATACCATCTATGTCTTTGCTCCCTTTGAGGTTCCTTTTTGCTTGAGTTACATAAGGCAGTCATCAGTTACCAAAGACTTTACTGTCCTCCACTTTGCATGATCATCTTAGGAAAAATGAGCAGCCCACAAATTAGCTGCTGCACACATACACACACATGTATGCACATGTAAGATACACTAGAATACTCTTGCACCATGCAACCTTCCCCTGGCGTGTAAAGCCTTTATTAATACTTAAGCAGGAATTGAATGACGGTCTTCACAGTTCACAAGTGAATCAAACACCCCATAGCTTTTGTTGTCCTGTCAGATGGACCTTCATCGCTGTCACCTACTCGGCTTCACACCTCAATTAACTCAAGCACCTTAGGCAGCACTGAGTTTACTCATTACACAAGGCTGAAAAGGCAACTGAGGAAGGAGGGGAAACATAACGTGAAAGGAGAGGCAAAGATTTAAGGAACAAGAATGGACACAGAAGGGGGGTTAGGAAAGGAAAACCCAGACGTTGGAGCAGAAACAGGAGATGCATTAGCAATTAAATTGTGTAGCCACATGCGAGAGCAGGGTGGAAATTGACCCCGCTGCTTTAAAATGGAGATTGTTACAGTTAGGCTGCCAGTGAGAAGAGCAGTGTGGAGGCTGAAGTGCAGGTTACGGAGGAAAAGTGATCCCACTCTATATGCAATTAGCCATGGAGGCCTTTTAGGCGCTAGCCAAAATACTGTAGGGGAAAGTGGCAGAGGTGGAAAAGAGAAACAAGAAGAGTTTCTTTTTTTGAGAGGTGTTTAAAAAAAAAAGAAATTCATCCTGATCCATGTTCTCAATTTTTACAACAGAAGGCAGACAAATCTTTAAAGATAATTATGCAAATGTCTGAGACATTTTTGGCAACAGTCTGCATCTCCAAAGTGTGTCAGCCAGGTGCTGCTCAGTGTGTCACCACTGCACTGTGCCATCTGATACTGTAATGGCTCCACGGTGCCCTCAGGTCTACTCTGCTCCAGTGGAACCAATAACTGATGGATGGTACTCATGCCAGGCTGAATTTACTCCACTATGGGAGGGACCAAATATCTCCAAGGCAGCTTTTATTTATCTCTGGTCCACCATTTAAATGCACCTTTCTAAGCTTTTGAATTATGGCTCTATGGTTGTTTACACACCGTCTGAATTACAAGAATGTACTTGTCCTCACAATGTCAAGGAGATTTAGGACAATTAAATGCAAAAGAACACAAGAGAGTTAGTGGGGTAAAAAAAAAGTTCATCAGTCAATTAACAAGAGATATTTAGAGAAACTATTTCATACAAAACACTGCCGCAGCAACTGTTGTAGTTTATTTTTTTACTTGTGTTGATTGTTGACTAATGCTACAAGATGTCACAAAAAGGAATTTGTGTAAAGAAAATAGTAAAGCTTTTGTTTTACTGTAGTGTTACAGGACAAACTGCTGCCTGCATGCAGGATAAAGTGCCGTCTTCACACATCACTACTGACGTAATCCAGAAGGGCCTTATTTATTTTTTAATGCATAAGGAAATCTAATGTAGCTTGTTTTCTTGATAGAACCATTATGACTCTTCTAGTTAAGATGAATTATAATCCTACAGCGATGTGTTAACAAACACATCAACGGACATAAAAATTTGTGCAAAACTATTTCAGTACATCCTTTTGAGTAAGTAATTGAGCAAAAAATTGAAAATGTATTGAGGTTCAAGCTTTTAGAATCAGTGAATATTTTGCTTCTTCTTCTTCTTTTTTTTTTTTTTTTTTTTACAAAATTGTGGATTTAAATCTTTGGGTTTTGGACAGTTTGCCAAAAAAAGGCAAATTTGAAGACTCTTTTGTAAAATTTCAACAACCAAA
>JAPZDV010000008.1:7209209-7227968 GCA_029814665.1 Acanthurus lineatus
ATAATAAAATCTACAGTCTCTTGTTTTCTCGATAGAGCCATTATGACTCTTCTAATATGAACTATAATCCTACAGCGATGTGTTAACAAACTCATCAACAGACATAAAAATTTGTGCAAAACTATTTCAGTACATTCTTTTGAGTAATAAATTGAGCAAAAAATTGAAATTGTATTGAGGTTCAAGCTTTTCGAATCAGTGAATATTTTGCTTCTTCTCTTTTTTTAAAAAAAAAAAAGTTGTGGATTTAAATCTTTGGAGTTTTGGACAGTTGGTCAAAAAAAGGCAAATTTGAAGACTCTTTTCTAAAATTTCAACAACCAAACTATTATTTCATAGAAAGAAGATAACTGATAATGAAAACAATCATTACTGGCAGCCCATCAAGCCTTTTTATTGTTGACCACAATTGCATCTCCTTCGTTTTTCAAGGAAAATCAGCACTTCAAAATATGCAATTATCAGTGATTTTCACTACTGGAAAACCTGCAGGTTATTTTTTTGGTTAATAAACTGCTTTTAACAACAGACCACAATTTCCCAAAGTCTAAAATTAAGTCTTTATATTGCTTTTGTGTCTGACACATAGTCAAAGAAAAACCCCAATTTTTACAGTTTCTAATAAGATATAAACATGGCTGAGCAGACAATTCTTGCAGTATCTGCTAAAAAATATTCAAACTTTTACTGTTTAATTTTCTATTGAGTGACATTTCAGGTTCTGATAAAAAAGATACAGCACAGGACACAGAGTAGTAATCCACACTTGTCTTAATCATTATCGTCATTATGGTTTTACATGTCAGCAACACATTATGCAGAATAAAACAGTTTCTGTCGAAGCAAAGCTCTGCGAAGGGAGCTGCAGGTGATTGGTCGCCTTGAACCGAGGAAAGTTAGAGGCCCAGAGCGTTGCAGTGCATTCACTGTTGGGTGTGTTGGAGCATAAACACAGCAGAAATAAAGACAAAGGGACAGAAATGTGTATATATATATTTGTTTTACAATTAATACTTGAAATGATGAAGGCACTGGCAAATGACAAAGTAGTAGAGAATGTAAACTATGCTTTGGTGTTTAATTTTTAACCACTTTACTTAAGATTTCTTTAAACTCTTTTTTTTTAACAATATAAATCAAAAGACTGATAAAGAAGAAGATCTTGGGTAGAAAATAAATATGAAACAAAATTTAAATCGTACTCCAATCCTCTCAAAGCAAAAACAAAAATCAAGTTTAAATTCAAATTTAACAATACTACTGAACACATTTAGCAGATATTTAGTCAATGCTGATCCATAGAAGAAACCATAAAGTGCATCTTTGGATGGATGGATGGGATAAACAACACTGAATGAAATGCTATTGGCTGGTTCAGCCCACAAAGACATCATCAACAGTTACTGATTGGTTTTGGGTTACACTCAAGCTAATTGCTCCCAAATTTTAACCATCGTCAGGACTGAAAACAAATAAAACACAAAGCAAAATAAAATCATACAACTTAAAAGATATTAAGCATTAACAAAACAAACATTTAAAAATGATCTCTTTCCAAAAGGTATTTTCCGACATAAGGCACATTTGAACACACGTGGCAGATGTATCCACTTACTCACACTCTTTCAGACTGTTAAAAAAACCTTATTTACCTCCAATTATTTTTGTTTTAAACATTATTGTAACAAATATATTTCAGCAAGAACCTTAAGCGAGTGACAAAATGGCAGATGTCAACTTGCACATATTCATTAATAATTCATACTCTGGACTTCAGTAAAAAGACTTGAATCAGGTTATGGTCCATAGAAAGACACTGTCGCATTCAACTTAATGCTCTTTACAATGTCATTGAATTCAGTGTGGTTATTTAGAGCAGAAATCAGTCAGGTTTAAGGGCAGTCTTACAGTGTACTAAGAAGAGTTTCAAGTCACTGTGCAGCAAAGGAGTGTTCATTCTGATCACAGTATCTCTTTCAAACACTTCTAGTACCAAAACATAAAGCTACAAGCAGGCAGATTTGGCATGTAGCAACTTGGTCAACAGCACAAAATCTTGGTGAAAAGCAAAACAGACTAGTGGGGAGAGAAAAGACGACAAGGTGTGTGTGTGTAATTAGAGAACCTGCTGCTTAGGTGCTAAGCAGATCATTGTGGTTCTCAATTGCAGTCTTTCTATCCATTTAATTTAACGTAATCCAAAGAGGAAGTAAAATTATCCTCTGGACTACAGAGGCAGGAAGAGGTTACAGATTAATGTGTGAATGTGTGTGTGCTGCCCCTTTCTACATGCCATGCTCCTGTTCTTTGGCGCTCAGGTGAGGGCCCCGTGTGAGGGCCCCTCGTCACTCCTAGCACAGTTTCGTCTCCAACCCTCAAAGTCCCATCAGTCTCTCTTCCTGTGGTTGTGGTTGTTGTTGAGGGGAGTGTGGCCGTTCTGCATATGGCCGTTTTTAGATTTTTCCTTTTGCTCGCGATCTTCGCCTTCATCTTCTGACTCGGTCTCTTCTTTGTCGCTCCGCTCGTCCTCAACGATGTCCTGTCAGGTTAAAAAAAAAAAAAAAGAAGACATTAAAATTTTTTTTAAAAAGGCAGAAGTTTCTGTTTTAAGATGAAAGTGATTTGTGTCAGATGGGGGAAATAAGAAGTGGCAGTTCGTACATTTCCTGGCAGGAATTTGATGACCATACGCAAGATGAGCCCAGCCCAAAAGATGTGCAGAAACTGCAGCACGAACATGAGCCCGTTGAAGAAGTAGAAGCCAGGGAAAGGTTTGTAGAGGGTCAGAGGGTACACATACGTCGTATGTATGATCCTGTACGAGAGGACAAAGACAGAACAGAGAGTCCAGTCAGAGCCACCTACGGTCTCCATCAAAAGCCCATTGAGAGGGGCCAGGACTGTACACAGTGCGTCTGTTGTTCCATTTCCGCTACATTGTTGCACAAGTTTTACGCTAAAATAAAAAACAAGACATATCTGCAGAATGAATCAGTGCCTTTTTTATCATTAACTTCCTTTACGTAAAAATATTCAAAGGGACATAATGCATAATCAAAATGTTACACATCATGACATTACATTCTGGTTTTCCACTTAAAATGTCATCTTTTGTTTTCTTGGGCAATATCTTCTCTTATCTGAACAAAATGTACCCAGCTGCAACCTCAGGCATGATGGTCTGAACACCCCCGCCTGCATTACTTTCAAATTTGGGGGGTTTTTTTTGGAGAGAAGGCATGTTACAGTGAGAGGAAGCATAAAATTAAAGTCATCCAGTAAAAGCAGAAACTTCAACACTTAAAAGGTGAATGCTAGTATTAAGTCTATATTATTCTTTTTGACAACAGCTCGCTGGAAAAGTCCAAAACCAACAATGTCTTAGTTCTGCTCTGAATGTTTTCTTAGTTCCCTACATGTTTGTGGCACACAGCCCCAAATCCAACTGTTTCAAATGAAGAAAAAATGTCAAAAAGGAGAATTTAAGGCATTTTTTGGGGCTTAAACTGCCTATGTTCATCATCATAATGAAAATACATGCTGGTGCAATGGTGTGTCTCACTGATGTGTTTTTAAAGCATCTGGACATATAAACTCGATGGCACAGAGGAAAACAGTATTCCTGACTTTACCTATCAAACAAGACTAACATCTGTAAGGATGAATTGTTAATGTTGGCCTTTAAAAGAATTTTTTTTTTAAAAAAAAGGTCAAACCCATCCTTAAAGGTTTTACAAAAATCTGTTTGCATTAGCCTTTATCACATCTTCTCTTTTTTGGATATGCTATCTTCTCCACTTTGCTAAGGTAAACAAAACTTTTTTTCATTCAAATGTTTGGCATTGTTTCTATGTGCATTGTTTACTGCACATTTACTGGGTATGTACAAAGCAAAGTCAAAAAGGTATAATGTGTCTTATGCATCTCAAATGTTTCCTTCACACATTGATGACTCAATACAGTTACAGAAATATCATGTGACATCATTTTTACCAGAAGGGGAGGATCACAAGACGGGTTACGATGAAAACTGCAGCAAACACGGTGAAGATGAAGTTGCAGGTTTTCCTCCAACCTGCGTAGTTGAACATTTTGGCTGACTGGAAGGAAGAACAGATCAGAGCATAAACTTTCAATGTGTTCACCTCTAGAGGGCAGTGTGAGGTCTACAGTGGTCTAACCTTAACATCATTATAATCATTAATTCAGTAATAATTGATTAAAGAGGGCAGGAGAGTCAGAAGCATATTTATTGCTTTATTGATGTATACTGCATATCTAAAAAACTTCTCTCTTTTCTTCACTTGAAAAGCTCATTGCAAACAAAGAGATTAAGTGTTGTGAAGTTCACGGAGAAAATAATCTTTCTGTGTAACAACCATAAACTAAAGCGAAAACGTTTGGCCATGAAAACACAATTATATCCAGTTTTTAGTCAGTGAAATGATCCTTTTATCTTCCATTTTAGTACTCTTTCATACCTCCATTAGATAGTCAGAGGCATCATGCACAAGCATGACCAAAGTCCCTGCCCGGATGTAGTTGACCAGCCAAGAGAAACTGATTAGGACAATGGTGGCTATGTGGTGAATAATCTGCTCTTTGAAATCCTGCAGAGAAAAACAAGAGACAGAGAGGGACAGCATAAAAACTGAATCCAAGGTTTGGTCACTTATTGATCAAGCTATAAAGATTGGTCACTAATCGACCCAGTGTGACAGATTGATGTCAGTTTCACTAATGATTAACTCTCCAGCACAACTCTCTGTACAATTTAATTATATGGTTTCATGGCTATAAGTATATCTATAAACGGTGGCCAAAAGCAGCAGTTACTGGATCATTTCTCACACCGGAGGCTGATTTCGACACAGAACTTTTGTTTTAGTTCAAAAGATTGAGTTCCTTGCATCTGTGAGTTAGGGAATTATAAAACAAGAGCTGGCGCCGAGGCCTCGGGCCTGAAGGTCTGCCACCTTTCAAAAGAATGTCTGGACCAGTGGACAGCGTGGTCAATCTGTCTCTCTGCAGTGAGATTCCCCACAGAGCTCCAGTCACACATTAACTCGCAGAGCACCCTGAGATGCAATATCTCAGCCTGGACAGCCAGTTTAGCTTTACTCACCCTGACATTATTGAACTGACAAAGTGGAAGAGATGCGTTGACTTAAACATTTTTTTTTAAATAGTTTTCTAAATGCTGACAGCTCCACTCAATACAATGCATAAAGTCAGGACATCTTAATGGAGAAATCAATATCAAAACCTCAAAATGCACTACCAACGCAACAGTTCATTCTTACTGTATGCACTCAGTGAGTGATCTCTCATGATGGAAGGTTTCTGAGGGATTTTAGAGGAAAGAGCTTACAAATTTGAGTGGACAGCTCTGTATCACTTACCTTACGTTTGACATCCGATGCCACGCTAAAAATCAGCGAGACGTAGAAGCCTAATTCAATCATGTAGTACCAGTACTGAGAAGGCAACAGTGGCTGCAGGAAAAAAGAAAGAAAAGGCTGTTAGAATAACATGTCACCCATAATTTCACTCATAAATTGACTTAAGTTAAAAACACAGGTCGATATTTTCACTTCCTCGTACTGACAGATTACAAAAGGGCGCATAAATCTGAATGTGTTTCAATCTAAATTGGAGGAAAGATGTTCCTGGTTTCAGTGCTGACGTACCATTTTCGGGAAGTCTTCCCACACCTGCTTTATATCATAGAACCATGGTTTCTGAAGGGAGATAGACACTCATTATTAGTGAGGGTTTCAGTGTCCAACACACCACAAGCACTCACATGCACAAACACCACACAAAAACAACAATGAAAAAAAAACGTTTGTTTAATATCCAACTGTGTCTACTGAAGTTTCAATATCAATATTCATTTCCTACATTTCTGAACGTAGTTCACCATGTGTAACATAAACAGATCCTCCTTTTTTAAAGTAAAAAGAGTCAGTAGATCAAAAAAATACAAATCAAGTTAAGGCTACAGTCTGTTTTATAGTTCTATTTATGTCAAATGAATTTAAGTAATTTATTTTCTTTGACTATTGGAACAAAGGCCGTAAGTGCAAACCAGACTCTGACACAGTACTCACGTCGACAAGGACTGCCAGGCCAGCAAAGAAAGCAATAAGGTAAAAGGTAAATCTCCAACTGCAAGAGAATGCACAATGATCTAAGAAAACCCACACTAGTTAAACATAATTTTAGACAACCACAAAAACAAAACTCCACCTGTACACAAACAATATTCATACAATGGTTCAAAGCTTTTCGGTTTAAGGGACACAGATGGGTAACAGAAAAAAAAACCCAAAGATTTTCCAACTGGGCTCATATTGGCGCTGCTTATCCCTGTTTACTTAACTTACTTTTTAATGAATTTTTTTGACTGATTACTTCATATCACAAGAAAATGAAAGAGATCAACTAAAGGGAAACACTTGGATTAACTTCAGTGTGTTTTATGTTTTGCAGCATTTTTTCAGTTTGAGCTTACAGCATGAATACTCCTCTCATGTGGGTTATTTTGCAACAGCATTTAAGGAATGCTTTTGGGTGTATCTGGGTTGGAAGCCTTAGCAGTGTTGATGGAAAGACATTTAAATCATTTTTTGATGTTCTGCAACTACAACTAGCACCAAAGCTTGACAACAGCACATTCAATGGTCTGAATGCACTGTTTTTGTTAAAAGTCAAAGAAATTATCTATAATTTTGAATGATTTAAGTGTTGGTATAAATGTTAAGAGATATATTTGAATGAAATAAGGAAAATGGGTTGCAATAATGGTGACTTGCTTGTATTTTCAATGTTAAGCTACCTTGCTTCCCGAAATTTTTTAACCTTGCTGGGCCGGTCCTGGTTCCTCCGCTGCCTGAACCACCTCTGGACTTGTCGCACTGAACAGCCCGCCTGTTTACTGAGACTCTCTATGGAGCTCTAACAACAAAAGCAGGACAAGGAAAGGACAGTCAGTACTGTTTTTAATGTTTGAAGTCATAAACGACAGCAAGAGGTCGGTCACGTAAGACTTGAGTTTTTAAGATAAGAGATGGGATCATTCAGTTCATCGACTGCTCCTGTTGTGCACAAACTGTTTGCTGCATATAGCAATACATTTCTTGAGTAAGCATTTCATATTACAAAAAAGTTTCATTCCATGAAAAAGATTTGGGGATTTTTACCATGGATCTGAAGTTTGGGTTTACAGCTACAACTCAGAACAAAACTTCATTTTGGGGAACAGACAGAAGGAGCCTTATCTGGTGTTTCCAATGCACTCCAAGTGGGCGGGTTGTCATGTTGAAGAACCCAGTCCCCATCACGTCACAGTTTAGACTGTTTGCGCCAAATGTTCGCCCTTACATGCTTGAGAAGGTCACAGTAGTGCTTGACTTCAACAATCTGACCCTGGAGGAAGAATTTACCATGCAAAAAACTCTGAATGTAAAAGAGAAACACATGCTAGCTCTTGGATGCAGTCCTGACCTGACACGCCTTCATCATACTTGGAGTCTGTGGGCTCTATACTGCAAAAACATCACTTTAGTCTCTGGGTCAAGATGTTGAGAGTTGTATGAAGCAGTGGCCCCAAAAACACCTTTAACTTAGTCACTGATAACAATCAAGCAACGTAATTTGGAACCCTTACTCATGAAAGTCATAGCTTGCAGCTGCTACATGCAGTCTACTGTTCAGCGACAGGAACAGTCTCAGGATTTTTTAAATCCCACCTTGAATGTGATATTTCTATCATTTCCATCCTTTGACACCTCAAATACCAACATCTGAATTCTGTGATAAAGCTCAAGTTGTGCTATTGCCAAAGGACACACAATAAGTACGAAGCAGTGCTAGTTTCCTAAAGTATGCAGGATGATTACCTGTGTGGGATGCTTTGATGTGCTGCAGAAATAGGCCTCCAGGACGGGATTTGGAGG
Source organism: Acanthurus lineatus (assembly GCA_029814665.1). Classification (NCBI taxonomy): domain Eukaryota; kingdom Metazoa; phylum Chordata; class Actinopteri; order Acanthuriformes; family Acanthuridae; genus Acanthurus; species Acanthurus lineatus. The sequence continues at coordinate 7,217,171 of JAPZDV010000008.1, forward strand.
AGCACGAACACGCTTCTTGTCACTTACTCCCAGCAGGGAGGCAAGAGGAATTGCTACTGTCCTGGAAATAGGGAAACACATTTGGTGAAAAAAAAAAGAAAAAAAAGGAAAAAAAAGTTACACATCATTTTATTTTTGTCAGAAAAAAACATGCAAATCAGATAGGGAAAGAGGTAGTTTAACAGGCAAATTTTATTGCAATGAGACTTAATGGGTGAACGCAGTGGATGAGTCACCTCTCAAATATTTGTCTGATGACCAGGAAGCAGAGAGCGATTGGTATAGTGGCCCAGAGGTCACTTAGTTTGGGGTAGACTTTGCCATCACGGTCCGTGAGGTCAGCCCAGCCGTGGCCTTCAGGAAACCAGATCCAGTCCGCCCATATCTGCTCTTTCAGCCGAGTCAACATGCTAAAGAGAGAAAGAAAAAGGAGTAGTAGTTTATTTGTATCATGTGGAAGGAAACGGAGAGGTATTAAAAGGAAAGTTTTGTCTGCTTTTTAGTCTCCATTTACTTGTTCCATTAGATAAATTTAGTAACTCTCTCAATGGTGACAGTATCCTGACAGGAAAGGGAGCAAACAAAGAGAGCTGAGAGGAATGAGTATTGATTGGAGGGGATTAATCTCAATAGGCATCTGCAACAGGCCCCATATCTGGGCACTTCCCGTTCCACATGGAGGTGAATTGTGAAGGGAGGATTTTGTTTTTGCTGCACACAATACAATCAAAAAACCTATGGGAATTCATTTGGATCACCAACTAGGACTTAAGTTTGGCATTTATTTCCATTCACTGGAAAAACAAACTATTTCTGCAGCTGGGTGACATATTTACTTAGACACTGTTGGAGATCCCTCCCTCCTTTACTGATTCTCTACCCATTTTTTTTCCTTGCCCCTTTAAAAAATGTGTAACATTTGAATATGTCAGAGGAAATTACACCATTAACACACCATGTGCTGACAATCTCTTGAGCAAGATTACTTCTTGACTGAGCGTTAATCATTTCCACTATGACCTAAAAATGACTTAACGACTACTAATGTGTCTTAGCAAAAACAAAACCAGTGTGCTGTATTATGTCATATAAATGTTTGATATTTTATACAATAAAAATATATTCCTTTTGATGTTAACTAAAGTGAGAGAGAGAAAATTGTAAAGAATCTTTGAACAACAAGGCGATTTTAAGTGCTCCACATAAGTGTCTACAGGATGCATTGCAAATAATTTCATACAGGCACACTGCAAGGAAGAATCCTATTTTTACATGAAGCCTACATTTTTGTTATTTACTGAAATATCTCGACCACTATTGACATGATATTTGGTACAGTCAGTCACAGTCCAGAATGACTTATGGTAATCACTCCTCAATTCCCTGCCCTTTGATTCATTACTGGCATAATAACCTGCAAAAGTGATGATATTCCCATCAGCTTCAGCTGTACTTTGGATTTACAGAGCCATTAACATGGCATGGTCAGTCTTCTTAAGATAAAGCTGACTGATATTGTTGATTTTAATCTTGATTTATAGTCATCAACATTAATGACATACATTAATGATACCTGTGCACAGATGTTTGTACTGTTTTGTTTTAGAGTGCAGAAACAGCAACGATCTGCAGTCGAGCAACTACACGTGAAAACAGTGCTGCTGTAATTGCTGAGGCTATCATAAAACTCTCAGTCACCAGTGGACTTTACAGTGTCAGATCAGCTGATTTTGGATTACTATATTACCGTTGCACCTTGTATGAGTTGGCTTCTGAGGCAAAACAATTAAGAGGGAAATTTAGGTTATCACATATTTCTTGACAAGATCCCTTAAACTAGGACTGTGTGTGGACTTTAGACCATTGTAAGCTTACTATGAATGCAGAGTAACTCATGCAGACCGCCTTTGTTAGCAGAGGAGTTGCACTTAAACAGGATCTCTGTTGCAGTTTTAAAGACATGAATTTCACACTCCTCCAGTTCGACACCTCTCATGAAATGAGTCCACCGTAAGCTCTTATTTTCACTTTACAAAAGGGTCACTGAAATAAACAAGCTGAACTTTCTCGCAATGTGTCGAGCATTGTGCTAAGGTGACCGTGGGTCATGATAAATCTTTTTAATGCTCCAAACAAAGAACAGAGATTGGGTTTTTCTGTGGATTGTGTTAATGAGTACACATTTTGTATTCAGTCCTGGAATGAATTATGGGATTTGGGTGAGCACACACAAGGTTTTTCTGTTTAACAGGAGGAACAGGAAACCAACCTTGGGGCTGCATATGCTCTTAGGTGTAGATCCACAGGTTCTTAATGCACAGGTTAGACATAGTAAACATCAATTTGTATCACGTCTGACAGGTTAAGTTTGACAGTGTGGTGCCAGCTCCTTCTGGTGTACAGTTTTCTGTACATTACTCAATGAAGAAGATCAATATTTGGCTGAAGCACAGGTCAGCAGCCTGGCAGGTGCTTCTGCCTCAGGCCAAAGTAAACTTGCATTTTACTTTGTCTGCCAAACTATGCTGACAACTCACTCAGTATTGAGTGTAATACACGAATAAGAACAGTAGAATGGTGAACAGCTTAGCTTTTAAATGAATCACATTTTGGATTTTGAAAAGCACATTCTGGACTCCATTTATGTAATTGCACTTGGACACAGATCGACAAGCGTAAGCCAACGGTATTTGTAAGTCTAGTCCCTGAGATTTTCTCTGCATTAATTGGTTTGTTGTATTATTCCCAATTAATTCTAATTTTGGCTGACATTTACTCTCTCATTACTCTCATGCAATCATTTCTCATCATACTTCATTACTCATCTACTGCTTGGTTTGCAAATTTCCAACTTCAGGACAGTTTTTGAAAAAGACCAAAGTGCACTGTGGTCACCCTGGCATGGTGGTTCAGTGTTCGGGAACGGGAGTGGTGATTTTGGAGAGGTACCAAGAAGAGTGACTTCAGCTCCAGTTTTTTAAATTCATATTTCATCCCACAACTCTAACTGACATTAAGTAAAGTAAAAGACTGTCACTTTCTTATTGACAGCACATTCCTATGTACAACTGTTCTCTCACAGTTTGTCATCTCCAATTAACTTCTTCATCCTCTCATTTTCCTCTGTCTTATAAAGTTGCTTAATATTATTTATATCTGTGGGCTGTTTTTATGACATCTATTGCATTTTTGTCCATCCTAGAAAGAAGGATCCCTCCTGTTGCTTTTTAGGAGGATTCTCTCTCTTTTAAGTCCAATAAAGGGAAAATTCAGCAGTTTAATAACCATCATAAAGTTTAAGGATTCACATGGGGCAGATTTGAAAGAGGATGGTCAAATTCTGTAGAGCAGGGGCTGAAATATTTCAGTTTTTCATGTTTAGTATGGGTCAGGCTCTAAAGCCTACCAGTCCTACACTTCCCATAATGCCTTTTTTAATGGACCTTTTCTTCCTCCTAAATGTCCATGTGTTATATACTCAACATTTTACATTTAGAAGGCAGACTTTCTATTACATGTATTAACAAATGTGTAGTTTTGAGGATCGGTAGTGCTTTGTAACATATTTTTTTTACAGTGGGTCCGAATTTTGGTTGTTCTTGTGCAGGCACATGAACACTGAGGAGACACAGCACATTTTTATACCTTAACACTATTCCATTGGTCTACATGTGGTGGTACTTTAAAAATGCAAAAATTTACCAGAAAGGCTGGTAAAAGAAAAACTGCTATAAAGATGGATGGAAAAAACATGCAAATGTTTTTATTTAAGGAAGGAAGCGTATTCATCTGGTTCGTTAGGCCTCAGGGATACACAAAATGTGTTTTGATGTGTGACACATAACGTAAACAAGAATTTTGCTTGTTTACAAAAACTCCCCGGGGCACATTTAAACTGTTAAGTCTCAAAACCAGGCTAAGATAACTCTGATGACATCTCTCACAGTCATTTTTTCCTAACTTTGAAAATCTCTCTCTCCAGAGCCACAGAAGCCACTACACAATAAGACAGACTAACTACTGCTAGAGCTTCTTATGGCGCCATGACTTAACTTTATGTCTAAAAGTCAGTGTAATGGACTTTTAAGGGAGATTTCTTTTTGTGGAGCCTTGTTTTTAGCTAAAACCTTGAAGGACGGAGGCTGTCGCAGGCTGGGACAGACCGTTAAGTCCTTGCAGCCAAATTTATGAGGTCAAGATAAGACTGACTTCAGTCGCTTATAGGCCACAAACGAATTACTCATATCTGCTACTTGAAAGTAATATCACACAGTCGGCGTTTCTCATTCTTACTTGAAAGCTGGAGTCCCGTCGTGTATTCTCAACTTCTATGGTTTTAGGTTTTGCATTTTTTTTCCCCCCTCTACCGCCTCCCTCGCGCTCTCTCTCTACGCCGTTTGCGTGAACTCGTGCAGGGAGTGGCTGAGTACATGGCGCAAGCGGGGAGTCTCCCGGACATAGCGGAACAGACAGTTTGAGTCATAGAGATGGAGCTTTGAACAAGTTTCCCCCCTCTTACACACAAAATTAGCTAACTGCTAATTCGTGCTATATCCTCAATACACGAGGCCACATATAACGTTACTTATAATTTTTCAGCCAATCGTACATTAAGAGACGGCAGTGACAACTTTGCTCGAAAACATCCCGTTGACGTTGGAGAAACTTTCTTTGCGCATTTATGATTCGCACCATTAGCTACATAAATGGCCGTTATCGCTCGGTGGCAACTTCTGTATTTCCTCTGAAGCGGTCATTATGCGGCAAGCTTCAATGTTTTGATGACCTTCTCTTATCGCGGTGTTCCTGAACAAATATCACTGACATCGGGGGGTTAGCAAGGGCCCATTTTAACGTTAGCTAGCTTAACTTTGATTTGCGAGTCCCGTCAACGTCTTCCAACGGCTGAATCCGACAGGGTTTCAGTTTTACAGCATGTCAGCAAAGTTTGATGAGTATCCCTCCGGTTAAAACTTCACATAAAGCCTCCTGGGAGGATAGCTCTCCTATTTCTGTCTAAAAATAGCAGCTAAAGGTGTGTTTTGGAGGAGAAGTCTACGCTTTTAAGGCTTTATAGGAATCCATATCGAGGCTTTTGCGGTGCTAACTGACAACGCGTCGTCCATCGTGTAACGGTGCAGCTAACTTACCTCACTTCTCTTCACTGCGTGGAGGCAGGTAACGTAGTCTCAAAATGTAGGGCGGCTCTTCTGCTGCTGCTGCTGTTCCTCTGTTCCTGTCGTAGCTGAGCGGATTTCATGTAGTTCTCGCCATCAAAGACTCTCCCAACTTGTTGATCGTTCAATGAGCTGCGATCCCCCCCTTTTTTTTTCCTTTAACCTCAGGTTTGCCACATTCTCAAGGGGGGAAGAACTGTGCCGCACTTTTTCCAAACTCCTCCTCGCTACTGGTTCAAAGTGGATAAAAATATATTTAGTTTGAAACTTTTCTGTCCGATCAAAGCAATCTAGACAGAACAGCTTGTTGCCGCTAGGCCGAGAAGTTCAATTGGTCGAATATTGTGAATATTATGGTTAAAACTGAACTGGGGCGGGGAGCAGTCTATTTAAAGTGACGTTAGCCTCTACCGGTATGAGGAGTGGTTAGTGCCACAAGAAGGAGGTTGGCAGTGGCTAGAGTGGGCAATGACAGATGTATATATATGGAAAGTGACTACTATATATAAACATGTATATATATGCACACACTTATTATGACTTGTTTAAATAAATGTGTGTACAATTTATTGATCAAACATAAGATTTTATTTCGTATTAGTTTTTTAATAAATATTTTTTGCCAATAGTTTTTATCTACTTCAGTTGAATTTTCAGTGCTGAACTTGAAAAAGAAAATTTTTACAGTGTATTTCTACATTTTAAAAACAGATCTAAGTACTTCCTCCTCTACTACATGTTATGTTAAGTATTAATAAATTGTGTGAATACTATTTAGTTCTGGCCTCATGTTACAAGCCCAATTGCCTTTGATCCCATGATTCATCACTAAAACTGTAGCTGTTTATCCATTACATCCACGTCACTGCAGCTATGGCTGTAGTCAAATACAGGGATTCATATGATTAACTTAATAAGTGAGTTTTATTTTTGTATTTTTTTGTTGTTGTTGTTGATGTGTACTGTTTTTCATGCCCTGACAGTTGTAGCGTCACTGCTTTTTTAAGGGCATGTTCAGACAAACAGTTGGCTTGTAGCCTAGTTGAGCCAGGTCCAATTATACTAGCTTTGACTGTCCTCAGGCAAGTTACGACTTCTTGCATTACATTCAATGTCATAACTATCTTGAGCCTGCTTTGTAGGCCCTCATTAACATCTTTATTATGCCTTGAAGGCCCACTTGTAATGTGATAGACTATCTCAAAGTAACCATTAAATTATTTTAATTTCATTGAATTATCTTTAAATAGTATATTCCATGTGTCTTTTAATAGGTGTTGGCTCCCTAATGGTCCTCTTTAAGTATTTCCCATAAATTTTTAGTTACTCTGTTTTCTGTCTTCTTGTCTGTAATTGGACTTTGTTATGTTGTCATAACGAAAAACTAAAAGTGAAACATGTCTCTAAGTATTTTATTTACACATTGAATGCTTTCCTTACCCTGTCATTATGCATTGCCCAATTTTCCAAACACAAACGACAGTAGTACATTCTCAAGCTACAGTGTTTTGCCGCTGATGTCCTCCTTAAATTGCAGAACTATCAACAGAAGAGTATCTTTGATCCCACAACAGATTTTTTTTCTTTTCCCAGAAAGTCTGTGTGGCATCAACCATCCCTCATACATCCAGGCATGCCTTGGAAGGCAAAGGCGTGTTTGGGCCCATCAGACCAAACCCAAAATCCTGTGGCAGACAGAGTCATTGCACTCCCCAGCTATGGTTACTCACCTTAGCCATTTTTTTCATCCCTTTCATTTTAACTGGATATTTATTCATTTATTGTCATCAATGACTCATGCTTTCTCTGTTGTTTTAATTTGGTGGGAGCTTGCTGAAGTAGGATTTTCAGTGCTTAACAAAAACATAATAATGTGCTGTTATAATGGGCAGAATTTACAAGCTTGCAAGTCAAGTCAACTTGCCAACTACAATTCATTTTAGTAGGGACAATAAAAACACTGAGGTATTTCTGTAATTTCCGTCATGTAATAACTGGTTAATATAATCCACAGGTTCAAATGCAACCAAGACTGGAGACCAGATGTTTTCCACTTCATTCAATTCTTTTTCAGGCCTACAGAGAGCAGCAAACTCCCCTGAACAAATAATTTATGATCAACACCAAAACTGCGAGTCAACCTTTGTCCATTCTGCTGCCTATTTAAACCAATAGGTTCATTTTTCATCTTTATTTCATTTGTAAAGCTGAAAGAAGATGCCATTTTTTGCAAATCAAGAGATGACAGCAAAGCAAACAAACATCCACTTTTTTCTAAATTGTACTTTATTTTCTTTTAAAGACATATGTTTTAAAACAGCGATTGTAGAGAATAAATAAAGAAACATTATGTTTTTTTTTTAACTTCCATAGGTACATTTATGTAATTAAAAACTCTATAATAAGTGTGTTCATTGTCTTGAAGACCACAGAATCCTCTTTTTTTCTTCTTCTTCTTCTTAAATTAAAAAAGAAATTGTCACATCTCCCCCCTCATCAAATTGATTACCAAATAAATTAAACGTAAAAAATCAAGATAGAAAAATTCCCAGCCCTTCCTTCCGCTTTTTTAAATTTGAAAAGTAGTGGCAGCAGAGAATCTTAACTCGTGAAGTCCTTTAACTCCTTTAAACCAAGGTATGTACAGTGAGAGGAAATCCATTTCTCTTCCAGTTTAATTACCCCATGTTTTTAATTTACGTATAAATAATAAAACTAACTCTACATAACAATATTACCAATGGTAATCATACAGAATAGTATTTTCTTTTGCCTCCGACTGTGCAGGCTGGCCTTCTGTTAACGCCATAGACCACAAATCACACTATACAGTAGAACCCTGTTCAGTAGAATAACATCAGTGATATGCTTTTTCTTAACATGTAGATCTTGTTGCCAACAATAGAGTATGTACATAATATAAATGAATCCAGCTGTGGAATGATAGGAAATCTGGAGCACTTCTGATATTGCGGATGCTGATTCTGTTGATGTATTTGTTGCTGATTTTACTGCCATTGTCGTTGTTGTATTTGTAAAGCGCATACATGTGATACTGCTTTTGGTGAAGTGTTGCTCCTGTGCTATACGGTTGGTCGAACAACCAAAAAAAGGCTGGGACATCCCAAGTGGTTTTCTTGATTGAATTCTTAGGTTTTCCCTAAAAGTAAAAAAAAAGAAAAGAGGAGAGAAAACAGAGCACAGAGTATTTTAAACCAAATCACAGTGATCAAACACATAAATTCAAGACTTTGGAAGTGGAGTGGTGTCTGCAATACACACTGCTTGCACTGATGCCTCGGGGGAGTCTCAGTAATCAACTAGTGTCCATGCAACTCAAATAGTGACAGTCATACTGCTGCAAGTGTATGCACGTTCTTCGAAAATAGTTTGTCATCTCTTTTGGCAGGCAAATTAATTCAGAACATGCACAGTAGGAATTCTGGTCGGGATACATTTTTTATTGTTTTTTTGTTTTTTTTTCTTTTAAGAAAACAGCTGAGGCAACTTTATGTTTATTCTAATGATATGCCGAACTGTGTCATTCACCAAACTGTAGTTTCTCAAATAGTTTTGTGTAGCAGTTTTTTTTAGTTTAGTTTTTTGCAAACAGGGTATCTGCAAGCAACAGAAAATATCTATTTATTTATTTTTAAGATCTGTTTGCAAAGCTAATTTAGCTTTTGTGCATTTGAATATAAATGTGAACTTTTTGTCCCCAAAAACATTTATTAATTATAACAACAGCCCCTTAACATTTCTCAAACTTTTTGCAAACTTGCTTGTTTTCAACAAATTCTAATTCTGATTTGAGTTACATAGATGTCCAAAGATGTTTTGTCAGAGGTATTTAAGGAAATGTGCACAAAAAGGAACACAAAGAATAGAATATATTTCTATTTAAAAAATAAAGCAGCAATATAACAACATCATTCAGTGAAACCAAAGTTTATGGCTTCAACACAGCATTTAATATATTTTCAACTTGGATTTTAATAAAGTTTGGATGCTATGTTAAACAAACAAGTGCAAATGTTATAGTTTTCAATTTTTTTAATATAAACTTAAAAGAGAACAGTAAAAAGATAATATATCCTTTTTGTTCCACCTCATTAAACAATGATAAAATTTTGTTTTAGTTATATTTCACACAGCATTCCAACTTTTTTTTATAATCAGGAGCGTATTTAGATATAAAACTAAAATCTCAGAAATGGTCTAAATAGATGCAAACTGTATATATTTTATGCTGGTAATTCCAAACACTAGAGACATTAAAATTGTAGATTTGCAAAAGAAAATATTTCATCTCAGATCTGATTTTAGTTAATTCAGTTTCTTTTTCCCTCAGTCAGTAACCAGCAGATGCCCTGTGCATTTGACACAGTGTGTGTTTTTGATTATTATAGATGTGAAGTGGGTGTATTAGTCAAATACTGTGAGTATTTTATGGTTATTTTGTGTCATAGCCCAGAATTCCTACAGAGGAATGCAGTTCCTCAGCCAGCAGCACGTGTCACAGGAACCAAACAGCTTAACCCAAAACCTTCTAAAGTTAAGGTTAGTGTCTCAGTTGGCACAACACACACATTCACTTTCACATGAACATTTTTTTCTTTTTTACATGTAGTCAATACAAAACACTCACACGAATATGAATGCACACACCTTCTGCTTGTCTCACACTCATCGAGTCATTCATACACAAATACTACGTTGTCAATCATTTACAGGGACACGTTCAGTACAAGTTCAGTCTCACAAAAACCAAACAAAGTTCAGGCACAAAGTCACTTGGAGTCAAGTTACAACCAAACAAAATCCCCCACTCACCGAAAAACTACCACACCAACCAACTAAACAGAGGGAATGTGTAAGAATGATAATCATGACAGACAACAAAAAGGAAACAAATCAAAAACCCAAAAAGTCTAGAAGGAAAAAAAAAATCCTATTATATCCATTTTAAATGGACAGCAGGTTTATTTAGCTCTTAGCACTGAAGCTTTTAGAGGAATTTTTTTAAAAAATAGCAGCATGTCATGATAATCAGTTACTTACAGATGCTGAGGTAAAGTGACAGTTATTGATCAGTGTTTGCAAGGATTAAAAACCAGGACAAAATAATGAGAGGAAACTCACAACGCACCAAACACAGTTCATGGTCGCCACAGTAACCCGCCATGCAGCTGAGCATGGTGAATCAAGGCAACGGCCCAAAATAAAAACTGCTAATGGCAACCATCACAGGCAATATCGCCACAGCAACCAACACAGGCCAATTAACTTACAACGCAGTGAGAAGGAAGGGGGGGAGGTTTTAGCGGTTGCTAGGCAACCGTAGCCATAGCGACGCACGTCTCCACGATATATGTATGGACGGGACGGTCTTGAGAGTGGTGTGATGTTTTTTTCAGGAAAAATGGCATATGGCACAGCACAAAAACAATAAAATGAAAAAAGTAAAAGAAAAAAATTAATGACGAACAGTAGTTGGCATTCAACCCTGCGACAGAACACTGGTTAGACAGAACATTTGAACCGAGTTAAAATCAATTAAACTGCCACTACACACACTGAGCAAAAAAAAAAAACAAAAAAACAAAAAAAGAGAAAAAAAA
>JAPZDV010000008.1:7228068-7241385 GCA_029814665.1 Acanthurus lineatus
AAAAAACAAAAAAAGAAAAAAAAACAGTGAGCCACTTTTACACAATCTGTTTCAAATTGATGATATTTTCAGAGTGCTGCCACCTCATTAAAGTTAATCTACTGTAGGGTTATTGACTCCTTCAGTTCCACATGAAAGACACCCATTTAAGCACTGAGCCCCCAATTACATCCACTCTGTCTCCTTAACTTCCAGACACATTTCCAGCTGTCTATCAGTCCCTCCCCGAGCCCTCCCCATCTTCTCAAATATGTCAATATACGATAACTCACCTCCTTCAGTAAGGCCTGTTGGCATCCTTGGGCCTCTTCAGCTGCACCTTCAGTCTCTTCATGCCGATCTGAAAGCCATTCATGGCCTGGATGGCAGTCTGGGCGCTGGAGGGGTTGTCAAAACTCACAAAGCCTGAGGAGGAAGTGACAACAAGGAGAGAATCAACATGAGGAGTCAGCATAATTCACAGGGAGAAGTGAAAGTTAATAAATGTTTTTCACAGAAAAGAAAGTCGTGTAAAACCACAAGGTGACATTAATTATCACAAACATTGTCATCACAGCGACTCACCGAAGCATTTACTCTGGTTAGTGGCACGGTCAACAAACACCTTCGCAGAGATGACGTTTCCAAAGGGCAGGAACATCTGCAGTATCTCAGAGTCGGTGAACTCCTGTGGCAGGTGGTAGATGAAGATGTTACAGCCCTCAGGACCTGAACACAAACAGAGGAGAGCCACGACGACACACACACACACACACACACACACAGACAGAGACATGACGTGACATCATGAGACAGGTAAGGCGACCAAACTACTCCGCTGAGGAAACACTCAAAAACACTCAGGGTTGAGTTAGTAGGAGTAACACGTGCAGCAGTTACAGTAATTTTATTTGTAGAGCACTTTTCTACAGACCTGCTGGTGCTTTACCTGGCGGGACTTGCTGAATAGAACAGGACATAAAATCTGATATTAAAAGCAGTTTAAAGGGATTGTTTGATTTGAGATAATGCATTTATTGGTTCTCTTTCCAAGAGTGAGATTAATAGCCTTCTATTGGACTCTCTCTATAAAGTAAATATTAATCTACTGCCAGTAGCTGGTTATCTTAGCCTAGCATAAACTCTGCAAGCCCATTAGCAATAGTTCTGGCTTCTACAGTATAATGATTTGCTGTTTTTCTTAGTTTTGTACCGTTGAAAATTGAATGTCTTTGGGTTTTTGGACTACAAGTTGGACAGAACAAAAGATTTGAGGACCTCATCTCAGGCTCTGGGAAACTGTGACAGGCAGTTTTCATTATTTTCAGACATTTATTTAACTAAGCAATGTTCAAATGATAAGACAAATATTTGATAGATGGGTCAATAATGGAAATAATCAGCAGTTGCAGCTAGTTTTGACAAAGAATAATGAAGCCTTTATCTTCACTGTGATAAATTCTACAATTCAAATAACTTCCCAAAGTCTGCTAATATATTTTTGTATCAAACGCAAATAAGCCTAAACCAGATATCTGGAACATTCAAAACTATTTTACACAGCAGCAGTGTTTACATAAAGGTTATCTGTGAGGTAAAGCTTAATGCATTTGTGGCCAGTGGGTTAAAACGTGCAAAACCACTGGAATGTTTCTTTAAGATATGATTACAAAACCACATTGGAGCTCTCTGAGTTTACCTTCTCGTTGCTGAAGCTGCTGCGGTTGCTGCGGCTGCTGGGCCACCAGTGTGGGCTGGTGGGGGAACGGCTGTCCCACCAGGCCGTAGGCAGCAGGGTAGGTGGCTGATGGAAAGGAGGAGCAGGTGAGCAGAGAGCAGCGGTGAGGCAGGCAGAGTGTGCAAACTAATCAGTTTTTCCTCAAAACAACATCTGACGGAGCTGCATTCCCACCTACAGATTTGCTAAAACTGGGTGATGTTTTGCATATATTTTCTGATGCATGACTCATTCTATGGACCTAATGGTTATTTACATTTGTAATATATGTGCATGTTTTGACTTTGGATGTGAATGTCTACTTTACGCATGCAGTGTTGGTAGTTGGGGAGTTCAAAGGGTATGTAGCTGCATCCCATTATGTTACATAAGACTGCTTTGCATTCTAGTAACACAGATTGAAAGGTTGTTTCTACAAATAAAAAAAAGTAGATAAGTCCTATGCAAAATGTAATACAGGAATATTTGCATGTTTATTTGCTTGTATGTATATGTGATATAGATCTGAACTATGTGCATTTACCTTTTCCTCCTGCAAACACTGATAATTTAAACAGCATATGCACATGATAAGACTCATACACACCGACCGACACATTTCTATAAATAAATATCAGTTTAAAACGTATTTTGTAGCGTTATGTTGGACACATGTTACACAGTCAGTGGCTCACCTGTATAGTGTTGCATGCCTGTATAAGCTTGCTGCAGGGGGTCCAGAACAGGACTCTGAGCTGTGGCAGAGTAAACACAGTCACCAGCTGCTATATGCACACAAACAAACACACACACACACACACAAAATCCACCATGCTATTTAGGGCACATCAGCACGCTCCAAAAAACATTTGGTGCTTAAGTTTTATTTAGTTTGTTTCATGTCATAAAAGTAACACAGTTATTCTTTTCAGTCGTATTTGTGCTGTGAAGGACGACGTGGATCTACCTTGGTAGGCATGAACCCCGTTGGTGTACAGGGCTTCAGTTGCTGATTGGCCGTTTGGTGGAGCTGGCACAGAAGGGTAGCTGTTCACTGCAATTGGTGGAGGCAGAGCAGGAACAGGTGTGGCTGCGATGGAGGGTGGAGTGCTGGTACCTGCAGACATGTTTAAGATGCAGATTTTTATTTGAATAAATCAGCAGATTAAATATAGAATTTACAGCAAGAAAAGTACAGGCTGTGCTTTGTACTCTGGCACAGCTTTTCTTGAAGCTAAATGCTAACTAAGCAATATGTTCACAATGACAATGCTAACGTGCTGATAATAAATGTACCCCTGTGGTATTTCAGACCTCTAGCACCATTATGGAGCATTTTTTGATAATGTGCACACAGTCAACATGGTACACATTTTGGTAAAAGGTTTAACTCTCTTCAGCTGATCTACAGGTGGCAGTAATGTGCCAAAAAAAAAAAAACAGAGCAACAGTGGAACAAAAGCAGGGAAGAAGGTGGCAAGCTAGTAAACAGATGTTAACAATGCAGGATGTGAAATATTTAAAAATTTAGCAACACAAATTTTAAATGAGAAAGGAAATGAACTCAACAGTTTTGTTTGACTTTAAGCACACATGCAAAGTGATTTTGGTGAATAACAACTTTTTGCAATGTTTTATTACAAGGAAACTCAACAGAGAACCTTGAGGCAGGTCCTGTTTACCACACTCACCATCTTAGGGAAAAATTTGCTGATTAAATACAGGCTGAAGGAAATGTTATTAATTTTTCCAGATATTATAGTTGCATTAAATCACTTGCTGCTTATCTCTGTTTCATTAAATTCTAATCTCTGTCTGAGTTGGTAGCCAGTTTTAAGACTTTAGCTCAGATCATTCTGATGGTAAAGTGTCACAGTTCATATTGAAACAGAACCAACAAAACATTAGACTCTCCGGATACTTGCAGGCTGCACTCATTCACCATTCTACCTTTTTTTTCAGCCTTTAATGTAAAGGCAACATCATGACAGATTGAAAGAGAAAAAAAACTCTAAAATAGATGTTTGTTATTTTGTCCTCTCAGGTCCAATGCTCCTTGTGTATCTGTCCTCATATTTCAAGCAGAAATCTAATCAAGGCCGGCCGAGGCCAGACATCTCTGCCTCTCATTACCTGAGGAGGGGGTGATGGATGCGATCGGCGTGGCAATGATGCTGCTGGGGTTGAGGGCGGCGAGCTGCTGCATCTGAACCGCTGCCACCGTGGCAACAGGAGAGAGGTAGGCCGACTGCGCCACCAGGGCCTGCTGCTGCATCAACTGGGGGGCGCAGAGAGAGACAGAGAGAGGGGTTGTGGTTGAGAGGGAGTCAGGAGATTCAGTGTTTAATATTGAGTGTGTGAAGCATGTCTGTGTTTCAGAGTGTTAACAGAAGGTTGTAGGAGTTGGCTGAGTGTCTTCTTAAGCTTTTAAAATAGTAAAACACCTGAATTTTGTCGATTACAACCGGAGACAGACACACTTTCCAGATTTCCACTGTTAACAAGCTCAAGTAACCCAGTCATGAAAATCGAACATGTTTAATTTAATTGCAATTCCTCCAGTCTGAACCTCAATCAGAAGTCGATATATTTGAAGGCCACATCTCTGCATGCTGCAACAAAACACAGACGGACCAACTGTCCTTGGTGACTCATTCTGTTTTGCTCCGCAGACCCGTCCAGACGCTTCAAGGTCTTCATAATCAATCAATGTGACCAAATCAGGGTAATGATTATAATCAATCGTGCCTCGGCTTTTTTGAGGCTTTAACTGCACTTTTTTTTAATCCCCCCTTCCTTTTTTTCCTGTTTAATTTTGTTTAATTACTGATGCTAAGAACGTCACTATAAATCCACACATCCATCACAAGTAAAGATGTTGTCAGACTTCCTTAAGCATCACAGACTTAACGACTGTAAATGAGCCAAATCTGAAACCATTTGCAGTAAATGGTCAATTAGCAATGACTGAAGCAGTAAAGTAGCTTTGCTTTACATTGTAAATTGCAATTTTTCTTTTTAAAATCACCCAGTATGACAGTAAAACTCATCTGTTGCAAAACACATGAAGCGGATCACATTGAGAATGATTGCTTAGAAAGTTATTTGCTATTTGCTCTATGTCACTGCAGAAATTTACCTAAATAAACAAAATTGCAGTGGCGTCCTTGTGACTAGTGGAGTGTCTGTTGTGTCTGTGTGTGTGTGTTTGTGTGTTGTGTGTCCCTCACGGCCTGCGTGTAGGCGTTGTAAGCCCCGAGGTGCAGGGTCATGGGGCTGATGACTCCCAGCTGAGAGGCCACCTGCTGCATCCGCCGGAGCCCTCGCTCCTTCTCCGAATCGGCAAACTTCACCACCAGGCTGGACGAGGCGCCCTGTGGAGGAAACCGCAACTCATCTGTCTGACAGTTTTCACATCACTCTCCACATCGGGAAGAATATCATAAACCAGTAAGGTTAAAATACACACTGAGCATGTAATGACAACATTATGAGTCTGAACAGGGACCTTCATTAAAAGTTTCCCCTCAATCTGATGGCAGATTGAGGGAGCAAAAATAGCCAAATAATATACTTAAACACGCAAAAAAACAAAAACAGGTTTGATGCAAAATTTGTAAATATATATAAAATATACATAAAATGTCCAAAAACCTATATTTTTCATTGATAAAAGTTGGTTGAATGCACCAAACCACACAATTTAAATCAGCCACAGCAAAAGAAAAGATGAGCACATTTTCCAAAATTCTGCCCTGTACTCTGTGTGTGTGTGTGTGTGTGTGTGTGTGTGTGTGTGTGTGTGTGGAGGAGGGGGATCAGAAAAGAGAAGTGGTGACTATTAGCTGAGTCACCACGTTGAGTGTCTAAATGACTGGATTTGGAGCATCTAAATGTGTGAATGTTTGAGTACATGTGTGACCATGTGTTACCCTGCATGTGTGTGTCTGTGTGTGCGTGTGTGTGCGTGTGTGTGCGTAGGGGGTTACTCACTGGTAAAGTACGACTCCCGTGCAGAGCATTGATGGCGGCCTGGGCCTCTGCGTTGCTCTGGTACTTTACAAATGCGCACCCTACATGAAATGACACACCATTAAAATGTGGCCTCACTCACTCACACACACACAAACACACACACACACACACACACAGACACACACGAACACACCTACACGTAGTATACAGAAACTACATCCCTTTAAAAATACATTAAAAGCCGTTTTACATCTAGTGCTTCATCACTTACAGTGGCCTCATTAAACATGGTCCACAAGACATTCATTGCTTCATCAATCACAGTCCGTAAACCACCAAACGCATCATTAGCCATGACCCATAAAACCTATTGCACCATTAGTCATGCCTCATGCAACAAACGCAGAAAAATCTAGCATCTGTGTTTGAACTGTCGCCGGACTTTGATTCACCAGCAAAAATCATTAACATTGTTGTTAGCGACAAAGGTAATTTACAGTCACTTGTGGTAATGTGCTGTAGGCTTAATTCCCAGGGTTGGATTAAAAAAAAAAAAAAAAACAAAAAACAGATGGTTAAATAAAGTCAGTGTCACTTTTACGGTCATGATTTGGATCCATTTGCGATAATTTCACTGTACATTACTTCAAAAGCTAAATGAAACCTTTGGTAAAGGTGTTTTGGAAATAGTGGAGGGTAAAGCTGACAAAGTCATTCAACAGCTTCACTGGAGATCATTTTATTTACTGAGATGATGTGTTTGATGTCATTGCTGGAAATCACTGAAATAGTTAAACACTTGCAAACAAGATGCAGTATTTAGTGGAAGGTCCTGTATATAAATGACTATGTACAGATGTTTAAGTGTACAGCAGGGTGCATGAGTATAATACAAAGCATAGTCAAAATTTATTCATGGATATGCAACTTTTGGATTTAAATTCTGTTCTGTTGTGTGGGGCTAAATGTTGGAAAAGCTGCCCAGATTGTACAAGATACACAGAATCTCACAGTCTTTAAAAGAGGCTAAAGTAAAGGTAAAGTAAGAAAAGCCTAGAAGTCTGCCCAGGACCTCTGTCTTGCCTCACTTACATACACAATTACAATTCCTTCCTCTTAAATGTGGTTTTAACTTTGTTTTGTATTTTGTGTTTCTGCATGCTCATGTTTCATGTCAGACTGAACCGGCTTCGTGCCGTTTCTCAGGCACCATCTGCTGTTACCTTTGCTGGTGCCGTCTGGCCCGCGGAGCACCGTGCACTCCTCTATGCTGCCGAACGGCTCGAACATCTTTCTCACGTCGCTGTCTGTCTGCTGCTTTCCCAGCATGCCCACAAACAGCTTCCTGTCTTCTAAGGGGAAGGAGATCGCCAGGATTGAAGGAAAGGAAACAGGATAATGTGTGGATAATGTGAGTGAGATTACAAAAGGGGGAGAAAAAAAAAAGAGTAGAGCAGATATTTTATGGAAGAGGTGAAACAAGTTGTGGAAAAAAAGAGGGGGAAAAGGAGAAGTGCCATGTCACTACACATGCAGGATTAACAGAGAACAACAACAATGTGAGAGGCAAATACAAAGCTGGGTGTGCAATAGCCTGCAGTGCTTCTTACTGCCACCAGAGTGCAGTAACATGAACATCACAATAAACAAACAGCATCTGGCAGTGACTCAAATGTTTGTCACCCTCTGTGTTGTCAGAGAAGCTGCTCCGTCTGTCCCCGTCTGTGAAGGATCAGACCAGTGTTTCTGCATGTTTTAGCCCATTCACTACAAATCACACGCACCACACATTCCTGCAGACCGCTCTCCAAAGCACAGCCACAGAGTCATACATTGTGTGCTGATTTATTGTTCATAACGTTCACGCGTGTCACTGTTTCTTTCATGTTCAGTATGATATGAACATCAACTGTCAAGAGACTTGAGATACAGAATCAATCACAGTAAACATGTCATTGCATTTATGAAGCTGTTATGCGATATTGCAGCAGAAATTTTGCCATGTGGTGTGTTATTGTGTCGGATCTGAGCTGCTAAAAGGCACTGAATTTACCAACTATGGCTTAAAAAAAATCATGCAGGGAATCAGTGCAGTTTGGCCACGTATTTTAAAAGTTGTGTTTTAATGGATGACATGTAAAAGTTTAATATCAGAGGTTCGATTGTGATGAGTCACCTATCATGCAAATTTCGAGTATTTGAAATCTCACTGCCCAAAAATAAAACTAAAAATGGAAGCAGTGAGGCTTTTTTAACCACAGTTTGTTTAGCAAAAGTGTCAACAACAAAATGTATTACAAGTACTGTGTTTAATAAGCAAAACAAGATGCTTTAGTTATTTGACAACTAAAAATGAATATGAAAAATGTTAAAACATTATAGAAAAGAGCTGATGAGGCTACTAATCCTTAAAACGAATTCTGACTTGTCATTGTAGGGAAAGCACAGCTGTTATTAATAACATTAACAATGACTCTGTTACGTTTAAGTGTCCCAGTGAGCCATGACAGTGTGACAGTGAGCCAGCAAGCACAACACCACGACCCTGAAACTGAAGCAGCTTAATGGGATTCATTTGATCATCACCTGTACTTTTCCTACTGTGAAATGTTAAAATGTGAAGCGATGAATTAAAACTCAGCATTTGTGATAAAAAAAAACTTGTGTACCTGCAAGTTTCAAGATTTCAAGTGAACTCAACTTGTGCTGCATTACAGATGCTTAAGAAATGCATGTAAGAATATATGAAAACATGTACATTTTTACTGAAAAATGTATCAATTTATATGGAAAACACAACATAAATAAGAAATACATGTGTGTACTTTATGGCCATTCACAGTATTTGAATAATATTCAAGGTACTTGAGAAGTTCTGCATAAATGACTGAAACCAACAGCTGCCATAAAACCATGGCATGCTTTGGAAAGTGAGGCTACAATTATGTGTAGAATAAATTAATTGTCATAAAACATACAAAAACATGATGCTTTAAGCCTTTGTAAGCAGCTTAAATGTACATTAGCGCTCACAAGTATTGAAAAGTGGGTGTAAATGAACTGATTAGATGTGAGCTTGGAAGAATCTTAATGGCTTTTTATAAAACCATGCAAATCCAGCAGTGTAGCACGTTTGTGCTAGCTGAAGCTTGCAGCCACTACAGGTGCAGTCATTTTATAGAAATGTCCTTAATCGTCAACGTATAGTACCTCAATCTTAGTGATGTCAATTTAATGCACTCAAGAAAATTGATTTTTAATTAATGCACAAGCCTCATGACGTGTTAAGACGTCATCTTTTGTGGTGCACATTGCGAAGGTGTTGTTTGAACAGGTGTTTCTGGGTGGGGACAGGTGTCACTTACCCCCTCTGCTCTCGCTGTCAGCCGGCTTCACTTGGATTGGACGGTTCATCTGGAAAGACAGAGGCCACGCAATGTTTTAAATACATGACACGGACGGCGATCATCACCACAAAACGTGGCCACTACTGTGTTAGAATTTGCAAAAGATGACGAACTCACAGAATGAAATGCTATTAATGCTGCAATATGATGTAACAGCGACATGTGATGCATGTATGGACGTTCGTGAATTTGGCCAGTGATTCATCTTTCTACAATCCCACACTAATTTCTCTCCTTTCTTTTTTCTGTGCCAGCTCTACTCCAGCAGACCGAGGCTGACACCGATATGTGTGATATTACATTTGTGGTGTCCGTTCAGTCTCTCTCTCTCTCTCTCTCTCTCTCTCCACCTCTTCTCTCTCTCAGAGTCTCTCTCAGAATCTGCTCTAATCCTGCCGTCTATCGTTCCTTCTCCCCCTATCACACAAAACCAGGAAAAGCACACACCCACGCGGGATTGGGGAAGTGATAAGATTAAGCACACTCGCTGGCTAATCTGGATTACAGGAGCACGCAGCATCAGAGTAGTGAGAGATTCTGAGCCTGACAGAGAGACGTAGACAGGAATAGAGGGGTTAGGAAGGAAAGAGAACATATCTGGGGAAAAAAACACAACAAAAAAAATAAAAGAATGACAAAGGAAAAGAGAGAGCGAACAGGACAGAGAGGAGGATGAGGCGACCTTTTCATAATTCATCAAAAGACAAGCTGCTGAAATGCCATTTTTTTCTTTACTTCTCCACAATCATTGGCCTCCCCATTATTTAACAAAAACCCCCTATAGAAAATTGTGCACACATCAGTTCCTCCGCCTGCTGCTTTTCAAATGTATAGAGCAGGAAAACGGTGAAAAGATGTATTGAATGTAAAAAAGAAAAGAACTAACGAGAGAGGGCAAACGTAAGAAGGGTAGGATTGAGAGGGATTGATAGGAAGGAAGGGAGCATATGGAGGAAAGGATGGAGGTGGGGGGATGTGTGTATGTGTGTGTGTGTGTGTGTGTGTGAAGGGGAGGAGGAGGAGGAGGAGGAGGGACGGCGACGTCTGTGAGGAGTCGAGGTGAGAGCAACAGAGTGACACTCTGTTAACTGTGGCTTAATGAAGGTCTTAATTATGGAGCTGGTGACATTTCAGCCAGTCACTGATCCTGTGTCACTGATCGATCTGCTGTGATCGGTCACCAGGAGACACTATTGATCGGTGCCACAGTCGTGCTCCGCCGCCACGACCCGCATGCACAAACACCACATCGTCTCCACATCGCCTCAGCCGCCATCGCTGCCACCGGACCAGAGGCTGATGTACCAGAAACACGTGCTGCAGAGGGGGCCCCATGTCCCCTTCGCCGAGAGCCTCCAATTGATTGCAGCAATTAAAAAGGATGATAGAGTAGACGGAGAGGCAAAGTCTCAAAACCATCTTCCCATCAGTCAAGCAAATGTGGGCGTCTGCTCCTGCAGCCCTTGAATAGCAATTTTTTTGTTTAAATTATAGCTCCGGTTTCATCCTTACATAAATTTGATTCGAAATGTTTTTGTTGCAATAAAGATGACATCATCCCACATGCTGAGGGCCAACAGGCTGAAATTTATGTGCTTAAATATCACTCAGTCTGTATTATTATAAAGCGCTTCAGTCATAGTCTTTTATGCATTGTTTATTCATTTACAAATCGTTTCTTTTTGCTGTTAGCGCTTGTACTCCTACAGTACTGAGCCCAGCAGCTACAACGTGGCAGCTACATCACACTGCTTATGACTGTTCAATGTTATAAATTTACTCTGTGCTGTTCTTTTATTGTGCTGTTTAGTAAGATTAAGTCATGATATATGAAGCCTTCTCAAAAGCAAAACACTGTTTTTACTCTTTATTAATACTCTTTTATCTAAATATTGGGCCATAGACAGAATTTTGGAAGTGAAATACTAAATCTTGCATTCTATGTTTATGTTTTTTAAACGGGTTTTCCCTGAGTAATAATTAGTTTTTGCATTTAAATCAGTCTTGCAACTCTTTTGTCTCTCTGTCACATCCATATAGAATCCCTGCTTTTATATCCATCTCATTTGAAGGTGCATTTCACATTTTATTTGGAAAAAAAAACAAGTTTTAATGGTTGAACTGAAGGTTTTAAACATAAATACATGAAAAACTTGTGCACGTGGAGGCAAAAAGAGCAGATTTAAACAAATGAAATATAACTAATAGCTGTGCATATATCATTAATTTCTTTTACTGATCAGGTATGACTAGTAAAAAAGTTTCTCATACACAGCACAGAAGGTGATATTCATTATAGGCATTAGTTTACAGTATTAATGTAACACTTTCACATACATACATTTGCCATCATTTAGCAAATACAAAAGCTACATTATATAAAGTATAAACTGCACCTTTGTTTGCTGAAATCTGAAAATACAACACTGAAAACAAGACCTTAGTGTTTTCAGCAGTGCACATACTTTGCCTTTAGAGAACAATATACAAAAACAAATACTTTCTATTAAAACAATATTGATCATCAACAACAGAGCTGGACTCAAACACAGACTTTCCATAAGCTAAAATAACAGATCACTTCTTGTTAAATATCTAATCTCAGAGCTGTCTCACAGGATCAAAACTGAAGCTACAACCTCAAGGCAATAGTTAAATGTAAAGTCTTTGATTGACAACACATGTGACTGACGCCTATAAAAAAAAAAAAATGTCCCCTATATATTTGTGCTGCAGGACAAACAGAGGAGGCCTCGCTGATGGTGGCGGTGATAAGGGGAGGCGCAGCAGATGGCTCAGGAGATTGGTATTAGAATATACAAGAGGAAAAAACAGTGAGAAGTGGAGGCCATCAAGGCTGTGCCACTTCACATCGGCCCGGCAACCGGCAACACCGGCCCCGCCGCTCTGACGAAATCCGTGCACTCTGCATGGCCATCGTCATGGCAACCCTGACGATGAGAGCCCCGCATCAGGTAAACAAGGCAGCCCCTAAACGACGCGCGGAAGAGACAGGTGAAAAACAAACGAGGAGGACAAAGAGTGCTTCTGGGTCGAGAGATGGAGGGATTAGATGTGCGAGGGAGGGCAGAGGAGGGAGGGAGGGAGAAGAGGAGGAAGAGGAGGAGGAGAAGGAGAGATGAGAGACACCGAATGGAAAAAAAAAAGAAAAAGAGGATGATGGAGGGAGCGCTGGTGCCTGTTGAATGTTGGCGCTGCCTCGAGAGCAGATGCAGAAGCGGGGAGAAAATATCTCCCTCTAAGCCACTAACGTACACTCTTTACAGTAATTTGCTCCCCTCCCCTCCTCCTCCTCCTCCTCCTCCTGTTGCTCCCCTCCCCACCCCTTCCTCTCTCGGAGGCTTGTTTACAAAAACAGTCCCATGCTGTGCACAGACAACACACAGGCAAAACCTGCCTGATCAACAGCCCATTTTACCAGTGTGTTTCCGCTATTTGATTTTTTTTCTCCCCCTGCGCTTCATCTCCAAACACACAGCGCAGATATTACATACAATCATCCTCCGACTAAACACACATTCATTGTTCACACACACACACAGACACACACACACTCACACACACAGAGGCTCTACCCCTGTCGGTCACAGCGACATGAGCACACTACACATACTTAATCTTTTCGCTCTGTGATGCCGCAAGGGATTTTGCTAGGATTATGAGATATTAAATCCATAGATTATCCAATCAAATTACAGCTCGACCCCTTTCCCTTTAATGCGAGACCCCTCCCCGTAAACATCAAAGTCCGTACGCACAGAGGAGTGGCACTTGCTCCCATGTAAATGCATTTTCATCCCACTACGTCAATGTGTTTTAAAGATAGAGGATCGCTTGCAGTCAGAGTGAGTGAAAAAAAAAAAAACATATCAATGATGATATTTTTTCTCGTCTTTTCAGAGCGGATGATAATCTCTAAACTCAACGCAGTCAGTGTTGTTAAGTCTAATATAGCTGCTGTTTTGTGTGTGTGTGAGGGTGACACATTTCTGTCGCCTCTTTTTTTTTTCTCTCTCTCTCTCCAATTTCAATCCATTCTGCTCGGCCCTGAAAAGCAGCCACTCTGAATGGTAAATATATCAGCGGAGACCATCTCCTCTGCTCTTTCAAGAACATTTACAGCGGGGAGGCAGGAGTTGTGGGTGTAGGTGGGTGGGGCGGGGGGAGGGAGGGAGGGAGGGAGGAGGGGGGGCTCCCGTCATGCATCTGTGGACTGGA
>JAPZDV010000008.1:7257450-7289736 GCA_029814665.1 Acanthurus lineatus
AATGATATTTAAATCACTAGGCCAACTATTTTAGCATAATTGGAAAAAAGATTATCTTTTGAATATTATCTAAAGTTTGGTTCAGACTTAAACTTTGTCATGGTTTCTCTGTCAGTGAGTCTTGACTTTTGGTTTGGGTTTGAGGAAACGTTGCCATGACAACAGTTTCACATTAACTTTAAACCATTTAAACCAGAACAAAAAAAAAAAATCAGACTTATATCATATCATCAACACTATAATCTTTAAAAATTGATCCACACGTGAAGAAAAGGAGTAATATTTATACGCTGCAATGTTTATTTATTTACTTCAGAAACGTTTATTAACGCTGCTGTCTGTCCCCCTTAAAAAAAAATTCCGCCTTAAGTTATTACGCCCTCCTGTTGTTTTTTGTCAAAGCCTGGGCCCTCGTCAATGTGTTTCCCCCCCTTGCATCAAAACTTCACCCCCACCCTAACACCAATTATCTCTGCTACACCTGCCCGGTACGGCGGAGGTGACACTGCGGGAAACACGATTCAAACGGGGGAACAAGACTTCAACGCGACACGCCGAGTCAGACCAACTAAAATGTCTCGGATTATTCACCTTCTAACTCTGGATATTTTTTAAAAAAAGTTTTGCAAAGTGCTGCTTGACTAAAATCGATATTCAATTCCCTAATCAAAGGCTGTAATGATCGTCTTAATTAAGGCTTTTCTCACCCGGACGGATTAAACAACCTGATCCAGACTGCACGTTTTTACTGATGTAAACGTGAATATCAAACAAAAATTCTGCTTGGTGTTTACTGAGTCAATATTGTTTTCTTTTTTACACATAACTAACAAAATTCAGATTAAAATTCTGGGAGTGTAAGATTCACCGAGTATAAATTGGTAAATCTGATACTTTAATTAATTTAGTGATAAAAAGTCATTTTTTAATGAACAAACTTTTTCACATTTTTCTTTTAATGTGCACAAAATAATACAAAAGGAAGGAGTACACTTTTAACAACAAGCAGTTTTCAAGTCCAATTAAACTTAATTTTGCGAGTTAATTAATCACGCAGGACTTTAATTCTCGTTTATTAATTGCCTAATTTATCTTACTGATCGTCACTTTGTCTTGCAAACTTGTTCCCACATTGCAAACACGTGAGGAAACAGTTTGGCCTCAGACTGGGTCCCTCACACTGTCCTTATCAATTAAAGAGGCAGATATAATTATTAAAGGACTCGAGAGAGCCTAACCCTAACCCTAAAGCAAATAATAAAACGTTGCTGTTTCAAAAAGAAAAGACTTGAGTATTGTGTTAAATATTCCTGCAGAGTAAGTTTAACGTGGCTGACTCACAAAAAATATTCTCAGTAAACTTAAATTCCACTAAAAAAAAGTCTTTCGTCACTTCTGGGCAGACTTGAAACATTTATACGCTCGAGTAAGATTAGACTGTGCAACTATACAGATGGTTAAATACACTGCAGCCAAAAGTGGTCTGAAAAAAAAGTTATCAAAACTTAATAAGGTTGTATTAAATGGTCAATCAAAGTCAGATAAACAGAAACTTCCACTCAGGTTGAAGTATGCATTTTACTAAATTAGTTGCTGCTTAAATACAGAAAATATTCTTAAATTAGAGGAGCTGGGCCTTTTTCTAATAAGTGTAGCATGACCTCTGCCTCTCTGGATAAGGCTGCATTAAAATAACTTATTTTGTACAAGAAACTGACATTTAATTAATCCCTCTCACTTTTAACAAAAAAATATTTTTTAATAATTATGATAGTGATTAACTACTGATTATTGATATTAAAATAGCTGAGTATAATTTTACAAAATGCATTAAATTGTATGATGATAAACTGTGCTAAATGAACTTCACAGAGACTTATGCTACAGTCTCTGGTGACGGACGAGAAGATGTTTCAAGGAAATGTACAGATGACTGGTAGTTCAGAGCAGAATCAGAAGACAGAAGAAAAAGACAACACAGTTTTTCAAACTCATATCTTTATTTGTCAGTACAAGTAAAACGAAACTGAAGTCGAGTATCTTCATCCTCCAAAAATGCACTTCTTCTGCGTCGGTGATGGAGACTGAAAAAATAACTCTCACACGTCTTTTTTTCTCTCTCTCTCTGAACAGACTTGTGCCGCTCTCCTTCAAGGAACTTAACGAGACGTAAAACTATCGCCGAGGGAATCTAACGCAGTGAAAGAAAGCATCGCTTCACAGATATAACATTCGGAACTGGAATAAAGAAAAAATAATTTCCCCAAATATGCAAGCGTGTATTGTAAAGGGAACACAATTTCTATAACACATACTCTGTTTTTTTTTCATTCCCCCCCCCAAGTGAAATTTAAACTGATGTTTTACCAAGAGTTACTGGATTACTGCTGATATGGAAGAGATGCAGTTAAAACCGCTCACTAGTAAACTAAATTACAGCAGAAACATTGCTTCATCTACATTCTTTTGTTACTCTCTTACAAAAAAAAAAATTAATAATAACTATCTTCAGATTCAACCTTTGTGACGAGATGAATTAAACTTGACCGGATGCACTCACACATACCATGCACACACTCGGAGTCTGAACTATATCAAACTGATGCTAAATTACATATTTACTGCAATGCTTCATACTGGAGTAAATAACACAAAAAGTGAATAATATATATCCACCTCTTATTTTCTTTAATCTTCAGTCTTCATTCTTCAGCTCAGCAACCCTCTCAGAGCCTCCGACCTCTTTCACACCTCCTGGCGTTGTCTCTTGTTCTCCTCAACCTCCTACACGTCCGTTTTTCTTCGCTGTTTACATTTTGTCCTCAGTTCTTCTTCAGTATAACTTTGCCTCCTGATGCCCCCACCTCGCTATCTGCACTTTTACCCACACACATTTTCTGTTTTTGGATTTTAAAGGCAGGGTGTGGACCTCAGTACTGAGTGACAAGCATCCTGCCCCTGCCTCCATGAAATCCAGTGATTTTAAGAGCTCAGAGCTGCATGTCCAGTCAGTATCGGGGGGGTAGGAAGGGTCTTTTTGGGGCAAACATTGGACCAGGGTTTCCCCCTCCTCTTGGACCTGGGCGCTTGCCTCTAAACCTTGGATCGGGGCCGTGGAACCGAGGAAAGGGTGCGCGTGGGGGCCCTCTGGGGGGCGGGTGAGGGTGTGGGTGGTGTGCTGGGTGGGGAGGCCGATGAGGAGGCCGCAGACCAGGATGACGGATTTCATGATGAGGGGGAGGCCTCCTTGGAGTGTAGTGTGGAGGAGGGGGAGGAGGGCTTTGCCATTGGTAGTCATGTGCCATGTAAGGGTCCTCTGAGGGCGAGAGAGGGGGAGTGAGGCGACCCCGAACTCTGGAGTAAGGGGGTGGAGGACTGCCTGGTCTGTAATATGGGTCTTCTGGGTGGTGGTAAGGGTCTTCTTGAAAGAAAACGTCATCGGGATGGCGGGGCTCATCGTGGTAATACTCAGGGTCCTGATAATGCAGGTCATCTGGGTGAGGGTGCAGACCCTCAGGGTGAGGAGGGTGAGGGGGGTGAGGGGGGTGAGGAGGGTGAGGTCGGTCAATGTCATACAGCGGCTCATCTTGGTGAAACATGGATTTGTGTTGATGATCGTGGACCACCATCCCACTGATGATACTGTCCCCTCTGGCCCCAAACATCTCACCTGGGTCTTCCCGGGGCATTTGCTGCTGCTGCTCTTGGGGAATCATTGCACCACCGGGTGCAGGAGGAGGAGCAGTGTCAATGCAACGAGGAGGGGGAGGAATCTTTGGGACGGGGGGAAGGGTGCCCCTGACATAACCAGCTGATGTGGCGGCACCCCGCTGAGAGGTCAACTCATGAGGTTGCTGCGATTGTACTGCTTGATATGAATAAAGTCCTGATGTCTTGTTTTCTCCCATTGTTACATTATAGCCGCTGGGTTGCTGAGAGTTCCCCTCTGGGTAAATGTCACCATACCAACCGCCTTCACTCACCCCCTGTAAGCCTTCAACTGTCTGTGTGCTACTGGCACTGCCTGGGGCACTTTCTCCAGGCAGTGGCCCTCCTGTTTGTGCAGAAATCTGCTGGTAATGTGCAACAGGTGCGGTTATTCCGTGCTCCGACATGTTGTGTTTGCCATAAGGGTACTGCTGATAGACTTGCCCGTTCTGAGCTGCAGCCTGCTGCATGTGGGTTTGCTGCGGAGGATTGTTGGAGTTCTGCTGACTGCTGTTCTGGTAAGCAGCAGGAGCTGTGTTAAAAGTTTCTCCAACATATGACTGAGTTGTGTCAGAGGTGAATGGGGCAGCAACAGGCTTGTCCATGATCTCATCTTGAGTCGGGGTGCCTCCGCCCTCGTCTCGCACTGGAGTCCCTTCCTGGGTGTCTGCCCCAGCTGCTGGGCTGAGGTTTTCCCCTCCCTGCACCGAGTTTGTGGAAAAACTCAGGTCAAATGCATTGAAAGCAGGGTTCCCCTGCAGGAAGTTGTGGATTTTCGACTCTAAACTCTTAGAAGACAAGGAAAGTTCAGGCTCTGTTGTCAAATCCATGTCTCTATGCAGAGCCTGGACCAGGGCAGAAGCTGGGTTTGAAGACTCAGTGAGGACTTGGGAGCTTGTGCTCTGCCTTGCAGAGGAGCTGGATGGAGAAGGCACAGGTGCAGCAGAGGAGAGAGACAGGCTCTGAGAGGTCCGTGCTGATCCAGATGTGGATGCGGGAGGAATCGTGCCTGTGATGGGGGAGTCAGAGGAGACATTTGCAGCAGTGTTGTTTAGGAGAGAAGTGATGCCTAAGTGAAGAAGGGACAACACAGAAGTGTGTTTTTAGCAAGCAAGCAAGCTTGTTTCTTTAAATGTATGATATGAAACAGAGACATTATAAGATGTAAAGATGGGTTTTTTTTAAAAAGGACCTCTTATTCTTACCATCAAGGCTGCTTTGGCCTTGAACTTTGGAGAGAGCACTGAGGAGATCAGAAGGACTCACATCCACCTTGGAGAGAAGGTTTACTAGTGAACTGGCATCCTGAGAAGCCAGAGAGGCAGCAGGTGTAGGCTTCAATGAGGAGCTAGCGGGTGGCGCTGCAGGAGGACTCTCCACTATGATCATGGAGGAAAAAGAGGGGAAACTCCCTTTAACTGCACATCACCATAATTCATCGCTGGGAAATGTTTTAACAGTAAAAGCTGGCTCTTAAACCACATTTATAACCAAAAAAAGACTTTAACAAACAACAGTTTCTTTGTTGTCACCACAACTCACCTGTGCTCTTCATGACCGAATTTAAACTGTTGAGGATGGAGCCGATTTTACCGAGATCGACACCTTCCACAGCTGCTGCAGGAGCTGCTGCAGGAGCTGCTACAGGAGGCGTGACCTGCGTGACAGGCTGCTCCTTCCCCACTGACGGCTTCGTTTTTGCAGGTACCGGAGTAGTCACCTCTGGGTGGGGAGGACATTCAATCTGCTCCTCAACTGAAGAAAAGCACATAGCAGTGAGAGAAGCTGGATACTATCAGATGGAACAAAACAAAGTCACTGTTACTGTGTCATGTTTGTTTTTGGGCAACATAATTCATTGTCACTGTGCAGATATTTTAGTAAACCAGTGAAGTCAATGCATGTAAATTAATGGGGAGGAAATGCTGCCACAGACACTGAAACATAGTCAAACCGGCTTAGGCTGAAAACAGAATCATAGCATGAAGGTCACCCATCTTAAAGGTGAAGATAGAAAAAAGGCTCTTAATTTTAAAACATGGCTTTAAAAAACAAGTTTAAATACAAAACGCCTTGAAATGCTGACACTGTACACAAACAATCTTACAGTGAATATATGATATTATGCTCGATATTGAAACAATGTGTGACTGCAAGTAGTGAATATTTTCATTATGAGTGATTCAGATCGAAGCTAAAGCTGAAGGTTTTTTTTTTAATTATTACATCTTTTCTTTATGAGATTACAAATAATACAACCTCAAAAGAAGATACCTTGCTGTAACAAAACCTTAACATAAATAAAATAGAACGTATTTAATTTCTGATCCTTTTTGATATGTTATCACTTACAAACAGCCAAAGGACTATATATTTAATGTTTCATTTCATAAGCTTGATTGATTTTTGAAGCTTTACGCTTTTTCTGAATTTGATGCCAGCAAAACATTTTAAACAAGTTGACGTGTCGTCAACAAAAGACTGGGAAAGTTGTGGATTTCTCAAAAACACCTGCTTAGATTATTCAACAGGTTGACAGGGCCACTCAGCACGGCTTCCTGGTAACCAGACTGCCTGTCAGTGATCTCTACAGTATGAGAACAGAAAAACTGGCCAGCCCGTGTCCACACTGGTAAAGGTCACATTTTAACTCATCAGGGTATGTGTGGTATTTAACAAAGATCATGTAAGGTAAGCTGCACATGTTGCAGTTAATTACAGAATCGCCTTGACATAAAAAAAATATATATATATATGGTCTGTATCTGTGAAAATGTGTCTTGTTTTAATTAGATGGCTTCACAGGTGGGGAAGTGTTCCACTGAAATTGGCTGAATTACAGACTGGAAGAAAAAACTGGATGGTCTATTTTGACATATGAAAGCTGTGATGGGAGTTTTATGCGTTTTTTTGCATGAGTCAGTGACTTCACACGCCTATTTTTTGCTGGTGCTTCTCATTTCCATTATTCCAGAACATTTTCTGCATTTTGCTGCCATAAAAAAATGGTGGAAAGAATAAAAAAACAGCATTTTTAAATATTGCATTTTAAAACACCCTCACTGTGCAGTCAATCCCTTACCTATTATGCCACCGCTGTCCATGTCTTCGTCAGACAGCTCCATGTCCTCCACTTCACGGTTGTCATTCGCTCCGAGTGTCTCTGTCGGTTTTGGGGATCCTCCCGGTGAGGATAGAGGGCTCGGGGCTGGAGGTTCTGCCTCATCATCCATAGCAGAGCCATCAAGATCTGGATCCGGATGGGCCAATTCCAGACCATGAAAAGGTGACTCTGAGCCCGTTGGAGACGGTGCATCTGCAGAGGGTGAGGGGATGGGTGACTCATCCAGGTCTGGCAAGGTGGCTTTCAGGGCATCCAGCTTACGTTTCAGGTGGGACACCCGGTTAGCAAATGTCTGGTAGGCCTTCAGGAGGGAGGAAATAGAGTGTCAGTACGTGAAAAGTAAAACAAATCATGGTCTTCAGGCAGCTTTTATAGCTAGCTTACAATTTGACTCACACCACATCTGGTTATTCTAAGTATCTGAGTATTTTAATATATTGTACTGTAATACATAATTGTTTCTGAACAAAATAACTCAGGCTAAAGGTTATTAAAAGCTTTTTTTTTTTTTTTACTGACAGCTGTAAAGTAAACAATACAACAAATATATGACTACAAAAACATCCTCCACTCACATTAGCAACAATCTTGACCTCCTTGTACTGCATTTCATAGAAGATATCTGCGTTGCTGAGGGCCTCAATGAGAGGAGGCCCTGTTTTGATTTGTTTGTCGAGGAACCTGACAAACTCCTGTAGTTGCGCACTTCCCTCCTCAAAGTCCTTGGAAAACTTCTTTCCTCCGGCCTTATCTGTAAGAATCAAATGTGTAAGTAGGACTTCTAAGAAAATGTAAGACAGAGAAAAAACAGAACAGGCAGTACAAGAGTATGAGGCGACTAAAGAGGGCACCTTTGAGCTTCTTGAGGGCCTCAGAACTGCAGATGTCAACCCTCATGGCTGCCAGCTGTTTTTCTCTGAGGTCAACCTCGTCCATAGACCTTCTGTACTTGGACAGTTGATCTATGAGTGCTTGGGGCTGAAGAAGAGGGGGCAGTTAGCCACAGTTTCACACCGAAACAATGTTTTATCAAAGGATAAAAAGGGGACAAAAACAAGGAACCTGTTTTATCAGATTACTTTTTAAAACAACAATTTTGCAGTTTATTTCAGCTTAAAAAATCTATTTAATGCTTACCACAAATTCAGCAACAATCTTGGACCGTAGATCTGCTTTAGACTCAACTGGAGCTTTAAGAAAATACAAATAAAAATTGGAGATTAAATCCAAGTAATGTAGTTAATATTTGGAAAACAAAGAAAAAAAAACAATTCTTAAGAAATTAAATAGACATTTTAGTACAGGGATACATCAGAATTAATCCATGGCGGCTAACGGATCAACAATTTGTGACTATTAAAAGCACTATGGAAGCAAAGACTGTGCCTGAAATGTTTTTTAAGAGGTTATACAATGTTAAAACTAAGTTTGCATTGTTGGTTTTTAAAATGATAAATAAATAAAACTTTCAGAAGAAGGTGAGAAAGAAAAGAAAACTTACTTTTTTGCTCCACAGGCGTCTCAGGAGGAGATTCCTCTTTGATTAAGCTACTCCGGAGCTCAGTGATGAGTGTCCCTGAATACACACCCCTCTCCTCCCAGATGGACAGTATCCTCTCCACTGCTTTAATTACCTTAGAATTACCTTCAGAGCTGCAGAAAGGTGATAAGGGGTGACAGGAAATGAACAAGTGAGTTGAGAGATTCATTGTTTTTTTTGTTGTAATGGCATTTGGTTTGTTTATTTGTGAGGAATTTCTGTGAAAGAATTAAGGAAAAAGCCAAGACTGAGGAAACACAGGAAGTGAGAAACAAAAGCAAAACAAAGAATGACCGAAAAAAAAAGTGAGAAAAGACATTATCACTGTCACAAAAGTAATCCACATTTTGCTGTGTAACTCTGTACGTACTTGACAAGCACGAAGGCATCGTGAAGCACCTCAGCGAACGCCGTTCTGTAAACGATGGCATTTTTCCTTTTACAGTTCTGAATGACATCATTGGCCACGTATATCAGGTTGAGCCTGTGTGAGGCATCAGCTGTAAGAGGACAGAGACAGTAATGTTAAAGACAGTATGTTTCTGCTGAGGGAGGAGTTGAGTCCAAATAGCATGATACAGGCTCGTATCTTTGGAAAGTTTTCCAATAAATTGGTAAATATATTTTTCATAAAAGAAGGGGTTAATGCAACTTTACACTGGTTGCCATAAAATTAAAAGTTTTGTAGAGCAAAAACAGCAACAACATAAACACAACAAATAAAGATGAATATTGTCAATTTTTTAGGCCACAATAACTATGCAGAAATCTTGAAATGTGTTAAGTAATAAATCCAAAATGTTTGGTAAAGAGAGATAAATATACATGACAAAAACCATTCATGAACTATTAAAATTTAATTACTGGAGATCCAAACTGATCAGAAAGAAAAGATAAAGTAAGTCATGTAAGAAGGCATGTAGCCAAAAGACTCATGATTGATATTTAACCAACATCAGACTCAACATAACATTACATCATCATCCCAATTGACATCAAACCAATACTTTTATTTACACTTTTCAAAATTGTCCATAAAACCCTTTTGCAAATTCAGTAGAACTCGATCTGCCAGCTGCATCTTGGAATAATCAAATCAGACAATGTTTGACAATGTGCAGCACTAATAAATGCTAAGTAACTCCATTTATAGGCGCACTTTAGGCAGTTTCTGCACTGCAATGCAAGAAAGGAAAATGAACATCTTATTTAAAATTAACACAATTTTTTTATGCCACAAAGCATTAACTGTGACTACAGTGTGAAGCATCAAATCTTAAAAAAATCAACAAGTTTAAACAGCCAATGAATTTACTAACAAGGTTTCCAACTACTTGCTGAAATCCTCCAGGTGATAGAAAGAAAGCCACTTTCCTTACACAAAGCAAAAACTTCAGGTGTAGCAACTATTAAACCACAACGAAGCAGAACAAACAAAGGTTTAATTACTACTGAGTTAACCATAAATGTACAAACATGCATGTACTCTCAGTCATTTGTATTTAAATGTTCACCAGACACCTTCATCAGAAAGAGTTCACTTTCAATTGTAAAATACACAGACAATGAGCCAAACAAAAATCACAAAAGGTCTCAATCAAACAGCTTTTGTACAACCCACTAATTCAGACACAGCAGCAACCTGAGAGGAAAACAGACAGTAGTAAGGCAAGGCCACCTCTAAATATTGACAAACTCTTACTTTTCATGCTGTTTTGGATTAAATCCAAAGTCTCTCTGCCAACATTGATATAATAACAGCCCTTATGTCCTGCCATGGTTTGGAACATTCAAACAGCAATACAAATATCCATTATTCAAAAACAAGGAGCTCTTCAGGTATACACACAATAAACCTTACTAAACAAAACTAAATGGAACTGTCTGTTGTGTGTATTTGGATCCCACTGATAGTAGTTTTACGTTGTATGAACACATTAAAAGGTAACCACTGAAACCCTGAGCCGACACATTTTCCAAGGTTGATCCATCTTCATAAACTTTCATTAAATGGAAGGCAGAGCATGAAAAGCAGCACAGAAGACCATCATAGCAAGAAGAAATTCAAAAAAAATTAATGATTGGTGATTATTGCGTGGTAATTTCAGTGAAGGTGACAGTCATGTTCCTTATCAGTTTATCTGTCAAGTGGCTTCTTTCAAATTGCTTTTAAAAACACATCAAACAAATAATGAAAAATGGCTGTGTGAATCTTACAGAGGCAACAGTGTCTCGATCCAAACAAGATAACGCATGATAACAAAAAGCAGCACTGACTTGTGTTTTGAGCAACAGAAAACAACAAATATTCTTTTTTTTGTTTAGAAATAATCAAAGTTAGGGATGGGCAAAACTGACCAAAAATGATCAGGTTGAGTGGTGATACACTTGGTAATTTCTACAAAGATGACTAAATGTACAGTTATGAGTTGAAGCCACATTTGAGATGTTAAACACTTTCACTGAAAGTGTGATCAAAATCAAATGCCAGTAAGTTTTTGTTTAAAAACATTGAGTTACAATACATTTAATGGCAAGTCATGTAAAATACTGTAAATAAGAGGTGTGCATGTACAGCTAAGTGATAAGGACAAAATCAACCATCACCTCAATAATGATACTGCAACAATATAGTAGGGATTACTATCAGTTCTTTCACAAATAATAAACACAGTGGGATTTTCTTTCTCATAAATAATTATCAGTATTACAAAAAACTAAGTGGGAAATGATGAACAAAATAAAAGCTAGAACATTTTAGTAAGTTAAAAAAAATTACAACCATTCACTGTAACGCTGCCATTAAAATCAGGAGACAACACTCAAACATTTCCGCATTAAAATGACGTTCAAAATCGAGTCTCTCATTACAGTGCCACAGTAATAATGATGTAAAACAAGCTCTGATATATAAAAAAATAATGAACTATCAACATGTAATCATAAATTAATTGTGTTTCTTTTTTAGCTGGCCAGTTAATATATATATATATACATATATATATATGTATATATATATATATATATACATGTTCAGGTGTCAGTATTGCTGGAATAAAAGCATAATACAAGGATCTAAATGCAGTTGGCCATTGTGTTCAATTCATTTAATAACATTAACAAATACTTCTTTGAACATACTTTTTAAAATCTTTTCCAATTGTATATTGAAAAAGATAAGTTTTTATGGATTTTTTTCAACAATAATGACTTCAGCACCAAAAATATCATTGGTAATGGATCTATAACACATTCTGTAACTTGAAGAGTCATTAAAGCAAGGCAACTGGACTATGTTGAATTTTTGGGAAGACGTTTCACTTCTTCAGAACTGAAGAAACTTCTTGGATGAGAAGTGAAACATTTCCCAAAAATTCAACATAGTCCAGTTGCCTTGCTTTCATGACTCTTCAAGTTAATCATGACCTGGATGAATGAGAACCTACACAGAAACACATTCTGTATTTATACACAAAACTTAGATTTACAAGTCCCAGGTTGTCAGATCTTGTAGCAAAGACTTACACAACAAATTTTCACAGTAAAGAAACCAATTTATTCTAATTGACAGCTATCAAAGGGCAACAAGAGGACAGCTTTTCAGACAGAAGACAGCACCTTACTGCAGTGGCAGACTGACTATACATTTACACACTGACTGCTGTGAGAAAACAGGCTTCACTGTCTGACTCAGGAAAGTACCAGTGTCAAGCTTCATGATGAGTCTTAAAAACTGGTCACTTGCTCTTTGCTCACAGTGAGAAGCATACAAAGCTCAGATATCATAAAGCCAAGCCTACGAACGCAAGCAGAAAAAAGGTGATAAATGCTTCAAGACTTCAATTCATCAGACACAGCTAATGTAAATGTCACACACTTTTGAAAATATGAAATTCACCACTGAAAACCCTGAGGTTGTGTTTTGGCAGTTTCTGGAAATTTATCAATCAATAGACTGACAAAGTTACTGTTATTGACACATGAGATTGTAACTAATGACAGAAAAACCTCAAAACCCCAACCCCAAACCTTTAAAAACACACAACTTCATTTAGGAAAATGCACCATTCAAGCACAATATAAAATGAAATAAAAAAGGCGACTATTATACTTTTTGTCTGTTCTGTCACATACTGTATAAAATGTTACAATGGCGGGTGTACATATTAAACATGACAAGAGTATCAAACAATGAGGTAAACATAGACTATGTAAAAGAAATCAACAAAGTCCCTCCTATCAAAAAGTCCAGGTTTCAGATCATATCTTAGGTTTGTAGAGATTAGAAGGACCTTCATCTACTTTAGGTGCAGCAGCCCACAAAGGACAGGGATTCACCCATCAACTGACTCTTCTTGCAACCCTGGGCCTAAAAAGCTCTTTATCTCCGCAGTCTAAAAACACTGTGCTGAAAGTGTCAACACCAACATCCCCTTTCCAGCGACCACAGCTGCAAAAAAGCAACCACCTTTTTTGTACAGAGCAGTGAATGTCAGATTGCAGTTTTACATCTTATTGTACCTGTCAAGGAGATGCACTGTGTATCTGCACCTAGATTTCTAAAGTTGACCAGTAAGAAAAAATTGATTATTTAGGGGGCTTAACATGACAAAGTTTAATTGCTTGTTCATAGTGGAAATGTACTGTAAGGTTTCATAACGGCCATTATAAAATAAATAATGATTTTTATTTTGGTGCCAATCATGCAAAGCTGCTCTACTGGAGTCCAAGAATAGAAACCGAAAGCTGAAATGCCAGGATTTAGGGCAATGATGCAGATCCTAATTTGACACTGTATTTTGGAGGTGCAAATTCCCAAACAAAATAGCAATTAATTACATTTCTGAAAATTAAGTGGTATACTTTGAGCCTCGGACCTTTTTGGCCCCTGAAGGCTTTTCCTGTCTGGTAATTCATATTTGACTCTCAATGAGACCTTTTCTGGTAACTTACGCAAGTTTTTCATATATGCAAATGGTACAACATTGGATAAGAATAGCACTAAAAATACTCTCCCAAGTCAGAAATAATCCCATTTAAAAGTAATTGACAAATCTGTCTAAATATATTACACTACAGGTCGGCGCCAGCCGGCTACACTAGGAGGAAAGCACGTTTAAAAATGTATTAAAAATGAGAAACAAACTAGTACAAACTGGTCGTTAAGTAGATCAAAAACCGCAAAAACATAACATACTTTTGACACTACGACTGCGATCGTTGTGCTCTGACAAGACCACCCCTCAGCTGAAGCATGCCAGTTTAAGAAGAAGCAGGCTACTCACATTTCTTCAAACACTTCATCCAATGTCTCACAATCAGGCTGTGGTATTTCTTGTTGTCGATGCACCACGTTGACAGTCCTTGGATTGAGTCCATCGTGTTTGTTATACTTTGAAACTTCTTGTTTAAAGTGGACTCTAGAGAGCCGCCAGAAGCGGCTCCCGCTCCTGCTGCCATGTCCTGGGGAACTTGTGTGCTACTCTACCTTGACATCCATGGCTCCACCATGCGAAAGACCAATTGAGGTTAACCGTTGGTAGAGCTTAGCCTAGCATGCTAGCTTAACATAGCACGGACATCATCTTATTTAGCAGCCGCTTAGCTGCCATTGTAATGTTATATGCGTTTAAATATTCGATATGCAGTGTTCAGTCTCTTTCTGCATGTAGGAATTTTCCCCCATGAGTTTCAGTGCTACTACTAATATTTTTATCGTTTAACATTTCAAGCTAAAACTTAGCGCCTTGCGACATCCAGGACATATGTAACTGTGCTTCCTGGACCTGTGAGTCTGTTTACCCGTTCTTCTTCTTCTTCGTCTGTTTTTTGTACTAACGCGGATAGCGAACCATGACTTTGAGGGTGCGTACTGCCTCCTACTGTACCGGAGTGTGCACAGTATATGTTTTACACTAACTGACAGGCAGATAAACTAGATAGCTATAAATTTGATAGCCTAAAGATCAACATAGGCGTAGCTAGATCCTGTTATAGGCTTATAAAAATTAATTGTGCATCCAGGTTATGTACACCACAGCAAACATGTAGGCAGTATGACGCAACCCTGCGCCAATCAAGCTTATCGCCCCCTGCTGCGTGTTGTGCTGTACCCTTTTGTATTATAGGGAAGATGTTGCAAGTAAATACAGAATTAGTGTTTAATAACAATAAATCAGTAAACTGATCAATTTAGAAAAAGCCATACTAGACTGACTGTTTGATTACATTTGCAATTAACGTGTTATAATAACATACTATAATATTATTTACTACATTAAAAATGCTTATTTAAAAATTTAATGGTTGGCCAATAATTAAACTGCTGTTGCGCAGGTTAAATTTCACTTAATTTGTCAACGTGTTTATATAATCTAAAATGGAAACTGAGACTGTTAAAGCAGGAACAATACAATCATTCTGACTGACTATCAAGCTTAGACTGCTTGTGTCTAATCAGTGAACATGTATTTTGATGAGCTACATATTTGATATGATATTTTAAAAAATATCTGAAAAAATAGGGCCAGAAAACTGAAAAACAAGACAAATTGAAGGCAACGGGAAAGTAAGATTTTAATTCATTTTTTTTCTCCCATTTCACAAATGAAAGATGTGTAACCAAGAACTGCAAAATCTGTACAGAGGGATTCTACATTTACCAAAACAAAGCTACATTACACTATTGTTCTACATCATGTGCTTACAGCCTCTGTTTTAAATAACAAAACTCAAGGTGAGTGAAAATGACTAAAGCTAAAGCCTGAAAAACAGCTACAAAGCAGCACATTTGGTTTGAAATGACGTATGCGTTGAGATGATAATGTTTTACAATCAATAGTTAAGTTATATGATTGATGATGTTATCACAGGCAAGTTTATGGTTTACATTTATGTCAAGTAAGGCTGACTGGTGACAAACCAGAGATGAAACACCATTCAACATGAATGATATCCAATTTAAAATATGGTAAACCGCTGTGTTCAGAACTGGAAAAAGATTTTGCTTATAATATCTCCATGATATTCCTTATTACATGATCAAATGTAAAGCACTTTGAGTGATACAGATTTTAAAACAGCAGGTCAGTCTGAGTAAATTTGTTTTAAATGGGACACAGAGGCTGTTCTTTGCCCTCATAATGAAACATTGCATATGAGGCTTTTTGTATGAAAAATAAGCTAAATTCTTGTTAAATGCCTTTCATATATTTCTTTTACAGTGCCAAAATTACAAGACTTCAAATAAAACACAATCAAATGGCAAGTTTGCATGTAAAGTGTCTGATTCAAATACCTGTAAAAACACCCATGTTGCTATAAAGGTCTGTTGATGGAATCAAAGTACTCAAGTTCAGATCCCTTTAAACAGATCTAAAATAAATAACATCACAATATCATGTTAGCAAATGTGTAACATTTTCTCATTGTCATCCAAAGTGCAGTTTTAACTATTCCAGTGTTCACTGGATCAAATATGTCATGACTATTCCTCCTTAAAGAAAAAAACTGTCTCTTAAAACTAAAAAGAGTAATAAAATGTGATGTTTTCAACTCTTTCCACACAAAACACTCACTGTCTGGAGTAACAAGAATATCTGACATGTTAACATCCAGCATCTACCTTTCCTTAGTCACTTCAACAAATTATTGATCAATCAGGATTTTGTATTTTTTGTGCAGCATTTTGCTCTTTTACCATAAGTGCAATTTCATTTATTCTGATTCACATAGGAATAAATATTTAGCTATATGAGTATTCAGTGCTAATAAATAGAGCAGGGGGTGACTGTGAAGTAATGTATGTAAGATTTGGATAATGCAAAATACTTTTGTTTGGCACATTTTGGCAAGTGCTACATGGCTGTGCTCTGACATATGTTACAGTCAAGTGGCAAAATGTAATTTTAAGCTTCCTGCACACACATTTTAATTTAATTTTTATCTGAATTCTTCATTGAAATTTTATGCAACTGTACCAGGGCTGCAACTAACAAATCTTACCTACAGATTAGGCTGCCATTTTTTTTCTGAATGTATTTTCTGTTTGGTCTATAAAATGTAAGAAAAGTGAAAATTCCTATCAAAAGTTTGTGGAGCACAAGATAAAAATAAGACATTAGTAAACTATCACATGTGACACAGAAAAGAAAAATCCTCCCCTGTTAGGAGCTGGAACCAGTAGATTTAGGACAAAAAGTACCTTACAGACAGCCAATGAATATTTCAGCTTTTCACCAAAACAGCCACAATCTGCTGTACATCACCATTTTCACAGAAGTGAAACCTGGTCTCCCTGTTATTCACCAAGTGAAATCCTGCACTGTTACTTTTGGGGTTGTAAGCTATTACACCTAAAAAGTAATAAAACAGAGCTCAGGCTGCTTTAATGCATTACGCATGCGAAGTATTTCCACATCTTTTAACTTAGTTTTAGTCAATAATACTCCGATATACAAACAACAAACAATTCCTGGTAATGTAGTGCAATAACTCCGGTGTAATGGAAACCACACTGGATAGTTTGGGGTTAGCAAGTGCCTTTTGCATTTCTTCTCCTCCTCTTCTGGTTTTTAAATGCCTTGAAGCCATCACAGACGGGGCCTGCGCTTTACTTTATGCTTATGCAATAGAGTCTGCCCTCTGCCTTCACTGTGGCTGGCATGCTGTGGCACCTCCATGTGGTGGCAAGGTTAGCTAAGGCCAGCTAAGGGGAGTCAGTTGTACGAACGGTGTCGCTTGAGGACACTGAACTGTCTTGTGCTGCCGGGCTGCCACAAGGTGAAGGCAGAAAAATATCAGGCTGCTTCCAATTCTCGTTTTCTCTCTTGCCACACAAATATGATGGCCTGTTAAAAGTGCCAGGGTCATCTGCAAACTTATGTCCAACTGTGCAGCTGCCCCAAGCTGGCTCATCTGTTTCTTCTGCTTGAGTTTTCTGTTTTTTAGGTGATCCAGGAAGACTCATGGAAACAGTGTCAAGTGAAGTCTCAGCCTGGCAGCCCCCGTGTTTTCCATGTTGATGTTGCTTATGCTTGGCTGGGACTTGGCAAGAGTAGTCAGGATCTGACCAGCTCAGTTTTCTCTTCTGGAACGAGAAGTAAAACCAAAAATAACAACCATGACAAACCAAGGACTTAAAGGGGAAGTACAGTTAATGTCTATAGCCCTCTTATGCTTTATGTAATCCAAATCTTTATAGTAATATACTTTTTTCTTTCTCAAATGAATTTTAATGAAGTTATTCAAACACCTCTGAGTCACAAGGCTTTTTTTTTTGGATTAATAATTAATAACACTAAAAGGCTTTGTCACATGGGAACACAGGGAACAACCCACCTTGACTGGCATGTGGAGCTGATTTTGGCGCCAGTGTGGTAATCTGGGAGTAGTGGTCTTGCTTGGTGTGTCTGTGG
Source organism: Acanthurus lineatus (assembly GCA_029814665.1). NCBI lineage: Eukaryota > Metazoa > Chordata > Actinopteri > Acanthuriformes > Acanthuridae > Acanthurus > Acanthurus lineatus. The sequence goes on from JAPZDV010000008.1 coordinate 7,275,239, forward strand.
ACAGAAATGCCACCTGAGGAAACCAAATTTTGAGCATCATCTCTATCTGCAGCAGGTTTTGGAGGTATTTCTCGCTGTAGAGTAAAAGAAAAAAGCATAAATGAGGCTTGATATGAAGGGAAATGGCAATATCACCATTCTCACACAGGTCATATTAGGTTTGCTGCTTGTGATGTTCTTACCCCATTTCAGGCCTCTGTAGAATTCCCAAAATCCTCTGTAATCTGTCGATGGCAACACTTTGCTGGAAACTGGATAAACCTGCCACAATTTAAACATACTGATCAGATGTCAAAGCAAACAACAGTTGATTACAAGATGGAATAGATAAATTCAATCATGTTTTATTTTGCTTAACCACATACCTTTGTCAAATCGCCCAGTTTTTAGGCCGTGTAGGAGCTCTAGCAAAGGACGGATGAAGCTGCGCAAACCTGCACACTGAGGAAAAAAGGGAGAAAGACTAGTTTTACTACTGTGGCTGATGTACTGTTTGGTTTACAAATATATTTGTAAAAAAAAGAGCTGGGAATAAGTAAAAGGGTGCTCACTTTCTGTGCAAAGACCAAGTCTCCTGGTGTTGCTGAAGATGAGCCCAGCATGGCAGGTCCAGGAGAGCAGGCTGAGCCGGGACGCATGGTTTCATCAGGGCGGTGATCAGGCTGATCGCTCTTGGATGTCGAGTGTGGCTGATCTGGATGAGCTTGGAATTCAAGGTAATTTCTGGAAAGGCTGATTCTTTCTCCAACTGAGAGGGGCTTCATTATTCCACTGTCCCCCTCTCCCTCTGAGAAGACATCTGCTTCATCCTCAGTCTGCTCACTCTCACTGAGGAGGAAACTCGAGGTGGAGGGTAGCGAGTCATAAGATGGCCATTTGGAGGAACTGCCCAGTGAATTCATCTGTAGAGAAAGGAAAATATTAATGTACAAACAGAATGTCAATGAGTGCGATTTTTGCCACTGGATGGTCTCATAAAAGCTGGTTTGTAGTATGCAAATGAAAAAGGATATGAATCACAGTAAATCAGCAGTGTTCTACATACAATAGGAGATTGTAAAAATCAGTGCATTTATATTAAATTTCATCCCAAATTTACACATCTCCTTTAAAAAAAAACATTTTATTAGAATATATTGACACGAAGTAGTGAATAAGATTAGTATTCATTTGAATCAAGTAGAAATATTGAATTTTAATACAAAGTTTTAATTAGTATTTCTGGTTTTAGAATATATTTAATCAAAATATCATTAATAGATGTTAGTTATATTTATATGAAACAGGCAGAGACGTTCATTTTTATATAAATGTCTCATAAGATAGAGGACAAAACATAAAGCTACATCAGAACAAAAACACCTGTCTGCTCGAATACAGTTTTACAAAATTAGATCCAAAAACCAATCGACCAATATCACGCAAGAAATGGTTTATAGAAACTGTGCAGATAGTTTCTTACACAATCCAGTCTGCAATTTTATTATGCAATACAAATAAGATGCGTTCTTATCGCCAAGGTTATTTGTGTGATGTCTTCACCGAGTCTCAGCAGGTCTTACATGAGGACGAGGCAGACGATCAACGTTCAGATGTTATCAAAGAGGAAGAAAGTACAGAAAAGAGCTGCTCTTGTACTATGCTGATCAGAAAACGCAGTGCAAGAAAGTACGTATGGTCTCAGCACGCGCACTTGTTCTCCAGAGAAAACCAGGCTAGGTAATAACCTTGGACAGATGTGCACATCTGTCAGTCATTGTTGAAAATGACAATCTAGTGTTACCTTAAAATCAGAAATAAACATTTAGACTGCTGTATGATTTGTAATTAAAATTCATGTTTTATTTTTCTTCCCTTTTGTTTATAAAGTGAACGTAACTATAACTTGGTTAGAAAAATATCTTTGAAAACGAAAACATGGATTAAACTGCGTCAGATCCTGTAGTAAATTATAAAGTCAATTAGGTTTTTTTCATAAAAGTAACAATAGCTCACCAAATGCGGCAAATTATTCTATTTAGCCTAACCTAATACAGTGAATTAAAATGTAATCTCTGGAAAAAAAATACAGTTTTCCCAAAAGAAGAAAAAAATAGTAAGAATGAGCTCTTCACGTTACCTTTTAAACGGTGCAAATTTGATTCAGGTAGACTGTAAAACGGCACAGCAACGTTTCAGGAGATGCGTTACGCCACCGGAACACATTGAACTATCTCAAGTCCCGCAGAAGTAACTGAGCTAACGGCAGCCTTTGTGAACATAGGTGTGTGCGGCGGTGGTTACGCCTGTTATCCAGTTCACGCTCAGTCCCGTCTCTTAAATTGCTGCTCGTGTTTCGTTTATTCAGTCAGATGTCCAAAAAGTACGCACAGAACGCAACGGACTCTACACGTGCCGAGAAGTTACAGCGCCGCGATTGGCTGAGGAGAGATAAGACGGTTTGTCATTGGCTCAGCGGCTGGGCCAATCGGCGGCATTCGAAACGTTGGTTGGCTGGTAAATGCGCAGATCCCGCCACACCAGCAACTGCGGCACGTGTCGGTGGTGTGGCTGGAGGACGGGTAGAACAGCACGCGGCAGTTAGAATGTGCTGAAAGTTAAACTAAATGAGGTTAAATATGGCCTACAATAATTGACACTTTTAAGGAAAATAAGGGTGTAATTACAGACCAGGATGCTGGTGTTTGTTCTCTAGACCCCCTGCTTTTCAATGTGGTTATTTTTGTATTTGTTTGCCTGCTTGTTTGTTACGTCTTTTTTGTTTGTTTTTTATCTAATCTTAGTGCAATATTATCCTCTATTTTTCATAGAAACGACATCTAAGAAGGGGCAGTCTAGATAAATGAGTACACAGTTACATAAGGGATAATAGGCCTTCTCGAAAGTTTGAACAATGTTCATAAAACATCACAGGGGTCACATCTGGGTTTTTTCACAAAGTCCAAAACAACAGGGATAAGAAAAAACAACTATTTATCTGTATCAATAAACAATACTTAAAGGTGCCCCACCACCAAAACATGTATGATAAGCCAGTTCAACACATGATCCTTCTTTATTCTCCACATTTCCCGAAAATGATATAAATGTTATGTAATTTTGAGTAAGTGCTAGGTTTAGATGCAATGGGCCCAGCAGAAAATGCATTCAATAGCTTTTTTACATCAAAGCATGTCTGCATTTTTTTATAAATTGTGTGCACTTTCAGCAAATTGAACCAAATGGGACTTGGAGGTTTAGTTGTGCTCTAGAGACACTTATCTCTTCATTGCTCACGATGAAGTGAATGTATAAGAGAGACAAGATTATGAGATATACCATCACAGGCTAATTAGTGCAAGAGACAGAAAGCTTGGGACACAGTCTTATAGTTACATAATAAGATTTCTGTCTGCTGAGCAGTGAATCACTTCATTTGATGCATGCAAAAATAGGGTGCCATTACCTGCAGGAGGTTAGCTACTGCCTGCTTAGTTGCAGAGGCTGCATACAACCATAAACCAGAAATTCATTACAATAATTACAAGATTGGTTTGCATTGTGCACATGCAACAAGTAATGGAGGTACGGCAGATGATCAGAAAAAGGGTGTGTCAACAAATGCTTGGCATGAAACAAATTAGATGCTACCACAGTTCTGGGTGTGGAGGAGAGAGTCAATTTTAGTCTGACTCTCTGGCGGGCGGTCAAACATCTTCAGAGACTGATATGAAGCCTAATTATAGTTTAAACAATGGTGATAAATTGCCATCATCACTACCATGAAATGATTTTATTTAAGTTGTAAAAAGTTGCCAAGGCCACTGAATGTACAAGGTATCTATACTGGGTCTCCATGCAGATAAACAGATCTGTAATATTCTTTTAAAGGAAGACTCCGTAATACATAAGGGCTTCTTAGTGTTTTATAGAAACATGCATGTTCTTCAAGTCTGCAGGGAAACATTTAGTCCTTTTTTTGTACCTTAAGTATTGTCATCAAAGAAACAGCAGTGGCCAGTATCAGCTGACAGAGAAACAATGTAAACAGTAGTGAATGATATTAATATATCTGTACCCAGAACAGTGAATCCTTTAACAGCTAAGAGCTGCCTCCTCTGTGAGATTTTAAAGATGCAGATGGTCATCCTGCATGTGCCTTCTGTTTACAGTGCAAACGTGTCTGCTTGATCATATTATTGGTCATTATTGAGCCCAATCTCAGTTGTGTTAAGTGGCTCAATAAATGATTATCTAAATGGGGACATGTTGAAATTTGCCAGGTTGATATGTTTTACTGATAACGTTGCACAGCGTGTGTTTGTGTGTATGTATCTGTTTGAGCATGCCTGTTGGGACAGGGCCAAAAAAAACATTTACAAGTTTGGATTACAAACGACACAGATCTTAACAGGCTGTTCAGTCCTCCAAAGGGACAAAAAGTTTACAGCACAAAAAAAATGCATTGAAAAATCAACAGGAACATTCCTGTTTATCTGAGAATACTAAAAATAATCATCAGTTTCATGGGGACAATTTCTTCATTGAAAGAGTACCACAAAAAACTCACAATAGATACGAGATGGAGTGGAACCTAAAAAATAAAATAAAACTTTAGCAAGATAAAACTAGAGAAGACAGGGAGACATTTTCTAAATCAACTGGACCATTTAAAGACACATAGAGACAGCCGAAGAAGAGAAGATATGTAAAATATGGGCCACCTATCGTAACGCTCCCCTCAGTCCTTAGGATGTCACCAACCCATTGACTGAAGCCACAGGAAAGGGCATTAACATGACCTGATAACCTCTCAGACAAGCGAGCCTGGTGCAAATGTTTAACTTTCTCTGTGTGAGCTCAGCAAGAGCGTGTGCTCACTTTAAAACCTCCCCTGTGGTGAAAACACAAGGTCTGGACAGATGTGCATGGCTGATGTGTCTCGCTTATGGGAGCTTGTGGGCGACAGCCAAAACCATCAGCGGACATTAACGACACACTGTGCTGTACAGACCTTCAATTAATTAACAATGAGCTGCTGCTGAGCTGAGAAGGCATTCCCACAAGAAAATCTGCTGCATTGTTGGAATATAATAACTTCACATCCAGCTTCTGCCAAAGCTTTAAATTTACCTCTGAGCTGTACACAATACATGTTGACAACAGAAGTCTAACTGAGATAAATTTTGCCACCTTAAGACTTTCAGAAAACGTCACATTTATTAGCCTTTTTTATTTCATATGATTGTGTAGGAAGATTTAAAACACAAGATGTCAATAACCAAGTATTCTTTGCCTTGCTATTTACAACAAGAAAGAAAGATTTTTCTCTTCAAGAACAAGCACTGCACTTTTTATGCCATATTTAGTAGAGAAGAAAATGTCCATCCGTGACTCAACAGAACTATACACATTTTCTTCCTTTTACTTTTTAACAACATGTGAATACGAAAGCCAGTTTCTTGTGTATTTCCAAAATCCACTTAGGTATGACAGAGACATTGTGATGAGCTTGATCCCTTCTTCCATTTTGCTGGCCCCGTCTCAATCAGTCAGCTGATAATGTCCTGTTTCATTCCTCTTTATTTGGCTAGCAGCCAAGCCAGGGATCCTCTCTGTTTGTCTTGGAGATGAAGGCAATTTTTCTGGCCATTTCTGTGTGGTAGATCCGCCGGCAGTTCTCAAAGTTCTTCCGCTGTCGCTCTCGGCAGGGCTTCTCGAAATACCGCTTCCGCTTCACTGTTTCAATGATCCCATCTTGAGTCAGGACCCTGGAGTATGTAGAGAATACGTGTAAATAATTGAGACCTGGACTGCGCTCCAGACTCTCTGCTCACCTCGTAAATGGAAATAGTAATGCAAGTGACACTGGTAACCAGCCCTTCTAAATTTCTGCATTCTATTTAATAACCATTATTTTTTTGCTTTTTATCAAAAACATGTTGCTGCTTTATGGACAGATGTTAAATGGAGCACACTATAGCTGTGGCTGGATGAACATATCAGCAGAAGAGTTTTTAGCGATGGACTGATACTTTCATATTAACAACAGAGGTTATTTTGTCTGACCAGTGAGATATTTCTACATCACACATCTAGTCACAAGTTTAAGTAAAAAGTAACAGTGGAGCAGCTGCACACACATTTGAAAAACGTGAGTTATTATATAAAGTGATATTCTGAGCTGACCTGACATAAAATTTTCTATTTGAGAAAAAACAGTCAAACGAAAAAAGGACTATTGAAAAATGTCATTTTGAAATACAGTTATATTTATTCGGTTAAAATAACATCTAATAATTTAGCTCAGTATTAATTAATAAGCTATTTTATGTTTTTTCTGTGGAAGTGCCATAGTCATTAGGCTGCATGACATTAAGTATCCTATAAACCTCGTTTTTTTAATTTCAGATTGTTGTTATTCCCAGTCATTTAATTTAAGCCAACGCCGCCATGAATGCCCCCCTACATTTATTAAGTATTTTGATAAATATGGAGTTTAGGCACACACTATCTGACCTCTTGGAGCTCTGTTAATAAAGAAAAAACCCATAAACTGCATATATTCAGACTTTTTTGCTGACAAATTTTGCGATTACTTGTGCTTGTTGCCTCTAACATTTGATGTAATGTTTATATTATTGTTTCTACCCCATGAGTAACGAAATCCCTAAAACCAGCCACCCATTTATTTATCCATCTATAACCCTTAAACCTTCATAATAATAAAATTGACATCATCTATTCCATGAAAGAAGTGACACTACTGCGCAGCCGCAGCTCAGTGACATTGAGCGGAAGGCTAACGTTACCTAAGCTAACGTTAGCTTACATTTTCCCGAATAACAACACGTCCAGTCTTATATAGTATCTTTAAAAAATGAGTTTGACCTGTTTAAAGTCTTGTAGGCCGCATCGACGTTGCCGTCGGGAACCATCACCGTCCGCGCAATGAAGCGAAGGTGCCTCGACATGATGAGATCGTTGCGTGCTCTTCCACCAGCCGACTAGAAACATCTAACGAAGAAGAGTTCCGCTTAGAAGAAAACCTATAAATCAACGCTAGGTGACGCTTTACTCTTTTCTCAAACATTCAAACATTCTCAACACCACCAATGACTCATATAAATGGTTGGAGTTTTAGTTGTTTTGAAAAGATTTCTTCAGCAGATATTTTTTTTATTTGATTTGATTTTATTTAGTTTAATTTAATTTAATTTAATTTTGTACATTTTGTTCTTTTTTCAATCATGCTCAAAATTATAGTGTTCTGTATGATCTCTCCAACTCAAATCAAAAATATTATCAATGTTTTTGGCGTCTTTGCAAAAAATTTATACATAAAAGTTTATTTTATGACTGTAAGCATCTAAAATTAAGTATGTTTGATTAGGTAAAAGAACAGAAAAACAGCACAGGGGATTTTACAGTAATTATAGTTTATAGAAAGTGAGATAGCTTTCAGAGCAATCACAGATTTCTGAAACTGCATATAATGTAGAAGCAACAGGGACAGTGGTGTCCAGTGTTATCCTTTCATCAAGGCCATTCACCTCTTCTTCTTCTCATCCCAGAGCGGTTATTGTCCTCTGCATGTCGGCTGAGGTCAGCCAGCGGTGAATACCGACCTGGATGGTAAGTCTAATTTGCATTCAAAAGTGCTTTTATGTTGCCCGTCCCTGTGTAAAGTACCTGATGAAGTGAATCTCCGTGTTGCTGTAACTCTATAGGGTACAGTGGCTGCACCGTGCCACAGGGAGGAATGCTAAGACAACCTGCACAGATAACATTGTGACTCCTTTTGTTGGGTGAATGCACTGCATCATGTTTCCAGAGACGTCCCCTCTGATCCAGCTCTGATGAAATGTTCTTGGCAGTGTGTGAAACATGTTTGTGTGAGTATAATAGGAGAAAGAAACAACAGTAAGGGATCTTATAACATTCAGACAAATTAAGTTTTTCCTGAGAGTTTACTTCAAACACTTCACTACTGAATATGATTAATATATATATTTTTTTAAAATGCCTAAAAATAAATCATTTTAATGAGTCATTTGAAAGATTTTAGCCTTGCAAGATTGTGTTCTTGCTTACATTGTTACTGTTTGCTTCATTAAGGAGGTAAACAGAGCTTTTTTTCATTGTTTGTTTACTATAATTACACACAGCCCCTAAGACATGCCACCTCTCACCATTCAACCCAGATAAAGACTGGATGAGATGATAATGGATATTAGATTAATGAAGCTGCCTCCAGTATACATATTTTCTGACCATAATTAATAAAAGACACTGATGTGACTCCTCTGTCACATTTTAGTTGGCATGTAAAACACTTCTGGATGGATGCCAGCCAGGTGTATGCCTTAAGTTTTGCTCTTTCATTACTAGTTTTATTTACCAATCATCCTTTTTTTGGACTTCATATCAAATAACTGTGACTAAAATGTCACCAGCCTTAAAAACAATTAACACTTTTCCTTAGAATATGTTGTTCATCCACATCAAAGCTCTTACTGGAAGTGCATTTTCCAGCTCGTATCCAAATCTTTCACCATGCTGACAGAGGTGGAGGGGGGGGGAAGTCCCTCCCTGCCATCGGCCTCTGTATTGGCTGGACCAGAATCAGATCCAGGCGAGCTGTCAGCCAATCAATGGAGGCGCAGATGCAGGCAGAAGAGACGGCTTCACAAACCGGTTAACGGAGAGGTACAGACAGACACTAACCGGAGAGTCTGCGGTCAGAGTCCGATTCTCATCTGCAAAAAGTCTTCATATCGTTTACTTGTATCAAAATGGAGAAAAAAGTAGCAGATTTCTCAGGCAAATGGACGATGAAGTCTTCGGAAAATTTCGAGGAACTTTTGAAAGCGCTGGGTAAGTAAGTTTGTTTATTTTGGGGGCATTTAATGTACGCGTTTCAATAGATTATATATTTAATTGGCCGGAAGAAAATGTCCTATAAAGCTTTTTATTTGTCCCAAAACGTTTTCCAAAACAAGACAATGTTTCACTACTTTGTTTCTCACCTTTAAATCAAAACGCTCTGCATGCAAAATCTATGCAAACTTCGATGCCAGTTTAGAGTTAAGCTGCATTATTGTTATCTGGTTTATCATCAACCATTCACCTCTATTGTCAAAATGCAAAAACGAAAAAGGGAAAGGGAAGGGAAGCGTCATCTGCACAAAGACCTGTCAATCATGCTGTCAGTGGCATTATCAACGTGGAAATCCACTTGGCTTAGAGGTCAACCAGAGACCCGCAGTGGTTTGAAGTGGCTCTGTGGATAAATTGGTTTGCTCCCATCTGACCTGTTACCCTGTGTTCCTGTGGATACTGGCCTTGATAAGGTATATGAGGCTGTATGAACTCCAGTTGTAAGACCGAACAGGGAAAAAGAGAGGTCAGGCCAGGGCCAGCCAGTGGCATCCATTAAAAATCTGAAGACAAATAGCCTGTGGAGGAATGTTAGATTAGACTCATCTGAAGCAGGGTCCTCCTCATGCGGTTGTAATTAGAGCCAGTGTAAACGGAACTAAGCCTTGACATGGGCCCCAGCAGCCAGCCGGCTTTGAGGCCGACTTTCCTTTACTTCCCTGGGCCTCTCTGAGCCAGTCTAGGCCTCTCTATGTGTGTGTGTGTGTGTGTTAGTACCACATCATTAGTATCACTCCATGAGCAAATGTGGCCTGAACTAAATCAGATTTGCAGGGTGGTCTTGATCCTTCTGAAGTCAGTCCATCTTACAGGATTCATTGGAACATATAGCAAAGTAGATGTTGATGTAAGTTTTTTATTCCTTCAACCAAATTGTGTTTTTCCTTGTTACATTCCTCTTGCTGCATAAACTCTTGAAAGAAATATGGAAATGACGTATCAGTCAGATGCCCATGGATCTGAGGGGTCTGGGGGATCTGGGTAAAAGCCACAAAACGACGAAGAAACTAAATACGTCACAAAATGATGCAAAACAACCACAGAGATACAAATGGTCACAAAGAAACACATACAACCACAAAGAGGTGACTGCATTGTCTAAGAGATTAAAAAACAATCACAAAGAGACAAAACAACCCCCCAAAGATAAAGACAAAGATAAAGATAAAGAAAAGATTTTACAGACAAATAACACAAGAAGATTTTTGATAAATAATCATAAATGTAGATACAGCAACTAAGTGGCTAAAGGCTCGTATTAGAACAGCTTTAAGTGTCTGCTAAGTTCAGAAAATGATGCAATTTTACTCAAATTAAGGGGAAAAGGCTTGAACAAGAGATGTTCACGGGCATCAAACCAGCTTCAGTGGAGATTCGAGATAAGAACTTTGTCTTTAACAATCTCACAGTAATTAGTGGTATAAAAATCCACACCAGTGTTTTCACATGGTTTAACCCATGAAGTACAAATCATTTATGCTTCACACTAGTGGTAAGCATTTTCTTTAGAGCACCATACATGAATTTCTTGGGCTAATTTCCATGCTTTCATTCTATTAAAAAAGTTATAGAGCAGGGACATGAAACTGAGATGTTTATCACAATGTGCAGTTTTTTTCATTAGAGTTATGTTGCAATGCATCAGCAAAGCCTTTTTGAAATCTTTTTGGTTGCCAAAAAACCTTGTATTCATAACCTGGAAAAGTTTGGCAGTCAGAGCTTTGAATATTCAAAACCACTGGTATGCTCCTTTGGTCACTACTGTGTTTATGTGTAATATTAGCTCTTGTTGTGTGTGAACAGGTGTGAATGTGTTCCTGAGGAAGATCGCAGTGGCAGCAGCGTCCAGTCCGGCAGTGGAAATCACCCAGCAGGGAGAGAGTCTGTCCATCAGGACGTCCACCAGCGTCCGTACGACCAACGTCTCCTTCACCGTCGGTCAGTCCTTCAACGAGGCCACGGTGGATGGACGTCCCTGCACGGTACTCATCCCTTAACTTCCCCTTTAGCATTCCTGTGTAATGTCAATACATGCATACCAGCATTTGGCCAAGGACAGCATAACTAACCAGAGCTCTGCACAGAAAACATATGGAAATCATTTCTGTGCAACTTCAGAGTCGGTCCTGGTGGTAAGACGTGGATCTGTTCTTCATTTCTTAGGGCTGAGAAAGTGATGATAGACATAGTTTTTGACAGGCTATAAAAATGTTTGAAACTGAGCTCCAGTCATAAAAAAAAAAACTGAGCTTTGTTGTAACTTCACTGTGTCCAAAGCATTTAAATTGTATGAGTTTTTCATATTTTTCTTCCATTAATCCGTGCAGAGTTTTCCAAAGTGGGAAACAAACAGCAAGATCAGCTGTGAACAGACTTTACAGAAAGGCGATGGGCCAAAGACGGCGTGGACCAGAGAGCTGACCAACGACGGAGAGCTGATACTGGTGATTATTTTGTCAAATACACAAGTTTGTAGAGAGAGTATTAAAGTTAAAAAGATGCTAAAACTCAAATGATTGTCTGAAAGATTTACAGATTTGTAAAGTTTGGTTCAAAAACAATTAACTAATGTTTTATGTTGGTATTTATAAGCTATATATAAGCTAATAAGAAGAAGGTAACATAATAAGGTAACATTAGTAAAAAATTAGTTTAAAATCATGCTAGCAACTTTGTGCAGCTTTATGCACTGCAGTGCTGTGGGCTAAATGCTAACACTGACATGCTAACATACCTGTGTTTTGTAGTAGCAATGTTTAACAAGTCCAGCATTTTAGTTTAGCTTATCTGGCATGCTAACAATTACCAATTAGCACTAAACATACAAGTATAATGTGTTTTGGCAGGAATTTTGCTGTCATTTAATAAACCAAAGTAAGAGGCTAATTTAGTTTTTCAGAAAAAAACACAAGGTCATTGCTAATGCTGCATTAATGTTGAATTTGTACACTGTACCTACAAACAGTCGAATTGGGTAAACTGTTCAGAACATTATTGCAATTATGAGTTGAAACTTTCATCAACTTTTTACAACAGCTTAAAAAATAAAAAATCTTATATTAACTTAAATAGAATTAATTTCGAGATATCACACAAAACAAGATAAACAATGTGTGGAGTCTTTCCCCTAGGACAACATGATGTTTGACTGCTCTCTAGGAAAACACCTCCAAGTAACAGTTTGATCACTTTTCTTCTGGAAAAATCCATTTACATTTAGAACTTAGAGCCTTTTAGATGAATTGAAAAGGTAACCAAAGTCCAAACAAATGCCATGCTGCTGGTGAAACAGAGGCCAATTATCATGACCTTGTAACCCAAACAAAGTTCTAATAACGGCGTATTGCTGTTTAAAAAAATGAGTAAATTTAAGGTCATTTAAGGTAATAAAGATAAAAGTTAACGATTATAAACTCTCTACAATGACTGCCTTTTTAGAAATAGGCTAAAACTCTGTTTGTTGATGCTTTCTTTCAGACAATGACTGCTGGAGATGTCGTCTGCACCAGAGTCTATGAGAGGGAATGAGGGTTTTTTTCGAGACTGTAATGCAATACTCCTGATTTGTGCCTCATGCACAGTTTACATTTACTCGCCTTGTTTTCTTCTTCGTCTCCCTCCCAGTCAGTCAGATGTTGGTCAGACTTTGCACTGCAGAAAAGGCTTCAGTTTGTCTGTGGGAACAGTAGTTGCTTTTATAACCCCAAAGCTGAACTTACTTTGCATGTATCATATGAAAATGTCACACATTCCTTTTTTTAAAGTCCATATTACACTGTATGAATCCTTTTTTCAATATGTTATAAAGTGTTTTATATGAACTTCTTGGGTGATGACTCCTTCTCCAACACTAATTCTTCATGTTGCCTCCACCCTGAACCTCCCAATCCCTTGCCGTCTGTCACTTTGCATCACTGTCTACTGTTTAGACTCTCCTGATTATTCCACACCCTTTTTCATTCCATCCTTCCATTTTTCAATCCAATCCTCGGCTCTTTTGTCATTATTGCACACTAAAATATGTAGTCAATTAGTTCAAAATTCCCAAAGACAATTCATATGTTCCAAACTCTGCTTTGAGAGATGTTTGGCAAAGACATGAAGGAAACAGGGAGTGGAGAGGAAAATGAGTGAGTGAAAGAGAAAGGGTGGTCATGAGAAAATTATTTCATAGCATCAGGAGAGGTTACATTCATGTGCTCCTCTTTCCAGCTGTACCTCCTTACAGAATGAGCTCAACGAAAAATTCCCCCACCCCTTTGCTCTGGCTTTGCACCCAGGTACGAAGGGTCTAGTGGCTTCCTCTTACACTGTGCGGGCAGATTTCCAGCTGTTCGATCTCAAAAACCTTTCAACGTAATGGATGCAGGCAAAATATACAAACAGACTTGAAATGTGAAGCCAGAGCACCAGAGAGGGAGAAAGAGAGAGTCCCTCGCGTGGTTTAGTCTGAGACAAACTTCACCTTGCTGTGAAAAATGGACCTTCAGGTCTCTCAGGCACTTCCTGAGGAGAGTACTGCTACGGTTCACAGGCTGTGATGGTTTTTCCAGGTTTTCAAACAGTGTGCAGACAAGAGCCCCTCTGAAGTGCTTCCCAGTTTATACACAACAGTGCTGAGCAAGCAGATAGATGACTGGGCCTCCCTCAGGATGAATGTTCTCAATAACCTCTTTGGGTGAACGTGTGTGTGTGTGTGTGTGTGTGTGTGTGTTTGCATCAGCAGGGGTGGATATATTCAAGTAAAGCAGCCAAAACTGCAATGCAAAAGTACTTGATTTCAAGTAAGAGTCAGTGAACTCCTATTTAAGTAAAGGTACAGAAGTGTTATCAGTAAATTGTATTTAATGTTCTTGTGTGAAAGATTAAGCCTCGTCCGTTGGCAGAAATTGAATTTAATATTAATAATCATGTTTTTATTAGTGTTTAGTCACCTGAAAATAAGAACTGTTGAGTTTTTTTAAAATGTTAGAATTGGCCCTTTATATCGAGATCAGGAGCAGCTCAGCCTCTGCAGAGTCTCCCTTGTTTCTACTGTAGCTCTGAATGGACAAACCAAACACTGGCCCTTAAGAAAATGTTTTGATTACCTTAATTCTCCTAAATGCTCAGAGGGGGAGAGTGAGCAGGTTAAGGATATTTAGTTGATTGCAATCTGCAACCTCACAGCTAGATGTCACTAAATATTACACACTGGACCATTACAGTCTAAGACATACCACTGTATATGTGATTATTAGATTGTTAAAACTGAAGCATAAGTAGCATTTTCTGTGTCAGGTTGAGTTGGAGGTGGTTCAGCTACTTTTCATACACTGAAATGTGGTTTTCTCACCAGGGGGTGAGGGGTCGGCCTCCATAAGGATCACAAGATTATGATGAATCATGAGACAAATGTGTCAGAAAGTAAGAAGAAAAAAGTTACACAGCAAAAAATAGCTTGGATGTCGAGACTTTTCTTTAATTTTGCTGTTTGGGGAAATATTGAATAACTTGAGAAGTTATTTGGATGAAATCATCTGAGAAGTTAAGAGGAGAAAAGTGTGTTGGAATTGCTAATGAACAACTAATTGTGTAAT
>JAPZDV010000008.1:7293787-7313716 GCA_029814665.1 Acanthurus lineatus
AACATGAAGGACATAAATATGTATCGCTTTTTTCTGTGGATTTGAAAGTCAAACAAGAAAGACATTTCAGTCAGTGGTGTCCTTGTCCTGTTGCAATATCTTCTGTAACAGAACTACGAATGATGCCTGTAGTGAAAAAACAAAAAAACATGTTATGACTATATCATACCTTTTTGGAAAAAATTAAAAATTTCAAATCCACTATAGTTCATTTTAAACAGAAAACCTCAGTAACCTAATTGTATAACTGTCTTCTGTCAAATAATCTTTTGTTGTTGTTGTTTTTTAGCAAAAATTCTAAAATAAATCAAAACATTATTATTATTATTATTATTATTATTATTATTACACGCCCCCTCGTGCTCCCACGTGCTCCCCTGTCGCAGCAGCAGTCACATGACCGCGTCTTCTGCTGCTCGCTTCCTGTTTGTTCTGCGGGAGAAAATAACGGATCCGCTTTGCTTCCCACCGACACAACGAAGCTACAACGCGGATCCTGACAGCGAGGACTGGAGGAGAAAAAACACTGGGGAGTACAACTATCGACCTTTTCGTAACATTTATTCGCCTTAACCCGTTATTTAAAGTGCGGAGAGATGATAACCGGAGGGGCGGGTAGCTAGTTCGTTGACTGGACAAACCGACAAACGTTACACCGCCCGCCCTTTCGATATAGAAAATAAAACAAACGCAGCATTTTATCTGTTCAAAGAGAAGCAGTAGCTGCTTTTCTTTCTCGTATATAACGATAACATTAATAGAAAGCGGTGACTGTTTTGCTTCAGCTCTCTTTTCCCAAACAAGCATCCATCCATATGTCTAAATACACGAGCTTCCCAGAGCCGATGGACGACCACAACCCTTTCCAGGTGGGTGACATATAACATTAAGCTAACATTAGCCAGTGTCAGCGCAGCCTGTCATGGTGTGTTTGATGTGTGAAAGTCATTGATGTTGGCTCCGTGTAATTGCAGGCGTGATGTTGCTCATGTGACGAGTGTGGCTGTTTTGGGCCTTTCTGCCCTCCTCAGTCTTTGCCCACTTGTAGCTCTTATTAACGAGAAACACATTAATAAAAGTCACTCGGTTTTGTTAAATGAGGCATTATGGTCTAGCAAGGCAAATGTGATTGTTGTGATAATTAGATTTCCCTGTTGTTTTTCTCTGCTAAGGACCCTGCAGTGACTCAACACAGCAGCAACACAGGATATGCCACATTGGATCTGTACAACCCATTTGATAACACCACTGGGGTGAGCAATAATTCTTCCCTACCAGTGTGAAAAGGGGGTAATTGCTGATAATGTGCTGTACAGATAATGTGAAACACAAGTCTCCTTCATATCAGCCCATGGGTATGTGTTTTATTTTTTCAAGGGACAACACATAGGGGGCCCTGGGGCAGAAATCTGCAGCTTTGACCACATGAACCTTCCATTTCCTTGTGTGTCTGTTTACTTTGTGCAGTTTTATAAGGCAGAATACCATCTGGTATTTAGTTTGCTTTGTGGTAACTCAGATTAACACCAGTTAAATAAGAAAAACATGTAACATGATGCATAATATTGCCTGACATGTCGACTAAACTGTCATTTTGTTGAATGTTAAAGTTTGTAGCTTTTCTGTTCCATTCAGCTCTCTGTTGTGTTTGCTTCGACATCAGCCTACTTCAGGAAACAGATAAGGATGATTTTCTGATGTAAAATATAAATTAATAAACTAACAAAGCAGCTATAAGAATTAAACAAAGTAGGTTAAAAAATGTCGCTTGTATTTTAAATGATTATAAAGAAGTTGGTTTGCTTAGTATTCTACTGATTCAGCGACTAATTGCATTCAACTTAAGTCACTGCAGATAATCAGACCAAATTCCCTTGTGGTTTCACTTTCGCATTTGTGTATTCTGTTTGAAATCAGTCAACATATCACAGACAGTGGAGGCGATTCTGTTGTCCTCATTATTCAGCCTTTGCTTCTTAAGATGTTTTTGACAAAAACAGCAAAAACAAACTGCCATGAAAGCAGAAAGACGACACAAAAGAGCTGAAACATACACAATGCTATCTAATACACACCTCAGTTGCATTTTGTAGACTTTTTTGTTGCTAGGAAACAGCTGTGGTCACATGTACTTCCTGTCAGATGCGGATATTAGCCAATATTGCAGCAATGGGAACTACATTTGGTTATATGTAATTTAAATAAACCACTGTTTCACTGTGGTATGTTCAAATAGGTTTATAGAGGTTCTATTAAAAGAAATCAAACATGAGGTTATGCACTTTTTTTCTTCCAAGGGGAAGGAAGTTACCACACCTGTCTATTTCAGTTTATTTCACAATGTCTTGCATTGAAATCTTGTACTGCACAGATTGAAACTGTGTGGTTGTTTAGGTTAGATGTGATTCATGAAGCTGAACTTTTACCAAAAAGCATGAGGAAAAACTGATGTATGATGTCTGTTTTTTTCCCTATTAATCTCAATATGCTCCAGCCTCCACCACCATATGAAGCCACTTCCCCCTCTGCTCCATCTGTGCCTGCACAGACTCCACCCAGCAGGACAACACCGACTGAGCCTCGAAACTATGGCTCCTACAACTCCCAGGTGTGCAGGTTGCAGCGTTGTACTTGACACTTGTTGCTGAACTGACTTAAGACCAGTTTCTCCAGCTGCAAGGTCTGCTCATAATTACAGCTACAATTATGAGCAGACCTCACTGAATAACTCATTCAAACAAAAACTATTGATCCTACATTTGTATAACCAAACTTTATAGGACACAGCTGGCATTGATATACTTGAAACATCACCTAGATGTCAGTGCTGATACAAAAGTTGACATACATACCTTGAAAGCATCTCCTGCAGTGAATCTTCTGATTTACATAATCCTCTCCATTATTCATGATGCTATCGTGGCCTAACTCTTTGAAACTTGACATGCTGTTCTGATGCATCATTTACCCTGTGTGTTATGGTGTTAGCCTGCAGTGAATGCTACCACAGCAGAGCTCCTGAGGAAGCAGGAGGAGCTGGAGAAGAAGGCCCGGGAGCTGGAGAGGAGAGAGCGGGAGCTGGAGTCGCACACCTTGGGACCTGGAGCCTGTAAGAGAGGGGAGAGAGGAAAGAAAACATGATGAAAGCATGATGAAAATCAGTTGAATAAATACATTTCTAAGATGCTTGAATGTAGCATTGATTTCAGTCTGTTTCTCCTCTTTTCTTCTTCATTAGCTCGTCAGAATAACTGGCCTCCGCTGCCTTCATTCTGCCCCGTGGGCCCCTGCTTTTACCAAGACATCAATGTGGAGATCACTCAGCGTTTCCAGCGCACCGTCACCATCATGTACTACTTCTGGATGTGTGAGTCCCTGTAACTCTCACTTTGTGCTCTTGTGTGAATTCCTGGCATCACTGTTGCAACATTATTGTCATTATATAACAAAGAGGTTTGGGTGGTGTGGTGACATTAAAACTGTATGTGATTGTAGTCAAACTAAACTAAAATTTCTACCTGTGGATACTGAAAAAGACTTTGGTTTTGTCAGTGAAAAGATTCACATAAGGAACAGAATCTCAAGCTGACTTATATCCATGTGACTCCTGCTGTAGTCTCTGCAGGACGAGCTGGAATGTTTGTACAGAAACTCTGACACTTGAATGTCAGATCGAGGACTTTGACATCCAACTGAAATCAGTTCAAGGTTCAGCTGCCTTCACCTGAGACACTTACACAAGAAGGGGGTCTGAACTGACCCACCTAAAGAAACACACACAGGAACACAGGTTAAATTATGTCTAAAATGTATTTGTTTTCAGGTTCACATGCATATTCACAAATGTAAGTGTGTTTCTAGGACCGCATTGAATGAACCTAAGTACTGATCCTGAAAGTGCACAAGAGGAAGAGAAAGTGGAAGTGCAATTTTTTTTTCTGTATTCCACTTATTTTATTTTTATACTCCTGTAATGATGAACTACCTACCTCTTATGAAGGATATAGAATTACTAGCATATTGGGTAACAGCATATTAAGTTACGTACTTATTATTCAGCTTTTTTTTCTGAGTCATAGCAAATGATAACAAATGTTCAAAGGTCTGGCACCAGACCTGGGAAAGCAGGAGCCCCTGGCCTGTAAAACTTTACAATGCAAAACTATATTTGACAGGTACTGTCATGCAGCCTGTCAACATTGTGCTCTCTACCTAAAGACCCGAACACAGTGGGGGCGACGATCCACAGACCTCTTTGACATGTGACATTGATGCTGTTATGGTGCATGTGGAGCATTAGATTGGAAATTCCAACACCACAGACCCAGAAGTATTTTGGGAAAACTCACTTATAAATGTAGTATTCATAGTCTTCTCTAGAGACTCAGAAGACCTCATTACACACAATAAACACAGACAGACACACACACACATCTGCACATAAATGATGCAGCCTGTGATGTTATGTCACTCTGATCTGCTCTCAGTCAGGACAGAATATTATTATATTTACATCATCAAATAGAGAACTGAGATAAGAATTGAGAATAGCTGAATTTGATTATCATTTATGAAAGATATCATCGTGGTATGTAAAGCATGCAGCACCAAGCAGATCAGAAATAAATGTAGAATGAAGAAATTTAGAAATATCTTCTTGGTTGATGGGCCTCTTTGGATGTTTTAAAGTCAAAATAGGGTCAGACTTGTGGCATTTGATTCACCTTATAACACTTATGGTGCAAGTTCAGCTTTTTGAAACAAAGTGCAAACGTCAGACACTTTCAGTTTGTTTTGGCCTTTATTTTTTAGTTCCTTATTATTGTCTTTGGGAAACTCAGTCGTTTTTTTCCTTTAACTTCTGTTTTTACACCAAAGTAGTTATAATTTAGTTTAAGTAAATCAAATTCACATAATGCTTGACCATTTAAAGGGTCATAAAAATGGGGTTAAAAGAAAAGCCTCAAACAGAGGTGGTGATCCTTTTTGCTAAACTTCCTTAGGTGCGTCTTATGAAAGATCCCCGAGCCTTTTTCAGCCCAGAGTTTTGACTTAAGGACATCCAACCGCCAGCTCTAAACTAGCAGCAGGCTAGGGAAGTAATAACTAGCATAATGTTGCATCAGCCAAATCCTTACAACTTAGGCTCTTCTTGAGAGTGGGTAAGGGAGGTTTGGAACAAAGCAACGAAGACCGCAGTGCTCTTCACTCATGTTCAACCTCTCCCTTTTGTCCTCCTGTGCTCTGTGTCTTCTTTCTATCCTATTTTATTGATGCCCAGTCTGCACATGCACGCTGCTCTACAACCTCATCTCCTGCCTGGCCTTGTTCTGTAAGGATCCCAACGGCGGTGTTGGCCTGGGCCTCGCCATCCTCTGGGCCCTCCTCTTCACTCCATGCTCCTTCGTCTGTTGGTACCGACCTGTATACAAAGCCTTCAGGTATGTACTGCCATCTTGATTTTTAAACAACAAAAAAAAGCCTACTGTTAAAACAAGTTGGCCACAAATTTAAACTCTACTTGCTATTTAAAATTGTTCTTTCTCCTTTCCAGGAGTGACAGCTCCTTCAATTTCTTTGTCTTCTTCTTCATCTTCTTTGCCCAAGTGATTGTCTTCGTCATCATGACTATTGGTATCCCTGGATGGGGTTTCAGGTATGACTAACTAAAGCCTGACCTGTGTGAGACGGGTGTGTTTCTCTTTTTGGATTGTGATTTTCATGTTGAAACCTGCATTAAAACAACAATATGTGTCGAGAGCTGTGACCAAAGGCCTTTTTGATCACAGATATTTGACTGTTCATAGCAGGAAAGGCCTGGGTGTGATAATAACATTACAATAATAGCATCTAACAACATTAATGATGACTCTGTCCCATTTAAGTGTCCCAGTTACTCACGATAGTCAGCCATCATGCACAAAAGCAAAGTCATGTAAATTGCAACCCTAATTGCAGGCGTGGTATGTAACTAAGTATTTGTACTTGTACTGTATTTCAGTGTTTTCATTTTTTTCAACTTTATACTTCTACTCTACTACAACTGAGAGGGAAATGTACTTTTTACTGAAGTACAGCTGCTGAATACTTCATCCACAACTGCCTAAATGGTATGCAGATATTAATCAAGTGATTAATTAAAGCTGTGCATGTCAAAGTTTTTCAATGAAAAACCTTTAAGCATTTAGGATCTAAGATAATCAGGATAAAGACTTTCAAGACTTCATTGCAATGTGACAGGGAAACTTTTTGGTTTTTTCACTAGACACATACTTTTGTTATTGCTGCTTTGCTTCAAATAACTGCCCTTATTCGAGCACAATGCTGCCAGCACAAAGCTAATGAGTACACACTCTGTATGAGTGTCAGTGTCTGGAGAAACATATTCACACACAGATCTGCTTCTTTAAGTCCAGGTGTAAATGAGGATATTAACTGACTTTATTTCCATCCTCTTGTTTTAAATCTTTGTTTCTTCCTCTGTGTTTTCCTCAGTGGGTGGATCGTGAGTCTGGCTGCTCTGAAGACCAGCGTCCCCGTCGGTGTGATCATGATGATAAATGCCATCCTTTTTACTGCCCAATCTGCCATGGGGGTTATCATGCTAAAGAAGGTAAAAAGTGAATAAATTTTGTTTGCAGGCAGGGAAAATTTACAGATAGTGATAAAGATAAGTCTGTGTTTTTGATGGGGTGTCACACGATGTCTGTATGGACTAATTAACGGGATATTTAGAGCAATGCATAAAGACAGATATCCCTTGGAGTATAAACATAGCGTGACTGTTACACTTGTATAGTGTTATTGAGTGCGTTCTTAATACTGTATCCTGGTTCTGATCTAATTTAGGAAATGGCATTTTCATGGCACATAAGAAACTATGTAACTACAATAATCCATCTTCACACAAGGCACATTATGATTCGGAGTACTCAAGCTAGTATATCCAGGCTTCCCGCAACTGTCATTAATTATGCAAATAAGTGCATCCCATGTCAATATGTGTCATAAATATTACATATTCAACATGCAGAAACTGACAGAGAGGAAAATCTTAGAGAACTCTGTGAGATTCAGACAAACAGATTGATTAAAACTACTAAAATGTGAAGTGAAGCTAAGCCTGAAAGCTAACCTGATGTTTACCAAGCTAGTCTGGATGGGTAAGTTTCAATGTGTAGGTCAAAATTCCTTATTGAGACAAAAAAAAGTCCAAAATATGATGTTTGCAGCACATATTTACACATAATCTGAATACTAGTGCACGTGTTAACAGTCATCTTTAACATAAAGTCCTCACAGGAAAAGGAACTTCAAGGTAATAGATTTATTAACCTAAATACAGGAAATGACATAAAAGGGCAGAAAAATAATCACAATTTTTCACCGACTGAAAGTACTCGTTTAAAATCAGTCAGTAGGTCTAAGTCAAATAATACTTGAATATTTATATGCTTATGCTTGTAAATGCTTTTCATTCAAAGGACACCACGGTATGTGACATGACCTGTTTGGCCAGAGGAAGAGAGTGGAATTAAAATTATTAAGCTGTATTTGCGCTTTCGACCGGCTGCATCCAGGTGGTGCACTGACCATGAAGCAGTTAGCAGATAGCAAACAGTCAGAAGAATAGCCCGATATCAGGTTCTGTGTATCGTTTTCACCCTCACAATGTGCTTGATATGATGATGAACTGCGGCATGCATCGGGTGTCAGCGCATTCTGCTTTTCCTTTCTTCAGATACACAGTCTGTACAGACAGACGGATGCCAGCTTTCAGAAAGCCCAGGCCGAGTTCGCCACCGGAGTCATGTCCAATCAGGCCGTCCGCCAGGCAGCTGCCAACGCTGCTCAGGGGGCCTTCACTGCACCCCGATAGAGAGGGACGAGAAGGGTTTGGGAGGGTGAGAGGCTGAGGAGGAAGAGAGGGAGAAGGGCCCTTTCAGCTTAATAGAGGATCAGTTTGTTATTTACTTCCCTAAAGGTGATTAGAAATTGATGTGGTGGTGGAGGGGGAACTGAGTCCATATGATTACCCCAGGGCAACTGAACTTCAGGGCATGTGCATGAGATAAAGGTGGGGGTATTTCTAAAGGTGTACAGATCAAGTTAGCTACATTGCCAAAACCAGAAGTCAACAAATTGTAAGAGTTGATTCAAGAAACAGAGAGAGGGTGTACAATGTTAAAAAAAAAAACAAGATGTGAAGCTGTATGGAAGTGAATGCAGGGAAAATGCATATTTCGTATGGAAAAAAAAAACAAGCTGTGTGCCAAGTGGGACAGATCTAGTCTGGATTTTCCCTGTTTTTTTTTTTTAAAAAAGACTTGGATGTACAATGTGTCTATGAGGAAATGGTAAAAATAATAAAAAAAAAGTTTGAGCTGAACACTGAAATGTTGCCATTCTAACATCTGATTGATAACTGAGTGGCCCAACTTTAGCCAACACTCATTTCCTTTTTTTTTTGTCAATATTTTTGTTACTCAAGTGTAAACTAACAAGTTGTTTTGTTATTGTTGCAAATGAGAATGCCTATTTACCTGTTTTGCCAAAAACCTCTCATACTGTAAAGATAATGAACGTGTTCTTGAGGCTACAAATACCGTTTATCTGTCACTGTTTTGTTGGTGTTGCTTGTGGTTCTTCTGATTATTACAAGTCACTGTCTTGGTTTTAATAAAAATATATTGTCATGCTTAAACAGCCTACTTTGTTTGTCATTTTCTCAATGACATAATTAACATTTTTCCCTTGTCATTATAGGTAGAACCTGGTTTAATTTAATGTAGTATTTTTTAAAGTTAGCTTCTTTCATTTGTTGCTAACTGACATGCTAACTGGTGTCGCGTTGCTAGGACACGGCTTGGGTGGAGTTGGGCAGGGAAACCGGAGATAGCTGCCTCAAAAAAATCGAGGCAGATGATTCAAAACATTTTGAGCAAAAATTAGTGTATTTAGGATGAAAAGATCCACCTTAAAATGTTTTTTTTTTCAAATCTCTGGCGACACCCACCATACTTGAGTGAAACTACACCCGTGATGTCGTCCTGTCAACTTGTTGCTTTTTGAGCTCTGGGTTTCTATTTTGCAACTTGATTTTCTGGAGGACTAACAAACTGACGCAAGTCTGAAGCCAAAGGTCAATATAATTTATAATTTTTTAAAAGAAATTTTGTCGATAAAGTCACCGTTCTTAAAAGCCTTTCTTTATAAACTTTATTTCTAAAAAGAAAAATGACAGCATGGGTGGTGTGTCGCTTGCTCATTAATTATGGTGATTTGCCATCTGCAGCCGGTTTTTCTGACGCGTCCCGGGCACCAAACCCACCGAGTCTGCTCTGATCCGTCTGAGACTTTTATAGCCTGCCACAGCGACGTCCGGCGCTGCGCTTCACCGTGAAGATGGCGGAGGCTGCGGAGTCACCACAACACCGGTTTTTCTGTCACTGCTGTAAATGTGAAACTAATCCCAAACTCCCGGTGAGTCATTTTGGAGAATGTTGTTTTTTGTGTGTGTGTGTGTGTGTTCCGCACGCGCTGCGCCGTGAATCACTCATGCTCTCGCGGAGGGGTTGATTAATACTTTCAGAGTTGTTTCTGATTTTTTTTTAAAAATTGCAAAGTCAACTGACTGATTTGTTATAGTTTGCTTTAATTTCTAACCAGCGGGATCACTTAAGCGCACGTATGACAGCCTGTTGTTGGTTGTGTATGTGCGTACAGCACGCGCCGAGATCTTACATTAGAGAGAGAGAGGGAGTCTCAAATCTGGTGATTCACGTTGCCATATTTAGAAGCACCCGTGTTGGCGACTGTCCACTTGTCTGCTGTCAACTGCGTGTGAGAGACGTAAGAGGGGCTGGCCGGGTGACACCACATGCACCAGCAGCACGTACGTGGCTTTCTCAAGTGTTACATGGCAAGGAGCCGCAAATAAGTGCCTTCGGGCCGCAGCCAGATTTGTTTTGTCTCCTTCTTGTCTCAGTAAAGTTCATTTGAAAAACACAGAGTGTGTGTTTTTGACTTGAGATGATTTTGCCAGAGATGAAATCCCTCCGTTTGGTTTAGTTGGGGGCGCGCTGTGACAGTCATTGTTGGAGCGCTTTTGTTGAACAGCTGACACTTTTAATGGCACCATTACGCAGCGTTATTGTTATGATGAAGCAAAAAGCGCACGTGTGTGAGAAGGATATGGAGTCAGTGTTTATGACTGAGAGAGAGAGAGAGAGAGAGAGAGAGAGAGGCAGGCTCAATCTTGGTTATGTGGCCAAAAATAAGTGGACACCCCTCTGGAAGTACGTTTGATGCTGCACATTTCTAATGTGTGATATGTGATAAACCCTCAGCTGAAATTAAACTGGGGGAATTTGAAAACAATGCAACTTTAACCACTAAATTACAGTATTTATGGTCCTGGAACTGTTTTTTTGTGCTTCAGGTTATGTTCTTTACTTCTTACTTCTCATTAAGATAAATAACTGTGCTGGAGCAGCACATATTTGACAATAATTTGCTTCCAACTTAATGATAACAATTTATGAAAGACAAAAGGCCCTTTTCTCTGTCAACAAGACAGTGAATTGTTGCATCTTGGTGGCAATGTAGCTTATATACATGTCACATAACAGGAAGTTTGAATCTTTGTTGCATGTCATATCTGTCTCCATCCACACAATAGCTTTTTTTTTTAAAAATGAAAATAATCTAAACATGGCAATGTTATGTACACAAAGGCAGATCTAGAAAGAACTTTTTATTATTATTATTATTTTGATGTAAGAGAACCTCACCTGAACTGAAATAGCGACTTCCGGCTAGGTCGTGATCTCACTAATGCTCATTAAGCTGAGAAAGGACAAATTACTACAGCAAGATCCTATAAGCTTGTCAGAAACCTTCCTAGAAGGATTGAGTTACAGATGCGGCTTAATCCCCATAGCTCTGGAATGAGCTGAGATAAGTCGTGTCCACATTCTTTTGGCCAGTAAGTGAAAATATATTCTTTCTCTTCAAGGATTTGGTTTGTCCCAGATGCGACTCTGGCTTCATTGAGGAGATGACAGGAGACTCCAGGTACGGCTCAGTTTTTAGTGTTTAAATGTGCTGCACTTTTACTTTGACTGAAAAACTTACTCTGGGGTTTATAAAAAAGGTTTTATACCATGTTTCTTATTGTTAAAATGGATAAAACCATCCCTGGAGGGGGTAAGTCCATAAAGCTGTAGGCACTTGAGAGTTCCTCTTCATTTTACACCAGTGCCATAAAAACTGATTTTTATTTCCCTGTCTAGTCTCCTGCAGGACAGCACACCAGTGGCCAGTGAAGATTCAGACTCTTCGTTCTCAGAGGTATGTCCTTACACATGGCATTTTAATGAGAACGCTCCTCTCTCTCTGAGGCTTTGTTTGACATGCTGCTTCTCTGGTCTGTCTCCAAGTTATGGCAGCTGCTGTTCATGGAGCGCTCTGCTCTGCTGTCGCATCCGCCTTCCTCAGAGTCCGACCCAGACGACAGCGAGCAGGTATCTGCAGGTCAGAGCCATCCGTCGCCCGTGTCTTCTTCCCAGCCTGAACCAGAGAGGTCGTCCAGGTCTGAATCAAGGCCTGCAGTGGAAGGGTGTGTGGACACGGTACACAGAAACTGACCTGAACTAGAGCAAAACATCATTGAGTGTGCAGCCTGTACATTTATACCTTGTAAAGTGCAGTACAAGGAAGTGAAAAAATATATTGTACCAACAACCACCAACATACAGGGTAAATACAGAGTTTGTTTTATATATATTCATTTAAAATAGAAACAACTAAATAAATTTCGTAGTGCCATAAAGTTTGTACGAGTTTGAAATTAAAAATGGTGATTAATGTTTCAGATTAATTACAAATTACAAGTGTGTTTGTAAAGAGTACTCTGGATATCAATAAAACATCGTAAGTACCTACAAATATCAGGACTATATAAAGTAGATGGAAGAGAAAAAGAAGCTAGAAAATAAAATGTAACTACTTTGTGGTCAAGAGGGGCATTTTTTTTACCTGTTTAATATTTATGAGGCATAGTAATATCATTATTAGGTAACAAGACGATAAAAATTGCTAACATGGGGATACTGTAGCTAATTTCAAAATAAGCAATGCTATTGTTTCATTTTGAACTAAATTTTATATGGAATACATTATTTATAGTGTTCATATTGTTGCTGGAGAACAAAACAAAAGGCTGAGACCTCTTATAACAGTATGAGTTTTGAGTTTATGGGCTTCAGTCTGAAGTGTAACCTTAAACTGTGCTGCAAATGTTAACATTTCCGTGTTTATGGAGGGCTGCCTTCAATATGTGTAAGTATTAAATTCATACATCTCTGATTGTCTAAACAGGTGTTGTTTTATTTGAACAGGATGACTTTTCCCCACTTGTACTTAAGTACTTTTGTTACCTGATAATGATGTTGTCATAGAGTTGTTGCAGTATTTATCGAGCTTCCACACTTTAGGATTCCCAGGTAACAATTTCAGCTAAGCATTTAAAATAATTCATTTATATCTCGCTTAAAGTGCAGTCATTGGTAATTTTCCTTTTTACGTCTTAGTATCAGACTTACTTGATATACAACATGCTGTATAGCTCCCCTAATCTATTGTGTGGCCAGTCAATTTGACTGAAGAGAACAGCTGCATGCATCAGTCGATTCGCAGAAAAAAAAAAATTAAGCTGCTGGATCCAGTAAAATGTGTTTTGAAAGCAAACTAAAGCAGACATCTTTGCTGTCTGTCTTTGCCCTTTCAAGGATCGTGCAGCAGTTCTTGGCCGGCCTGTTTGCCAACAACGGAAACCCCGGTGCTGCACCAGCTGCACTGTAAACGCTTTTTAATTTTCGATTCACATCATTTGCTTTTGATTTCATTTACTGTTGTGTGAAAGACACCCTCTCTCTCTCTCTCTCTCTCCCTCTCCCTGTTTCTCTTCTGTCCTCTCTTCTGTTTGTCTCTCAGATCCAGCATGCTGCAGTTGTATGCAAACCCTGGAGATTATGCGTGGGGTCAGGGAGGTCTGGATGCTGTCATCACAGAGGTCAGTGCTGTCAGAGGTTGTGATTTCTTAACACTGGGGCCTTGTTACTAGTGTTAGCATGGTGTCCTTTGTCGTCTTCTTCCCTCCCTTTTTATAATGAAACTACTTTCATATCTGCCATTCCGGCCTCAAAACACACGCCTCTAACTGTGACTCTCTTGTTTTACTGTCTCAGTTTCTCATTTCTCCACCTGTACGTTCATATTCGTTCTGTTTCTTCTAGTTGTTAGGACAGTTGGAGAACACAGGTCCACCCCCTGCAGAAAAGGAGATGATCTCATCCCTGCCAACAGTTTGCATTTCTCAAGAACAGACAGGTATGGAGTCCAGCATGATGCACACCAGATCACATGATCGGCCCAATATGTCTCATATTAGGAGCTTTTCTTTAATCCTCCTGTCTTTTCCTCCCTTCTCTTCTTCCCTTCCCTTTCCTGTCCTTCTTTTCTTTTCCTCCCACAGTATTTTCTTGACCCTTCATCATTTTTAATATCTTGTCTTTCAGTTCTATATATTTTTGTCTCTACTTCTGCCTTCACTTAAGTTTCTCCTCATCTTTTAATCTAACTTTTTCCTTCCTCCTTCTCCTCCCTCCTCCTAACTGTTCTCTGCTCCCTGTTCTCAATTCCTCCTCTTAGCTTTGCCTCCTCCTTTTCACCCTTTGCTTTCTCTCCTTACTTCCTCTTATTTTACAGTCATCTCTTCCATTCCTTCCCTTCTACTATCATTCCTTCTCTCTTCAGGTCTTTCT
Source organism: Acanthurus lineatus (assembly GCA_029814665.1). Taxonomy (NCBI): domain Eukaryota; kingdom Metazoa; phylum Chordata; class Actinopteri; order Acanthuriformes; family Acanthuridae; genus Acanthurus; species Acanthurus lineatus. Next base: position 7,307,614 of record JAPZDV010000008.1, read on the forward strand.
TTTTCTTCTTACTTATTGTAAAGAGGGAACATCTTGCCCTGCATGCAACAGTTACGATTAGTAGTAAATCATTAATCCATGTTTTTTGGCCTGGATGCAGACTATTTCAACGGTAGTGGCTCACACAGTTCATGAAAATGTTGCTTTTGATGAATTAAAATCCGATTTAAAGATAAAACTTATGTTGGCCAAGGTTATTATACCTGTGAAAGGTATCCGCACAGCCTGGTGACCCTAAAACAGTTTTATTTATGCATTGTAATGAAAAACATGACTTACTGACCGTTTTTAAAACCTGAGGTAAAAGCTTTTAGAAATATGACTCATTGTAAAACAGTGTGAGAGCTGCTGAATCTTCATTTACGCATCATTAAACTGAGTTAGCTACATGAAACGACAGAGGACAACACCATGAATGCATCACGGTGTTACTCTGTAATGGCCTATAGACCTGTCCTGCACATTTGGAGGTGCAATGAATCATTAAAAATTTTATGACTGTGTTTTCTGCTTCTAGTTCTCTCTCTCTCCCTGTAGTTCTTCCTCATGCTCATACTCATAGCTTCTGTTTCTGTTTTTCTTGTTTTTTTTTTACTCCCAGACTGCAGACTGGAGTGTCCAGTTTGCAGGGAGGAGTATTCATTAGGGGAATCCGTCAGAAAGCTACCCTGCCTCCATTACTTCCACAGTGAATGCATAGTGCCTTGGCTGGAGCTGGTAAGGACGAGGGCTGGATGCAGTCAGTGGGCTGAGGGGATTGAAGGTCTGTTAGATTTGTCATGGAGTTTTTAACTATGTGTCACACATCCTGAGTTGAGGTCTGTGACGACAGCACAGAAAACCTTTTACCAGAAAATGTACTAATGTTTCCTGCTTTTATACCACTGACTGCAGCCTAATAGGTTTTTTTCTTTCCTTTTCTCAGCATGATACCTGCCCGGTGTGCCGAAAAAGCCTTGACGGTGTCGACAACAGCCTCCCGCCAACATCAGAGTCCCCAGAAGCCCGTTCTGTCAGGACAGAGCAACAGGAGAGGCAGGCGATCTGAGAAACTCTACCTCCTTCGTTGTTTTCAAGAGACACATTTCTCACCTCAGACCTCTCACCCCCCCGCACCGACTGCTTTTAAATAAAATACAATACAGTCATGATTTGCAGCTTCAGCTTGATTCACATACCACTTGATTCATGCATTTCTGCTAAGGGGCCTAAGCATTTTCTACTGCAACATCTTCACTGTTTAAATCCACACTGCACACACCAAAGGACCCTGCAGTTGCTGATGAGATGTGGAGGTGATGTGCTCTTCTCACTGCGCTGCCCTCTGAGGTGGATTTCTAAATGACTGACTTTGATGTCTTGAACTAATCACCACTGGGCTGCAAGCGGTTATCAAAATGATGGGAATTCACAGAATTATGAAATAACACTTTTGCATTAAGGCTCTTGGGAAAAGAATTTCTTAATGCAGTATATTTTGTGGACCTTCCAGTCTGATTCAGCGTTGATCTCTTCTCTATTTTAAGCTGTTATTAAAAGCCTAACCCTGTGATCCTCTTCCTTTGCACCTTCTTTCATCTCCACCTAATCATGAGAGATAGTAAAGCAGATATTCACAGCCCTTTTGCAGAATTTTTACTGCTCTACCTACCAATCTGTTTAATAAGTAGTGTGGTTAACATGGAATTTGTATTTTAAGTGTACATTTTTGCATTTCTGTGATCAGCCTGTTGTAATTGCAAAGTAGATAACAGTTTTTGTCAGATCTTGGACTTTAACAGAACAGAATACAACAGTAATGTTACATTGAAATATGGCAGTAAACAGAGTAACCCAATTAAAAAAATATATAACAGAACAGTGTATCATAAAAACAACAAGAAAAAAAACTCTTACAGTACAGCAATAAACAATATGTAGCTTATTGAGTGGACAGTGAACAGAATACCATGGCGTATATTGCTTAAATAAGTCAGTTTATCAAGTGTTAGTGACAGAAAATGTCACCCTTTTTCTCAATTGACAGTCTAAATATTTTTTTAGCAAAAAAAATAGTATAGTAAATAATAGTATAGTTTCAGCTACTCATAAGTATTTATGCATGCAAATGTATGCATATGCCTATTTTATTTTGTTTCTATTGCTACTGAACATTTCTTCAGTTTTTCAGACAAAACAAGCAGGTTAAAGACATAATGACAATTTACAAGTTAGGTAACTTATGTCTAACAGTTTGTAACCCTTTATAGACTTTTTTAGTTCCAATGAATAATCAATAATGACTATAAGTAGTTGCAGCTCTTTATAGAGTAGACTAGGTGTACTCTCTTTCAATGTAGCACATCTTGCAGAAGAATATATTATATCGAAAAGCCAAATCCACCAACAGAGTCTGGAAAAGGATAGAAAACAATACTATACTGTAACAAAGATTAATTTGATCTCTCTTTTTTTAATTCACCACTAAGTTTAGAAATTGGCAGATTAACAGTGTTGAAAAAAAACATCTAAGGTGGTGTAAAACAGAGAATAAAACTCAAATTCCGTGAGATGCAAATGTGACATTTTTACTAATTATAAACAAAAAAAAAGTTGCCAATTGATTAAATTGCCAAAAACTCGTGTCGATTACTCATTGTACTCTCTGACAGAACAGAAGAACTTGCGTCCTAATGGGGCAAAATGATTTATTTATAGGCTAAAGGGCTCCTGTATTTAAACTGTACGTTGCGTTGACGCTCTCTGGCAGCTGAGACCAGGCTCCGCCGGTCTGACAGTTGGCTGTTGCATACCAGTAAACACACCCTCAACCGACCCTGAACGCAACTTTTCCGCGGCAACCAAAAAATACTGAAAAAAAATATTGAAACACAGACATTTTTGTCAATGACCAGGGACCACAAGAACCGCGTACGACCGACATTTGCTCTCCTCTCCTCCCCTCTCCTCTCCTCTCCTCCTCTCCCTTCCGCCCTCCTCCGTCCTTCCTCCTCCCCTCTCTCTCTCCCTCCCTCCCTCCCTCCACTCTGGGACTGAGAATGCCCGTGTTGTACTGACACAGTAGCGATACGGGCTGAGCAGACATGGAGGCCCGATTAACGAGAGAGGCCCGTGCTGACACATCCAGGCCCAGCTAACGGCGAGTCGGAGTGGATTTCGGAGCATCTCGGGAGATATTACGGATACCAGTTGCTGTAAGGAAAAAGGATTTTTGCACCGAGGAAGAAGAAATAGAGCGAGATCCATTTCGGGTCTCTGTTGATTCAACGCAGCCGCCATTTTGTTGACAGTTAGTGTTTTTTAATAACCTACTCGGCGCTGCATCTGTTATTTTATACCACTGGAACATTACTCGCCACATTTTTGCGTGTGTTTTTCGGTCGATTTAAACTGTGCGTTCGTCTTTGGACCAACGTTGGAGGATTTTTCTGGTTTAGCTGACTTGCTAGTACATCGTTAGCTGTCGTAGCTGAGATGTAGTAACACGAGTGCCTACGAGAATGTGACGGAGATGTAAGATTATGTGCATCACTTGGCCGGGGTTGTGTCATATTCACTCGGTTTACACAAATAGTTTCAAAACTGTGGGCGTTTGCTATTCATTTGCAGCCTACTAATAGTGTAAATTAAAGCTGTGCAGGGCGAAATTAGCTTAAATCTTCCTCAAACAGGCTGCTGATAGATGGCTAGTTAGCGCTGCCAGTGCCATTGATACAAAATGTAGCACAGGCTGTCTATTATTGGACGGATGGTAGCTACTAGCTCGTTACAAAATAAACACATACCTTTAAACAATACATCGTTGCTATTGACCGCTAAGTGGCCACGCCATCCCTATTAATTAATCGCCTTGCCTCCATAATGTGGAAATACATTTTTTTAGGGGAGGGGGGGTTGCTCTACATGCTGGCACACAGCTTACACCATCGTAACTTTGTGTTTTGGAGGTGGCAAGGTTAATGTTCAAAATTTCAGTATGTGGTTCAAAGCTGCGTGCATTGATTCAGATTTTTTGTGTGTGTGTGTGGCTGCGTTACCTTGCTACAACCTATATGGTACTTCCAAAGACAACACAAACATTTTTTATGCAATTGCAGCTGTAATATTAACATCAGGTTGTCGCTTTAGCTCATTGAACATGCATTAGATTGAACGATTTATCTTTAAAGAAAAAAAAACAATATTTCTTTAGCCAAACTCTGACATTTGTCATGTCTTTCGGCTATTCAGCACTTGGATGATACAATATGTGGCCACCACGTTGATATACAAGAAGGGAGGACACAGAGCCAAATAATGTGAACACCGTTTCTGGACAATAACAGAGGTGAGCACATGACTTATTATTTAATGATGATATCTTATAGATCTACCGCTTTCTTGTTGCTGTTGACATAACAGTGTTGGCTCACAGAATCAGGGTTGTGTTTCTGTTTTGTCAGTCAGATTTTTAAAAGTGTTTACACACGTGTAAGAGTGCAAAAATATTTCTCGACTTTGTGCATTGCAGCGTCAGACTAATGACTCTAAAAAACTGCAAGAGCATGTCTCTGAGGCCGGATTTCCTCTTGATTAAGACAGTTATTATGAGTGTGACTAAACAGGGAAGGATTCGCTGACTTAATATAGGCACTTGCAGTGAAATTAAGGGTGAGTCGTAAGTCAGTCTCTTTTTTTTTTGAGGCGCCGTTAACACACAGGAAACCGAAAGTTGATAACGTTATTTGGTTTCTTCAGCCCTCAGCCGAATAACCACGTTTTTGAACAGCAGAAGTGCAGTTAATGAAAATGTCACACACAGTTTTTGATGTATTGTATTTAAACCAGGCAACAACACCGAGTGAACTTCCCTTGGCTTTTACAGACTGAGGAATGGTGCTTGTGTGACCGACACCTGTCATTCCGGTCCGGTTTATTGCAGCTTTCACTTGAGTTATTTTTTTCTGTCAGGTTTAAACAGTATACCCACCCCTTTCGTTTAGAGTCCCTGTGTATTACAGCAAGGTTTGATCGTTTCCGCTGTTAGATGATATAAAGTAATGGTAGTAGTAAAGGAATTTGGCTGCTCCCCTCCCCTGAGCACGGCTCTGCACTAATACCGATGGAGTAAAAGCCCTGGAAATGACACTGCGCTCTGGGGGCATAGGCCAGCCCACATGTGAATGATGTGGGGGGTGGGCGGATTGGATACTATTGCTATGGCCAAAGGGAAATCAGCAGTTATGAACAACGTGTGCAAAAGTGAGGAGGGAGTGAAAGGAGGGAGGGAGTAAGGGGAAAGAAATAGGAGGGGGCGCGGGAAGTTGTTTACTACGTTCCTGCGTGTCCTGCCATTTCTTAGGTTTTAAGCCTGATATTTATTATTGATTCACCTTTTTTTCATTTTAACATCTGTTCTTGGGATATATATGCATTTTTTTTAACTGAAACCCCTGGTTATTGCACTGAAAGTAAAGAAAAAATGGCAGACAGACATGACTGATATCTGTCTTCAAAACTAGCTGTGCTGTAATTTCTTTATTTTTCAGTATGACTTTAAAAAACCAAAATGACTGCATTGTAATCTTGACGGCTCTGTGAATACAAAAGTACATAGGTGCCAAATATGAAAATGACTCGCTTATGCTTTTTAAATATGAATATACCCACATGCCAAACATGAAAATGATACGCTTAAGTGCGAAAGCTTGTCAATCACATATTAAAAAGCGATTTGGCCTGGTATCAAATCATTTACAGGAGAAGTGCCAGTAATGACCTGGCTTAGCTTGTAAGAGGTTAGAGTTATGTTTTGACTCTCCTGAAGGCTTTTCTGTAGTCGTGTGTCAGTGGCCTCTCACAAAGTTTTGCACTACAGTGGCTTATTTTTGGCATAGCTGCTGTCAGGCAGCGGAAGCTGCTAGTATCTATGCAAGCGTTTAGTATAATAGAATGAGGGAGAACATTTGTCACTCTGCGAGAGGAGGACACAGGGAACAGAGTTGGAGGGAATGGTGAGTGCAATGTGTTTTTGATTAAAGTAGGAACACAGTGACTTTAGTTTGTGTGCTGTTACTACTGCTTTCCAAGTTTGCGAAATAGAGTCAGGAAGAGGATGGAAAAG
>JAPZDV010000008.1:7313816-7336591 GCA_029814665.1 Acanthurus lineatus
AAAAGCTTAAGAAAAACGTTAAAAGAACACTGTGATTGATGGAGTGTTAAAGAAAAGAGGGAGGTGTGATTTGAGTGTGGTATGTGTAGCGAGGGGGAGTCTGCAGTTTTGAGGCGAAATGGAGTGAGTAATTGAAGTAAACACAGAAGAGAGGGCGTGGGGGAACTATGGGCTAGACTCCAGAAATTGGGCTGCTTTTACTGTGTGGTTCAACAAAAAATCTGTACTACTGTTTTCCACAGTCATAATCCAAAACAAACATGATCTAGGACTCTGTGAGACAATTTTTTTTCCTGCGACACTTTACTGATGTGATGACTTTCCTGAGGCTCCATTAAGTAGTTCTTTTAGTGCTCTCCATTAATGTAGGGAGCAAGGAAACCGCCGGCACGTTGACGCTCTATCACTCACTCTCAGTTGCTGATGGCAAAGACTGGGAAAGGCAGCTGGATTCTCTGTCTAGTCCCAGAAGGCCCAATGTGCTGAGGTCACAGTTCTGAATTGCCTCCAAATGACTTCACCCAGAGAAAGCACCTGCTTGGGGGCGAATCCGCATTAAATCACTCAGTGGCCACAGGGAGCTGTAGACAACTTCATTGAATTGTGCTGTCCTCTAAGGAGCACAATTAAGAAACATGCTGCTCTCTGCTGCTGCTGTGCTATCATAGGATATAATCAGCTTGCCACTATCACAGGCGCCCGTTTTTACTGAAACTAATCTCGCAACTTAAGGGATTGCTCATTTTGGCATCTTATCTAGTAACACTTAAGAAGGGGGTAGCAGCATTGTGGGATTATGTATTAATTTTTAATTTTGTGGGCTTTGTAGTTTTTTAGGTTGACAAATCAAAGTCCTTGAGCCTAAGGTTACATTTCTCAGGTATAAGAACCTTGGCTGTTTAATTAGGTCACAGATTGATATAGGACGTTAGGACGAAAACACCATAAAATGTCACCCAGACAGGATGAAGGACGGCCTCCAACCAAATAGATGATAAAAAGTGTTGCCCCCCTGTCAACTTTTTGCCATCATTCCTTAAAAGACATTTTTATTCTTCTCAGTTGCAGTACACTGTTTAAAACTGTCAATGTTGGTTGATGTTCTGTGCTGCAGTGACCAATGTAAAACACCCCTACCCCCACCCCCAATCTGTCTTTACTCCTACAGTTGAAGGACGGAGAAAGAGGGCTGGACAGCCGAGGAAGGGACAGAAGCCACCAACAAAAGGAGAGCTTCACCCTCACCGTAATCCCCCTCCCCTTTTCCCCCTTCACCTCTTTCCCACCCCCTGACAAAAACTCTACCTGGTATCCACAACATCCCGTCCCTAATAAACCTGCACGCCCCCTTAAATTCTAATGGATCCGAAGGTTCAGGGGGGAACTTCAACTCCACCCCCTCTCCTCTCAGGTGCCCCTACAGGGGAACGAGAGAAGGAGGGAGGGGGTGGAAAGAAAGAAGAAGAAGAAGAAAAGAAGAGAGATAGAGATAAGGAGGGAGCGGTCACTGCCTCTGCTGGCACAGGAGGCGCAGGAGCATCTGGGCAAGGAGGTGCCAGTGGTGACCAGTCCCATTTCTCCATCAAAGAAAGCAGCCTGTCTGAGGGCAATGTCAAACTTAAAATCGGGCTTCAAGCTAAACGCATGAAGAAGCCCCCTAAGATCTTGGAGAATTACGTGTGTCGACCAGCCTTCAGGGCAACTGTGAGGCATACGGGGCGTGGAGGTGGCAGTGCTCGTGGAAACCGTGCAGGGGCTACAAGTGATGGGCCAGTCAGTCAGAGCCAGAGTCCTCTACAATGCAGGGAAAAAGAGAGGGAGAAGAGTCCCAGTGTCAACAGACCAGCCCCATCTTCTTCATCAACCCCTTCTGCTAAAGCTCCCACACCACCGCCTCCTGCTCCTCCACCTGCCAACACTACTACCCTGTCACCATCCCAAGTGAACGGGAGTGCTTCAGCAAAAAGGGTAAGGAGGGAGAACATAGTCAGTTTATGAATTTTCACTTAGTTTTGAATTCATAAACTGTAAAACATGAAAATTTATTAATACCAGCCAGCATGTGCACCAGTTTACTGTGTTTATTTAGCACACATACTTTAGTATGTTTATGTTACTTTCTTAAAATGTTTTCATTCATTCATTAGGCGGCTGTTGTCCACAACAAGGTCCCCCCCAGTAATCACAATGTTATTGCACAGATAAAGAGCAGAGCATAAATTGTTCTTTAGTTTTCTTTGTGTTCTCTGATGGCCTGTCTCTATTCATCATGCACCGCCCCCTCCAACCTGCGTCCGTTTGTGTCGTCTCTCCTCTGTCTCTGCCTTTCCATGTCCTCTCCAGCCCCCTCCCCCTTGCGACCCCTCTCTCTCTCTCTCTCTAGCTCTCCCCCTCTGTCCCCAGTCTGACCCTGATAAGTGTTATTGAGTTGAGTGTAACTTCTCCCATGGGCATGCCCGGGAAGCTGTAGTGGACAGAAAATCATATCAATAAATTGCAGTTTTTTAAAAGGGAATAGAAACCTATTCCTGAGTACCAGTTTTCACTTTTTGCCAGGGCCGCCTCTGACCAGATGTGTTAGGTTCAGTGGTAATAGCATCAAGGCTTTTGTTCATTTTTTAAATATAATTTAAACTTTTGATTTTAAAAGTGTTATATATACATCCATTTCATTTAAAAATTTGACAGTGTATATCTGAAATCTAACAATTAAATCTCAGTTGCCACTTATTTGTCTTTGCAATCACTTGCCATCTGATTCTTTTTTTCCCTTCTACTTTTTGGCAGGGATCACCAAAGATGGATTGCAAGTCTGATACAAAGCCAGACATGAAAGCAGCCACCACCACATCTGAGAGGCCCCTTAACCTTCACCGCCCTTCACCAGACAGCAAAACGCATCCCTCTGGCAAGAAAACACCAACTCCACAATCCAACCCTCGAACATCTTCACCTTCTCCACCACTTCCTGCATCAAAAGAACCCAGCTTTGAAGGAGTTAAGCCTCCTCAATACACCTACAGCACGGAAAGTCAGAGAGACAGGGACAAGGGTGTTCAGAATTGGGGAGCACCCACAGTCACTGAGAAATTAGCTCAACTGATAGCAACTTGCCCACCATCAAAGACCCCTAAGCCAGCTAAACTCACAAAGACTGACCCCGCTCCTCCTCTCCCAAGCTCAGGCTTTATGGCCCCCACTGCGAAGCAACGAGACAGAGCTATGGCAAATAGGAACACATATTCAAGAATGGTACACCTTTCTCCGCCACCTCCTGTATCCAGACCACCTGGTCGGCCCTATGGTTCAAGGAATAAAGACAGTGTTATGGAAAATTCACCCCCCCTGACACCACTGAGGAAGGAGGATGCAGAAGGGGCTGGGAAAGCTAGTAACAGTAGCGGTAACAGCATCAGCAACAGCAGCAGTCGCAGCAGCAGCCCAGCACTCATCTATGGCAATAACCGCCTGTCAGCTATGTCAAAGGACAGTAATAGTGACAACAGCAACAGTAGCATTTCTAAATCACAGTCACGTCCAGCTCACAGCCTAGTCCATACCACATCTTCACCATCTTGTCCCATTTCATCCTCTTCCACCACCTCAGCTGAGCAAAGGACAGTGAGTGCCGTGAGCCACCTGGGCTCCTCTGCTCCCTTGCAAGGACACCATGCACGAGAGAGTCCTACTTTGGCAGAGGGAAGCAGTGCAAGTGAGATGGAGCAGGACGGGGACAGCCCCAGAGACCTAACCAAGTGCCCTCCTTCAGCAGGAACAGGAAAGCCAGAGGGGAAAGACAAGGGGGCTGGTAATCAGTCACTGCGAGTTGAGAGGGGAAAGAGCTCTAGTCCAAGTAAACGCAGTCCCAACAGGGATAGTAGCCGACCTAGTCGAACCAGCAGCCCCCCTGAGCCTGTAAGACAAAGGGCATCTTCTTCACCAGAACCAGATGGTGAAGAGGGCCCACAAACGCCTCTTAGAGATGATTCTCCCGATTCATCACTAGACTCCCCCGCAGAGCAGGATAACAAACCCCTTAAAAAACGCAGAGGAAGGAAACCCCGCTGGACCCGTGTTATGAACAAGACCCTCAGTCACAGGGCAGGCCAGGACAGTCCCTTTGATCAGTGCAAAACCGCCTTGCCTTTATCTTCAAGCTTGGAAACACCGTCACCCCCAGTGAAAAGACCTGTGGGCAGGCCCCCCAACCCAAATAAGGTCAAACCAAATCCTGTGCCACAAAGTCCAGCGTCACAGATCCTGCCGCCCCAGCCTAAGAAAAGGGGGAGGCCAAAGTCTAAAATGCCAAGGCTTGACGCTCCGGCCCATGGGTGCCTTCCTAACAAACTGGCCCCTTCCAAGGTCTTTTCATCATTACTAAAGTCCAAAGAAGAGCAGGACCCCCCTGTTCTTCACCCAGAGGTGGACCTGAACCCCCCTAAACCTATGCCCAGAAAACGTGGACGCCCCAAGCGGCTTCCTCCTACCTTACCCCAGGAGGGCCAGCCTCCCACGTTGGCTCCAGAGTCTGGAGACATGGGAGACAAGCGATTTCGCAGCAAAGGAAATGGGCAGCTTATCATGAAAACTATCATAGGCAAGATAAATAAGATGAAAAGCATGAAACGAAAACGTATTCTGAGTCAAATCTTGTTAGGTCCAAGAACAGAAGACACCCCTAAAGGCACCACCAGTGGGGTGGTTGGCTCCGTGGAAGCTGCAACACAATCATTGTCCTCACTGGCTGCTTCTTTTGGGGGTAAACTAGGGCCACAAATTAATGTTAGTAAAAAGGGCACAATATACATGGGAAAGAGGAGAGGCCGTAAACCAAAAGCAGTGACAAATTCCACTGCTACAAGTCAACCACCAGAACCCTTCCTATCCCCAAACACAACTTCCCCTCTACATCACCATCAATCACAGTCCCAGCAACAGCACCAGCTTTCCTCTTCAGAGGTCTTTCCTTCCCCTTCCCTCTCACAGTCTAGTGGAGGCCACAGTCCCATCAGCGATGCCAGCTTTGTGGAGCCAGGCTCAGTGCACTTTGCAGGTCACTCTCACTATTCCAACCCCCATCATAGCCACAACACGTTCTCCTTCCCTCCACCAACCTTTTCGGCCCCAAATCCCCGTAACCCAGGGCTGGGCTCATCATCCTCATCTATGGCGACAATAGCCTCCCAGAAAAAGTCATCTTGCCGAGGATACCATCATCACCACCATTACAGGCAGCACTACCATTACCATAAGCTCTCCCCTCCCAGACCACTCCATCCTACCTCCCCTGCCCCCCTCAGTGAGCTAAAAGAGGCCACTCCATCACCAGTCAGTGAGTCACACAGTGAGGAGACAGTGCCCAGTGACAGTGGTATAGGAACAGACAATAACAGCACCTCTGATCGTGGTGAGAAAGCTGGAGGGGCAGGTGGTTTGGGTGGAATTGGGTTGCCACCTGGGATGGGCAGTGGGTTATTAATGCCAGGAGTCATTGGTTCTGCTATGGGTCCAGGGGTGGGACTAAATTCCAGAGGCAGGCGGCGGCACTCTACTGTGCTCATGGAACATCCCTCACCTTCTCCATCACCCCATGGGGCAAGGTCTTCTCCTGATCCCCGGAGACCTCATCCAGCAGCTCCAGCCTCCTCCTTAATGGGACATAAGGAGAAACATAAGCACAAGTGTAAACGCCGCAGCCATGGATGCCCTGGTTATGACAAGCTAAAGAGACAGAAAAGAAAGCGCAAGAAGAAGTACTTACAGCTCCGCTCTCGGCGCCATGACCCTGACTTTCTTGCTGAGCTAGATGAGATTGTTGTGAGACTGAGTGAAATCCGGATAGCACACCGTACAACAGGGCACCGACTTGGCAGTGGAATAGGCATAGCAGCAGGAACAAGTAGAGTGCCAGGAGTGGGGAGCAGGGCCAGTGGTGGCATAGGAGGTGCAGGTGGCCCTCCACCGCATCATTATGTCCACAGGGACCTCCTGCCCACAATCTTCAGGGTTAACTTTGGCAGCTTCTACTCCCATCCTGCATACTCCTGTGACCCATTGCACTATGTTCGTAAACCAGACATGAAGAAGAAAAGAGGACGGCCTCCCAAACTGAGGGAGTCCATATCTGAAGTTCCTTTTGTACCTGGGCTTGGATTCCCACTCTCCAGTGGAGGTTTTTATCACCCCTCCTATAGTGTTCCCTACTCCTCTGGGCCCCTGGGGTTGGGCTATTACAGAGGCTATCCTCCTGCTAGTGCTCTGTATCCCCATCCACACCACCAGTCACCCCACACAGCACCATCCCATCACTCTCACCACTCACCATCTTTCCCCCCTCCTCCCCCTACATCTTACATGCATCACCATCATCCCTCACATCTCCTGCTGAACCCCTCCAAATTTCACAAGAAAAAACATAAGCTACTTAGGCAGGAATACTTGGGAGGAGGAAGGTCCCCTGTCCTGTACCCACCAATGTCCTCTGAGCTTTCCTTTAACTGGCATCATAAACACAAACATAGACACAAACACAGGGAGCGGTGTGCTGAGGAGGACAGAGAGGAATCTGCAAGAGGAGGATCGGAGAGTCGGGCTAATGCAGGGATTTCTGACAGTGGAGCATCCGCGAAAGGAGAAAGAGTTGGCAGTTTAGGAATGGCAGAGTCTTTACCAAGATGCCGCTTTGGACGAGACACCTCCAGCATTAGTGCCAACAAGCAAGCTGCTGCCACTTCTGCCAACTCCCCTTCTTCATCCTCATCCTCATCTGCAGAAAGGTACAAGCGCAAAGAAAGCTCCATGTCCTGTCTAGGCCCATCCAGGCTTGCACTGGGTAGCAACTCAAAAGGCCATCATCCAGTTGAGTCCTGGTTCAGGATGGGTAGCTCTAAAGCAGACTACTCTAAGCTTTCACGGGGTCATGTGGCACCTGGTCAGGGTCCCTTCTCAGATGGACGGACTGCAGACCCAGCAGGCTGCTCAGACAGCGAGGATGAGGAGCCTCTCACACCCACAGAGGATGTAGAGCCTGGAGCCCATGATTCTCCAAACCTTACAAATCTGTTTGCCTCTGCACTCACCCGCACTACAATGAAGGGGGGCAGAAACAGAAAGACTGATGTAGTCACAGAGAGCTCTGGCTTCACCCGCATGGACCGGCCGGTGAGAAAGGATCGCTCAACATCAGCAGAAAGAAGAGAGTTAGGTAAGTCTGGTTTAGTTTAGTTGAATATAGAAGGATCTGTCTGTGTAGATGGCTGCTTAAAGCAGAGCATCTCACCATATACTACATTGAATTGCATAACTTGATGTAGCAACAAAAGCTTTTGAGTTTGATGAGCAAGTGAGCACAGAAAATATTTTGACTATTATTTTGTTGTTAAAGATTTTTGTTTTGTTTTGTTTTGCAACAAATTTATTTTCTTAAAATAGTTCTGATGTGGTTTTATTAGTTTTTTCAAGGGTCATATGGCAGTCTGTGATTGAATGATGTCTGACAAACGTTAAATTTGACAAAGTGTGTAATCAATTAGATCCACAACTGATTCCAGAACAATGCATTTAGGCAATAACCCTTTCAGACACTGGCATGTGGCGCAGCAAGGGGGCTCACAAATCTTGCTTGATCTCTGCTCAATGAAGTCTGTGTATCTTTTGAAAATCATTCATAGTGCTGAGAAACTGTGGTAAATGGAATCATCCCTATCTCAGTTGTGGTTAGATCAAACGACAGTGAAAAATTATCTGTTCTGTCTCTTTAGCCCTCTCAGCTTTTCCCCATCTGTACAAAGAAAATACTACGTGAAATGGGCTGCGTATTTTAGTGAAAAAAAGCCCCCTCTAAAGACACAGTGACATCTCCTTTGAGTACACTGTCTGACATTTGGTAGCTCTTACTAGTGGTTACAGGCTTGGCAAAGGAGCGTGCGTAATGACTCAAACTGCCTCCTCTGTGAGTTTGGATGGCCGCAGTTGGCCACAGTTGATATAGTTTTCTTGCCAGAGCTAAAGGGGTGGAGTGTTTTGTTAACATGCTATATTTAGTAGACATTCCCTCAAAAGCCCACAAAGTGAGGCCTAGCCCTATCCTTTAGTCCACCCAGCACCTGGGCTGATCTGATGTTGCTGATGTAAGACATAGTTCATCAGCCAACGGTCTTGCATATCAGTGTGACTTTGAATGCTCCTTGACTAAGACTCATGTCCTTGTGCATCTGTGTTTGAGAGAAGTGGAAGGAAGAGTATTTTATATGCAAACACTACCTGATAGTCATGTGCATGTTAGTAAGGCATGATGGGAAGCTGTGAGAGCCCTTTTGAAGCCAAATAACAATGAAAACCTTACAGGTCTATGAATGCACAACGGTCCACAAAGGTCTGTGTGATGTGAGTTTTGTCATCAGAGGGTGTAGGCTCTGTGCGGACATTCACGTACCTCCAATTTGTTGTGTCTGGATGGGCGCTGCATGCCAATCCTATAGATGCCGATCTACTGCACGTGTGGAATGCATGCTCCAAGCGGACTCCATAAAGTAGTATAAACAGTTTTACTACGCATCTGTGATGTCTGCAGCTGTCCGTGTACACAGTCGTTTGGGAGTATATTTAGTCCCTGAGGCAGCATGGTGCAGTTCAAACCATGCCAGGTTAATCCTGGATTAGAGCTCAGGACTTGGGGGTCAACCAGCGGTCGCAGACTGCACCATGAAGGCAGAGGACGCCAAGGGTTGGGGACCAGGTTGACACACAAGACAAGTGGGAAATGGTTGAGGTAGATAGGTACATATTGGCAGACAATAGACATTAGAGAGTGATCTGAAAAAGGGAAAAAGGACTGTTAGGGATGTCAGGAGCAGGAGGCAGCTATGAATATGTTTTCACTGAAATGTGCAGTTTTTCAGAATTGTGGGGACTGCATAAGAAAATTTGATCAAATGTTAATATCAGTTATCCACATTGGGTCATATTCAAACTAATCATGATAAACCTTCACAACTGCATGTTCACACAACATGTGAGAATGGAGCAGAGAGCAAAAGACAGGTAAGAAAATCAGGATGATAAGGGACAGGAGAACAATGTCAATGAGGATAAAAGATGAGAAGTGAGAGGAAGTTGTGTAGACAAACAAAAGTTTAACATAAGTTTAAGGGTAAATCAACTGAGGAAAGAGGATATGTTTGATAACAGATATACAAGAATGGGCATTAATGAGGAGAGTCAGAGAAAATAAAGCGTGTCTATAAGATTGTGGATGGATGTATGTTTTAATTAGTGAATGACCATTAGTGATATATTGCAATGTTATTCAGCCTAATGAAGGGTATGAATTTTTAAAAATCCCAAGTTCATGTATCCATTTATCTTGCCAAACATCAAATTTATTTTTTTTCCACTTTGTGCCACATAATTAAGAAAGTTACTGGACAATGTCGCATTTTTATGAGCATTGACACTCTTAATTGTTTCAATGCCACTTAAACAATCTAACAGTTGCTGAGAATGTGGACTATTTGCTGTGAGAAAGAAGACAGTGAGGATATTATTTTTACTTATTCTTATAAGGATAAAAAAAGAGAGGTTTAAGTTGTATTATTGCGTGCTTTTTGTTGAAAGTAAAAACATGTTCAACTTTTCATAAAGTAGTTTTTCTTGTCATCTTCACTTGAATGAATTGAATTGACCACCACAGAGGTTGTTGGCAAAGTTTGATTTTAAAAGACTGTACTGTTTTAGAGTGGATCAAGTGCAGCGATTATCTGGGTGTCTGTATTTTGTTTTGTGCGTTTGACTTATGTGTGGGTTATGTGAGGGACAGTTCACATGGATGATGAGTAACAAGTAATTTCTTTTTCATATTCTTCTTCCCCCTATTATTATTTTTAAAGCACAACAAACTTTACACACTTAGTTTGATTAACAAATGTCACAAATGTAACAAAAAAAAGGTGTGGCTAAACTTATTTTGAATCCAGAAAGAAAAGGTCATTTTTCAAAATTGCACAGCAACAATTGTCTGTTTCTTCAACTAGGGTCATCTGGTATCCAGACAAGAGGTGTTGCCCTTTCAACTTCTGAAGGGCCTGAAGGATCCCTACACCACCGGCAGCAGCACCATCACCAGCCTTCTCTGTTTCACTCCCATGGTTCTGCTTCCACCTCCTGCCTCTCTCCCTCTCAGGACTGTTGCCTGGATGCCTCTCTGCCCCACCACTCCCATCGGGCACAGCCATCCAAACACAGCCTGCACCATGTCAACAAAATCCTGCGTGCCAAGAAGCTGCAGAGACAGTCTCGTACAGGAAACAATGTGGTAAAGAAGAGGGGCCCAGGACGTCCCAGAAAACACCCGCTACCCTCCCCTCCGCCATCTCCACCGCCAGTGGCTGAGTTGAATCAGACCCGGCACAGAGACAGAGGGGCAGAACGGCCAGCAGGGGGCAGAGGGTGGCAGGGGGATACTGTGACGGATGCTATTGAGTCGGTAGTCCAGGGCCAGCGTAGGAAAGGACAGAAGAGGAAGCCTTGGGACAGAGATGGGGATGAGGAAGAAGAGGAGGAAGAGGAAGAGGACGGGGAGGTACAAGAGACTGAGGAGCGCTTGCCAGACAGAGAGGAGAACCTTGGCAGTGTGGTGGCAAGGTCCAGAGCTGGGACAGGAAGAAGCTGGCTCACCCAAGATGAGCTCCAGCACTTTCGTGGGTAAGCACTTTTTTTTTTTGCATACTGACACAAATTTACAGTAAGTACTTGTGTTAAGATAAAATCTGACACATAAACATTTATTAAGTCAGTAGAAACCAAGTAATTTTTCTATTTGTAGCTCAGTGGAAAGCAAGCCAGATGGCCACTGCTCCCCAGAACGCCAAGGCACCAATTCAAGGGAACAGGCTCCGCCCATGCCCATAACCAGCCAACGGGAGAAGAGACCAGCTAGACCTCCAAAGAAGAAGTTCCAAAAGGCAGGACTTTACTCCGATGTGTACAAGACTGAAGAGTGAGTTCCAAAGAAAATATTTATCTTTATTTTGCTTCTATATTTGAGGTTTATTCTAAATATCAGTGTGCTGTAATATTGTTTTTCTGGTTCACTTGTGCAGTGCATTTACCTTTTATCATTTCTGTGCTGTGTAGCCCCCGGAGTCAGCTATTGCAGCTTAAGAAAGAGAAGCTAGAATACATACCAGGGGAACATGAGTATGGCTTGTTTCCAGCTCCTATACATGTTGGTGAGTCTCAAATGGGTTACTTTTTTTGTGTTGTACTTCCTAATTTTAAAACACAGGATATGAACATGTAAGTGCTTTTAAAACAAACAAAAATGCATTTATGTTCTTTGATGATGTTAAAAGTTTGATCACATCAGTCATGTGTCTTCATGCAGTGGTAAATCCCTTGTCAGTATCATGAATTTTGATTAGTCAGAGTTTTTTCTTGGTATAAGCCACAAAAACTGTTTTTACATGAGTCATGTTTCGAGGGCTTCTGCGCTTACTCATCAGTATCAGTAAACCTACTTCTGGGAAAAAGACCCTTCTTTTACGGTTCCCACAGAACTGTGTTTTAAGTTATGATAAGATGATAAACACAAAACGTTAAATTAATAGCTCAAACATCTTAACTCGATACATTATGTTAATATAACTGAATTTATAACCTTATAGCTGATTTATGGATATGGTTAAAATGACTTCCTCCTTCTCCGACATTTAGATTTTATTTTCCCTCCCTGAATTTTCCTTGCTTTGTTTTTCAGGAAAGTACCTGAGACAGAAGCGCATTGATTTCCAGTTGCCTTACGACATCTTATGGCTGTGGAAACACGATCAGGTGATCAATCATGTGCAGCACTCAGTGTTTTTAGGGTTGCTTAATGCACACAGTAAATTACTGATAAGTGGTTACAAAAGGTAGAGCACCGGTTGAGGCTCACATAAGTATTTTTTCTGCCCTTAAACCTCTTCATATTTACCATTCTGATTTTTTTTTCAGCTTTACAAGAGGCCTGATGTCCCCCTTTATAAAAAGATCAGATCGAGTGAGTATCATTAATCCAGTAAGACTGTCACTTAAAGACTGTTATTAATGTATGTGCTTGCACTTCTTTGTTGTGCTACTTTGGCTGCCATGGTTGCTGTGGCTGTAGTCTTAGTTGTAAATTATGTGCATTGTTTATAACAGGAATTAGACAATTAAACAGGAATTAAAAATATTAGATGCTCTACCACTGGTAAAGCATTACTGGCACTTTATCACAGCGCTGTTACTTGTAAATGTAAAGTGGTATTTCCCCCCCATCTGCCACAGATGTCTATGTGGATGTGAAGCCTCTCTCTGGTTATGAAACAACAACATGCAACTGCAGACCTCGTGAGAACCCGAATGAAAAAGGCTGTTTGGATGATTGCTTGAATAGGTAATGATAAATCCCACTATATGATGACTGCTTTGAATAGGTTTCACACTGGAGAATACAGTCTTATTCTATAAAAAAAGTTACTGCTTGGGTTTAGTCATACGTGAATCAGGGAATGTCGTTGTTGAGCGGTTTGTTTAGTCATTACACAAGTGTGATGAAGGGTACGTATACTGTCAAGATGAACAACAGTCTCAGCCTCACCTTAGATTTTTTTAATTGTCTGTTCCCCCAGGATGAGCTTTGCTGAGTGCTCTCCCAGCACCTGTCCATGTGGGGATCAGTGTGACAACCAGCACATCCAAAGACATGAGTGGGTCCAGTGTTTGGAGCGGTTTCGTGCTGAGGGCAAGGGCTGGGGCATTCGCACCAAGGAGCCACTTCGCCCTGGACAGTTTATCATCGAGTACCTGGGAGAGGTGGTTAGCGAACAGGAGTTTAGGTAAGTGAAACCGGATGAAGCTTTACGCAAGAAAATTTTTGTTGTGTGGCAGACATGGCCAAAAAACTATGCAAATGTCAGATTTTTTATGCCCATATCAGTCTTTTTGCCTGTTTCACTTTGCTAGTAGTGGACTTCATTTGTTTAGACGAGGATATTAATGAGATCCTTTCTCTTAACCATTCAGGAGCCGCATGATGGAGCAGTACTTCTCCCACAGTGGCCACTACTGTCTGAACCTGGATAGTGGCATGGTGATTGACAGCTACCGCATGGGCAATGAGGCCCGCTTCATAAACCACAGCTGTGAACCCAACTGTGAGATGCAGAAGTGGTGGGTGTCATGGCAGCTTTAAACCAGTTCCTTTTTAATGTCCTCGTGTTGCTTTGGGTGCCCACCACAGCCCAGATTTGAATAAGCCTTTTCAGGAACGAGCATAATCAGTTTCCCCTAGTTGTTAAGGATGGATAATCGAGTTAGATCTTACATCTACATTGCATCAAAATCCAGCTGAAATCACTTTTTAGTCATCCCTTATTGCAGTCGTAATGCCAGCGTATTGTTAATAGTTTTTTTCTTATTAAGAAGATTATTAGAAAGAAAAAAGCTCTTCAGGGAAATATCAGAATCAGCCAAGCTGCGAGTGAGCCCCTAATTAGCTATCCAGCCTGCAAACTGACATTAGCAGTGCATTGTTCCCTAGTAAATGTTTTGTTGTTTGTTCAACAAGCTTAGGTGCAGGACAGGATTTGTGTACATGTGTGTCCATAGGATGAGAAGATTTATTTATAAGCTAGCAGTCCTGTTCCTCCTCATCCTTGCTGGCAGTTTGCAGCACATCTGTTGTTGTGTTACAGCAGCTTGTAGGTCAGTGGAATGGTGTGATACTATAGGAGTGTGTATTGTGTCACCTGTATTTGGTCCCGTACATGTCCTCTAAAATTCCATAGGGAAATTTTAAGGACAGGTGGCAGACGGTGTTAAACAAGCGATGCTGAGAATCTCTCCTAGATTGTTGTGAGAGGAGAGCGATAAAAGCTGACTGTAAAATTTCTAGCTACATATTTTGCAATGTTTTGCTCATTAAGTGGGTCCGTCATTTATGCTAACACTCTAGGAAATAATAGCCTATTTCCTAAATCATTTCAGTTAATTGCCTTAAGCTTGTGTACCTGATGATTTGAGTAAGCTGGGTAATTTTTTTACTCATTCTGTAAAAGGCAAACTGAAAAAAGCAAATGTACGTGGATAAATTTAAATAGAGACAAGACCAACAAAACCACAAAAAATCTCACCATAGCAGTTTTGTTCTTGACTCCTCACTTAATGTTGTCTAAGAACAGATTTTGTACTTTAAATAACCACATGTTGCAATTCATCTAAATTCTGTGAATCACTGTGAGCCAGCAAATGTGATATTCTTCGTATTGGTGCTTGAATCTCTTATTAAGGGAGAAATTTTAAGTGATCTTAAGAAGTTTGTTATCAGTAGGAAGTCACTGTGTATGGTAGCAGCCCTATTTCGGGTATCTTGCACAAGCTCTAGAAGGGATACGTGTGGCAGGTGCACTTCATTGTAAATGAAAAAGCTCTGACTCGAAACCCCAACCTCATTAATGTGGTTGTGTGGTGGTAATCTGATGAGATCACCTCAGTCAGCCTCTGCCAGTGTTCAAAGACCTAAATGGCTTAAAGGCCTCGCACCACGCCAAAACAATACACTGGTTTCCTGAGGGATTGTTCTCACAGCATGGCTAAATCCACCGCAATCAGAGTTCTTGCTGAGCGGGCCTCCCTGCGCTTGACTTTTACAAGTGAGGCCTACTTGGATTTTTCTTTAGATGTGGTTTGCCTGTAGATAATAGAATCTGCAACGCGTGTCACCATGCCACCGCCCTCAAATAGTTTGTTTGTGAACAGCTAATAACCTTAAAAGTGTAGACTATCAAAATTTCCCCTCTGCCCCTCAGCACAGACCAGCTCGTAATCTAGGACACTGGTCTGTGTGTGTGTGTGTGATTTTGTGTGTGTATAATGTAGTGTGGCCAGGCTGAAATAAAAGACTCCAAAAGGATGGAGGATTTTCAGCACAAAGCCTGACGAGTCATCCATCTTGTCATAGAAGAGAGATTACATGCAGCCGGGACTTAGATTCAGCTGTAGTGCCTGAAGACAATGCGCTGAACCAGCTTTTTACCCCTATAGAAGGAATAAATTATCAAGTGGCTGGCAAACAGAATAGTGCGCTTTATTCTTAGAAGAATGGTCAAAGCTAGAGCACTGCTTTGTTTGGAGAGGGGAAAAAATAGAGATGACAACATGTTGAGCGTTTGCCAAATAGAGTTAATGAAAGCCAGGACAGTCCGTATCTCTTTTTGTTCTGATTTAAAAATGCCTTAATTAAATTGTCATTCTAACCAGACTTGTTTTACTTTCTTATTAGTCAAGACAGAAACTTCACTTCAAATTTAAATAAAAAGAGGGGGTGTTGGAGTGTTGAATGTGTGTTAAAAGCAACTTAATTTTAATTATCTATCCAAATATTTACTACATTATGAATTTGTTAACTCTTGTAAGTAACAAACAAAAAATACCGTAATGTCCAGCGACCTCCTGATAAGTCAAAACTTTCTTTAGGACTTGTACACTAAATTATCTTTCCTAATATTCCTTTAACAAACTTCAAACAAATTGTGAATGCTGCAGCACTCACTTGACTTCACTATGTCTTCTTTCTCTCAGGTCAGTGAATGGAGTGTACAGAATTGGCCTCTTTGCTCTCAAGGAGATCCCCAGTGGCACTGAGCTCACCTACGACTACAACTTCCATTCATTCAATACGGAAGAGCAGGTGAGGCATCAGGAAATACTTTTGACCTCCCTAATTTTTTCAAACTTTGGAAGAATTATCTTTAAACATATCATCACTGTTCTCTCTAACTTGGCGAGATTTTTTTTCCACAACTCACTGCTGGTTTTGTGCTTCATTGTTTTCCTGGTTTACAGCAAGTTTGCAAGTGTGGCTCAGAGAGCTGCCGGGGCATCATTGGAGGGAAGAGCCAGCGTATTAACGGCCTGCCTGGGAAAACAGGAGGGACTCGGCGGCTGGGTCGACTCAAGGAGAAGAGGAAGTCCAAACACCAGCTCAAAAAACGAGTGAGTGATGAGGGGCTGAGTGATATGGACCTAAAGTCATATCTCAGTACTTTTAGCCTGTATGTGCACATAACATGTCTTATTAATGTTCAGTTGTAGGTTAACTTGTGATATAAAAACAGTTTGAACTTGTGCCATATTGTGATATAACGATATCCAGTATCATATCAAATTAATACAAACTTACTGCCCTGCCCGAGATGAATGTGCATAAAATACAAAGAATTTGTTTTGGTATCATGTTTCCACTTGAATAGAATCCCTCATTTTTTGCTCAAGATTGTCTTTGATTTGAAACTACCAGCCATTGTAATCCGTTTCGAGCTTTTGCCCAGCAATGTCTTATTAAATATCAGGTGCAGATGCTATGTAGGCCATGAATGTGTGTGTGTCTCAGAGGTACTCTTAGTGGGCCACAAGGTGTCTAAAAAAGTAACTCAGAATATCATAAAGGGTATACTTTTGAATCAAGGCTAAACCCATATGACCTAAAATGTACAGTATACCAAGGTATTCTATAAATTTAGTTTTTTTTCAGTGTCAACATTGTTACTGTTTTGGTGTACGACTCTTAAGAAATTTGCAAATTCTGGTAATTTGACAATGAAAACAGGAGGAACATATAAGTTCATTAGAAAGGGGGTGTTATCCATTAAGATCATGCTTTAACGACTTTTGTAATCTTCAGGAGGAAGAGTCAAGTGACAGCAACAAGTTTTACCCTCATCTCATGAAGCCCATGTCCAACAGAGAGAGGTAAACACACACACAAACTTAGTGAAGAGGTCTATCAGAACAATTGATACACTTTATCACAGTCTGTATTTCATAGGTTTCCTGCAAACCTTGAGAAAAATACATTTGATGTGTTTAATATGAGGTGTGAGTTGATGTTAGCACACACAGACACACTCCTATTCACACTCCTGTCCTCTCTCTCCGTCAATCATCAGGAACTTTGTGCTCAAGCACCGAGTGTTTCTCCTGAGGAACTGGGAGAAGATGAGGGAGAAACAGGAGCTGCTGAAGAGAGAAGGAGAGAGAGAGAGGGACACCAGCAGCCTGTCCATATACGCACGCTGGGGGGGAGTCATGCGTGATGACGGCAACATCAAGTCAGGTAAGCTAACGAGCTACACAGAAGAAGAAAGCCAAGAAAAAGCCTGTTGCAGTGTCTGTCAGTCTTAACAAACTAAATGAATATTAATAGTTTTTTTTAAAAAATTGTTTTTATCTGTAAACAGCTTTGTGAGCTTATAACTGAAACGAATGTGAACTGATGTAAAGCAAAATGTAGTCAAATTTGATGCGTAATGCATGTGCCCCGTTTGCAGACGTGTTCCTGACGCAGTTCTCGGCCCTGCAGACGTCGCGGTCGGTTCGCACGCGGAGACTCGCCGCAGCTGAGGAAAACACAGAAGTCACACGCACTGCTCGCCTCGCACACATCTTCAAGGAGATTTGTGACATGATCACCAGCTACAAGGGTTAGTGTTTATTTGAGAAATACCAAAATACAGTATTTCTAGGCTCTGGTAGAACAGCACATTGTGCTATGCAATAAATTTTCTCATATGACCCCCAGCCTGATCTGGAGTCTGATCAAGCCTCTAAAACACATCTGTCAGTGTCTCTCTGTCGTTATGAGTGATATATTCAATGAATGATAAGGCTTTATGATTGAGAAATGATGATGGGCATTTTATTTTATCTTACTTCAGATTCATCTGGCCAGACACTTGCTGCTCCGCTGGTGAACCTTCCATCAAGGAAGAGGTAAGTGTGTGTGTGTGTGTGTGTGTGTAAGAAGGGCAGACCCGTATTTCGGCTGGTTCATTCATAATATTTTACTGTTTTTCCAGACAGCAGGGTGACTGTTATCTCGTCTATCGCTGTACAGCACCCACATAGTGTAACAGTTTTATCTTGTGCCACACATTTCAGCCGTGACAGACTGTGCTTTGATTCTGGTCCAGTATTGATAGTAATCACTTTGTGTCAAAACAAATAACAGCTCATTATTCCTCTTTGGCTGCATGGGACTGACAGTGTTCATAGTGGGGGGTATGAGTTCTGCTAGGAAGCCATTAGAATCCACAGACTAATGGATTTAAAATGAATGAGTTTCAATGTCTTGCGGAGACTAATCCTGCTTTTTTTGTTTGTCATCAGGAACAGCCAGTACTATGAGAAGGTGTCTGACCCTTTGGACCTGAGCACCATTGAAAAGCAAATCCTCACCGGCCATTACAAGACCGTTGAAGCGTTTGACACGGACATGCTCAAGGTGTTTCGTAATGCTGAGGTAGGCAGCTTTCCCATTAGTTCCCAGCAATAATGATCTCCTGCTAAAACACAATGAAAACTGCATTTCACAGTTCTGTTAGTTGAGTGTCTTGTGCTGTTCGGGGGAAAGAGTATTTTAAATGAAGAACTTTAGATAGTCAGACAGATAGTTCAGTGTTGAACAACTGAAGAACTAGAAGCTAAAACTCCCTTTTGCACATCGCTGTTTGCCTTTCCACTGTATCTGAGGATGATAAGGAAATGAGTCCCATGACAGATCATTGAGGATAAACAAAAAGATGGAGGACGTGTCTCTAGTTTGTCCTACTTCACAAAAATACAGCCAAAATATCCATTATAAAGGCGCAGCCATCTTGTCCTGGTAATGTCATTTAGAGACAGAGTCTGCGCAGTGGTATTTGGAGTGAATGGTGCTGCAATATCAAGGTCCTGCCCATACAGCTGCCTGACTGAGTTGTGCTTTTTGGGTTAGCTGTCCGTCATAATGTCACACCCCTATGCTTTAGCATTGAATAATTAAATAAAACCACACTTATCAGAAAAAAACCACTGAACATACATCAAATTCAAAAGAAGTACCCAAGATGACGGAAAACTTCGTAGCTATCTATCACTGCTCCCTTGTCTCTCAGCCTCATATTAATTTTTAATAGTCCTGATATCCTTTCTTTGACCTATCTGCAGCATTAAGCCTTGAAATCATTGCTGTGTTCGTTTTTTTAAATCTAAAACTATCTTAGAGGACATTGGTGGAATTCCTAGTTCCTTTGGTCAAAACCCAGGTAAAGATCTTTGAGAGATTTTCTTTCCCCTGTTCAAGTACCTTCAATGAAAATATTAAATATTAACGTGTGCTTGAAGGTTTAACCTACTGCCAAGAGAGTCAGATTTTTTAATCAATTTATTCTAGTGTCATTGCATCAGTCAGATGAATCTTCATGCATCATTTATGTATCACCAGTGTAATGAAAGCATGATGGTGAAGGCTGCAGCAGCATCCAGTCTTTGTCATTTGATAAAATCAATCACTCTGGTAAGACTTTTGAGTTTAATGTTAGATTCTTAGAGCCTAATCAATGTCAGAAAGCCTCATCAAACGATCATATATGCTTTTCCTGTGCAGTTTAACACGTTCTTCCTCCCACTCAGTCAGCTCCTTTCTTTTAAATCTCACACACAAACACCTCCCAATAGGGATATAACTTCATGACTGCTGATCCTCTTTGCACACGTTGCAGGCTGTTTTGATTTACATCTGTATAGCTTAGCACTTTAAACAAGTGCCACTTGAACCTCTCAGAGGAGCTTACACTGCCAGTCAGAGAAGTTTGAAGTGGATATCTGAATGAGATTGTTCCTTCAGTCCCAAGACCCCTTTTTTACTGAAAAGAGCTCAGTGAGAATGTGGTTTATTGTATTGTTAAATTGAGGGCTGTGGGGTGTAGCATTCCCTGTGATTATTTATTTATATATTGTGTATTGTATCTCCTTGTGTTAATGAGCTTTTTTCTCCAGGCAGATCAACTCAGAGTCTTGTCTGAGTGACTGAATGATGAGAGTATAATTCTGGGTTCAAATGTGCTTTCTTATGCCAATATATGATTTTCGTGGTGTTTTTATGCTTTCAGTAGGGTCTTGTTGTCCTTGTGTGTTTTGTGTCTGAACATGCATTTAGTAACAGATTCACAAAGATGATTTACTGTAAATGTTATTGTTTTAACCAATAAATAAATAAAAAAATAAATAAAGCAGAATCATTTACCACTGTCTCGTAATCCCACCAGAAATATTATGGCAGGAAGTCATCAGTGGGCAGGGACGTGTGTCGGCTACGGAAGGCCTACTACAGCGCTCGTCATGAAGCTGCCGTCCAGATTGATGAGATTGTGGGAGAGACCGCCAGCGAGGCCGACAGCTCAGACTCGCTGGAGCGCGACCATGGCCACCACCACCACGGAGGAGGAGGAGGGCTGGGTTCCCACGACAAGGACGACGATGTCATCCGTTGCATCTGTGGGATGTACAAGGACGAAGGCCTGATGATCCAGTGTGAAAAGTGCATGGTGAGAAGCAAACTGTCAAAAACTAATTTAGCTGAAAGAAGTGAGTGAAAAGTATCTATTTACCAAACTAGAGAGAAAGATAATTTCTTTGGTCTCAATAGCTGGTAGGTTATAACACCTGTTCTGCATTTGTAAGCGCTTTCTCTTGAGACTTCAGCTAACTAAGGAGTACTTTGTCAAGGAGATTTTCCAAAGCAGAATGCAGAGTCAGTTGTTTGTGTATATTTCATGTTTTCTTCCAACAAAGAAAAAGAAGGCTTACAAATATTAAATGAACCACTATATTTGTGAATCAAGGTGATTGTTTCACAAATATTTTTGTCTGCACTGGTAACACAGACTCGGAATATCTCTTTCAATGTTTTAACAGCGAGTGGCTGTCAACTTTCATATTGTGCTTCCCTGTGATTCAGCAATTCTTTCATCTCTGTAGGTGTGGCAGCACTTTGACTGCATGCGGCTTGAGACCGAGGTGGAGCACTACCTATGTGAGCAGTGTGACCCCCGGCCTGTAGACAGGGTACGTCTGTGCCTCTGAAACAGCCATTTTTCTTTTGATGACATTAAGGTTTATGTCACCATAGTCCCTTTTTGGGCTTAAATTATCACCAGTTTCTTTCATCTTATCTCACTTGCATGTGTTATTGTTGTGACAGGAAGTTCCCATGATACCCCAGCCAAGCTACGCCCAGGCTGGCTCTGTGTATTACATCTGCCTCCTGAGAGATGACCTGCTGCTACACCAAGGTAAAGAAACCAGCAGTCATGAGTTTGCAAATGCTCTTAACAGTTCAGTTTCTTCAGCTTTAGAGCAACCCGTTAAAATTTTGTTTTTACTGAGCTCCGCTGGTTTAACTCCTCACATTGCTGCAGGGTTGTACAGTTTTACTCCAGGAAAGTCTGACATATACTGTTGATGTGATTGTATTTGCCCCAATGCACACCTCTGACCACATCAAACCACAGCCATCAGAGCTGCTGGGAGTGATCTGAGAAGTAGGCTCCAAACCTTCAGCCACAGAGGGCAGAGAAAAGCTAGAAGTGCTCTGTAGCTTTCATTTACATTGATAAAAATGTGGGATGATTCTTCTTTCTCATAGAACATATGGAAAGCTTTCTTTCTAAAAGAATGTTCAATTCAAGCAATGTTTACGACCGTGCTTAGCAGCTTGCAGTATTTTCTGACACATAACTGCATTTCATGGCACATTACAGCCACCTGCAGATCAATGTAATACTGTGAAATTACTTGTACAGTTTTGTATCGCATAGGAAGTGCTGCAATGTTACACTCAACCTATCGGGTAACTTTCCTATCAAGCAGTCAGTTTCTTGTTAAATTTCACCATTTCAGACAAGTAACCTGTCAATATCTGTGTCTCGTGTGCAGGTGACTGTGTGTATCTGATGAGAGACAGCAGACGCACACCTGAGGGCCAGCCTGTCAGACAGTCTTACCGCCTCCTGTCTCACATAAACCGAGACAAACTCGACATCTTCCGAATCGAGAAACTCTGGAAGAATGAAAAGTAAGTCCATCAGATGTAGTTTTTGAGCAGCTAGCATGATGCACTGTAGAAACCTGTCAGTGAGATGTAATTAGTATGAAATAGTAACTGCTTGTTAAATATTATTGTGCTCATCCAGTTGCATGACATTGTTAAAATTCTGGCCTTTTTGTATCCTTTCTAACTCTTAAGGGGTGAGAGGTTTGCATTTGGTCACCACTACTTCCGTCCTCATGAGACACATCATTCTCCATCACGGCGGTTCTACCAGAACGAGTTATTCCGCATGCCGCTCTATGAGATCATCCCCCTGGAGGCAGTGGTGGGAACCTGCTGTGTCCTTGATCTCTACACTTACTGCAAAGGTAAAAGGAAACACCTTACCTAGATGGAATTAATTCAGTAATGAATTAGTAAGTCTTTCAGCAGATGCTGCTGAGTTTCTCTGTGGTGAAGTGAAGTGAAGCTGCAGAAATTGCGTCAGTTTGTGTAAATGTATAGGTTGGTGCTGATTAATTCAAGGAAATCTTCATACAGCCCACAGGGCTAAAAGTTTATTTTAATAGTCCTGAAATTCTGGCATAGAGCTGCTTTTGATTTTTAAATTGTTATAGCTGATATCTAAGAAGAAACAGTTTTTGTTTTGTTTTTCGTCACCAGGCAAAAATAAGGCTGTATATGTATGTATACAAACATTAGAAACCATATTAATATGCGCTGCTACAGTCAGTCATCTCACTTGTAGCTTACAGTTCACTGGTTTGTTTAGCCTCTCAGGCGGCCGGGGGGGGGGGGGGGGGGGGGGGGGGGGGGGGGGGGTGGGGGGTGGGGGGGCGGGGGGGCGTGCGCGATGAGCAGGGCGGGGGCGGTGGCCCGTTAGCGG
>JAPZDV010000008.1:7336691-7356301 GCA_029814665.1 Acanthurus lineatus
ATTTCAATTTTTTTTTTTTTAAACTAAAAACCCCCCCCCCCCCCCCAATTCTTTATCCTGACCATATATAATATAAGTAAGGGCCTATTAACAGCTTTGCATAACTGTGCAAACATCTTTTTTTTCAATATTTACAAAGAGGAAAGGGGAACATAAGCTGTGCCTTGGCCTTCGCTCGCTCCACTCTGTCTGAATGGTCAGAGTGAAAGCATTACTTTCCTTTTGCATTAAATGTCTGCTGCTATAAGACAGCAGGTACAGTAATAACTACAAAGAAATCCAAGCAGATAAGGAATAGGAGTGCAAAATAACTCACTGAAACACAAAAGTGTGAAATGAGGATATCGCAAGGACAAGTGCACTTAACACATACTCACACAGTGAACTCATGATGAAGAGCTGTAGAGCCGATCATTGCACGCTGTGGTCGGCCCAAAAACTCAGAAAAATAAGTTACAAGAGAATCATCTCTCCACAGCGATGGCTGTGTGTGCATATTGTGCCTGGAGCTATCTCTGCGACTGGTCGTCAGGCACATTCAATACTGAATGAATTAGAGAAAACCTGCACGTATTAAACAGATAAAACCGAATAAAAGGGCACGGTGCTCCTGATCCCCAAACACATTTCAGGCACAGACATTTTTCTTGCTTTAAGCCCTGCAGCTCAGTTTTGACATCAGACGCGTGTAAGCCAAAAACATAACAGTATAAATATACAGACATATGCTCTTGAAATACTTAATGATGATGTACTTCACAGCTGATACAAAGTGCGTTCCTTCATACAGGGCGGCCAAAGAATGTAAAAGAGCAGGATGTGTACATCTGTGATTACCGCCTGGACAAGTCGGCTCACCTGTTCTACAAGATCCATCGCAACCGCTACCCAGTCTGCACCAAGCCATATGCCTTTAACCACTTCCCCAAGCGGCTCACGCCCAAAAGAGACTTCTCGGTGAGTGATGGGGGTCCTGGGTGGGGCTGCTGCGCTGGGATCTATTACTGATCTATAGACACTGGAGAATATTTTAAGAAAGGAGGTAATGTTTCATCTCAGGCCACTTTTGCCTCAGGACCTTGTGTCTCACACAGTGTTTAGGCAGCCTGCAGTACAGGAATAGGTGAAGGCGGAGTTAACCAGAAACAAATGAGAGAAACCGCACCTGCTTTTGTTTATGATCCAAACCACATCATTATCAGTCAACCAAGTCCACATTTTTGTTTAGGGATTTTGTTGCTGACTTCAGCAGGTTGACAGTAATATATGTGTGCGGTTTAAAATGCCTGGTGTAATTTGTAACACTAATGAACTGGAGGAGAGATGACAGCTTTACAGGCTAATATTAATAAATACGTTAAACAATTATTTCACTCTGCAGAGCTTCAGGCAAAAGAAAATGTTAGTTTTTGGTTCTTAGTTTTAGCTTATTGTTTTTGTAATAAATAACTTCAGGTCTTTGTATGTGATAAGTGTTTATTATATGAACTCAAACTATGGTTTTCCAAAACTTCTCTGTAATTTCTAAATTATGTGTTAGAGTTTTGTTTTCCATTTGCAAACCTTTACCATCTGGAACCTAAGTCTTCTAAATCAAACCATAAAATGTATTTGCAAACAGTACTTGTCAGTGGTCTGATTGTGTCATTTTTCCAGCCTCATTATGTTCCCGACAACTACAAGAGGAATGGGGGACGTTCTGCCTGGAAGAGTGAACGGCCCAAAGGAGCTGGAGGCTGTGAGGACGACGGTTCATCCTGCGAACGAGGTGACGACTTTCCACCTGAGACAGAAGAGGGGCGAGGAGTGGAGGACGACATGGACATGGCTGCAGAGGATCCTGAACTACTCTCTGCCAAGCCCAGGAGAACAGGACGGGATGGGGAGGGGGATGAGGATGAGGATGAGGAGGAGGACGAAGAGGAAGGGCAAGAAGCTGAAGAGCGCAAGGAGCTGGAGGAGAGCTCCACAGAGAGGATAGGAGAGATGCTCGAACTCCCGTCGTCCTCAGCCTCCTCTCCGCTACACCACCCAGTGCTGGGCAGGAGGGAGGCCCAGAGGGAACGGCTCAATAAAATTCTGCTGGATCTGCTGCACAGAACTCCCAGCAAGAATGGTGAGGGACCGGGAACAAAGCAGGGGGGTAGGTCAACAGATATATAAGGGTTAAGTTTCAGGTTGTGACACATCATGTTGTAAAACATGTTTTTATACTTTTTTTCTGAATGATTAAGTTCATTATTGAGGTGAAAAAAATGTCTGTTTGATAGTTTCTTAACAAATGTACATTTCTTTGAAACATTCATCTAACAGATGGGAATCTCAGTTTTCAGACCTGCTGCTTTGTCCAAGTCTCTTCCTCCCATGCAGTGTTTCAGTCTGTTCTTTCATTGCTTCAATCTGCTCACTACTATTAACTATCATCTAAATCTAGACCAAATGGCTTATCTCGCTGTTCAAGGAAGTCTGGTGTTATGTTTTATCACATAAATGTGCCAAATGTTGCACCTGGTGACATGTTCCTTCATTACGCTAAACATCGGCGCTATCTATTTTGAGTCAGTCCCATATACACCACTCTGCTCCAGTAAGCTAGAGCACCAGAGTGTATCAGTCCTCAGCTGAAAATAGTCCCAAGCAAATATATATTTAAATATATCACTGAAAACTGCAGTACCTACCCGTTCCAAGGTGTAAACCATTATTTTTACAAAAATGAAGCAATATTTTTTTGTTTTTGTTTTTTCTTTTTTCAAAGATTTACATCTTGTAAATGAACCAATAGGCTTGTGTCATAGACAGAGCAGGAGGTTAGACAATACTGAGAGACAGACTACTACATTGTGGGTCTTGGTATGTCTTTGGATTTGTTAACAGTTCCAAAATGTAAAATATTGCCATTCTTATCCTGCAGCTGTTTTAGGGTAAAATCCTCCACACCACAGTGCTCTGTCTTAAGTGTAAAGTGGCTGCAGGGAGTGCACAGGAAGCTTTTGCTGTCAAGACATGACAGAAAAACTGATAAAGTATGACTTTGTATGTGTAGATTACTAGTAAGAAAAAGAACAAAGGAGTATACTAAAAACTGAAGTGACATGGACTCTGTCATGCAAAGGATGGAGTAGAATTTGCTGCTTAAAGTGACACCTTTTCACACCTTTTCATAGTCTGACAGGTGGTTTCGGCTATAAACATTTTTTGGCACATCCTCTCAGGCTTACTCTTAGAAATGAAGTTGCAAAACTCACTTCTGAGCTTAATTTATCAGTAACAGAAGACACCTTTACCTGCCTTAGCCTTTGCAGTTTCTTTGATATAATACTCTATGTGTCAGCTGTTTCGGTCTAAGCTCCTAATTCCCCCTCTCTGTGTTCTTCCAACAGCTATAGATGTCACTTATCTTTTGGAGGAGGGCGCGGGGCGGCGGCTACGGCGGCGAACGCTCGGATTTGGCGATTTTGTAGGCAGAAAATAATGTCGCTACGTGCCTGTCAAGCACACTGCCTTTCACTTTTGTGAGCAAGGGGCAGAAAATGGAGAGACAGCAGGAAGGGAAATGAGCATTGTTGGCAGTCCGACCATTAAGGACCACAATGCATCCCTGGGGGCCTCTTCCAGTTTACCTCTTCCAAGACTGTCTTCTCAACCCTGAGAGGGTGGAAGGGGTTTGGAAGCGCTGACTCCATGGCAATTTCAGCTTTTCAAGAGTTCTCAAGGAGCACGAAGAGAGAGCTGACTCAAGACTTTTTGCTTATTTAAGTAGTATGATGCAAAACCTGTTTTTTTTAAAATGAACATAGGAGAAATACCCCATGCACTTAAATGCATTGAATATTACAGACATGGGTAGCTGAATTCCACTAGCAAGCATCAGAAATGAAACAAGTGGTACTGAATAGAGATGGAGAGAAGGAAGAATGGTTAGACGTTTTCAGTCAAATGGGAATGTGAATGCTGGAGAATTGTTCCCCCTAGTGGGACCTAGCTGCAATGACAAAATATATCAGCTGAGAGAGGAGCTGTGCTGAGACTGCGGGGGGGGGGGGAACATGGCATAGGAGAAATGTAAGTTGAGCAGTGTGCTCAGATGCTGCTCTTTAGAAAGAGAGAACGAGAGGGGTGAACTGCACTTTTGGTACCATGGATATTGTGAAGCTCTGTGTAATGTATCTATAATGAAAACACACTAACACTCTCACAGTATTGGATGATGCAGTCTGAAAAAAAAAGCAAGTTAAAAAGTCTATTATCCTTTTTCCTGTTATACTGTAGTAACTCATTTAGGAACAGAAGAGGCTTGGGGTGTGTTTGTTTTTAGAGTAAAGGGAGGGGAGGGAGGACTGAGTGTGTGCTTTTGTCAGTCAAAGTGTCTTGTTGAGGTTTTCATTTTTAAATTTTTCTCGTGAGGCAGTCAGCTTCGCCCCTCTTTTTTGGAGAAACATGATTCACCAGCTTAACTAAAATCAGGCGTACGGGGGGGACGCCGGCTTAACGCCTTACACAGCCGTGCTCTCCGACTGCCTTGTGTGCGAGTGTGTGCGTGCGTACACACTTATTGTGTGTCTGTACTCTGCCAGATTTCTTGAAGATATACCTTTTTAAAAAAAAAATGGAAAAAAAAAATTAAGGGCTCGATGGCAATTAACAGTTTTAAGAAAACTATGGAAAACAATACGTAACATGAAATGTATCGTGATGGTCATATTTTCTTATATTCTGTGAGACGGGTGGGGCGGTGTATACTGTATATTGGGAGGGGAAGGGACTTGAGATCTTTCTTTTGTCTTTAGGCTATGTTCCTGGTTGCCATGGAGAATGTTTTAAAAAGAAATTGTGATATTTGATGAGAATTTTTTTCCCCCCAAATGCCTCTGCTAAAAAGGGACAGCTTGCAATGTCCCAGTGCGGTAAACTGACAGAAAAATGAGGAGAATGAGACACTGACGGAGGGAGAAAGAGAGGGAACGGGAAGCTGTACAGTGCCAAGTTATGTAAATATACACACTTTACATTGAGGAGTGTCTCCAAAAGCAATATCTTGAAAAATGGATTTTGTTTATTATTGTACTGTACAGGACTCAGCCCTAAATGTATTATGATTATTATAATAATGATAATATTATAATTTCTTCCGTTTGTATTACTATAATGAAGACACTTAAGCTCGGAGGAAAATGTTTTTTTAAATGTCCATAAAATCTCACCTTTTAAATGTCCTGATGACATAAAAACTTAAGCTGAGTTTTTCTTTGCCTATAAATGAAATTCATCTATGTACTGCATGAGCGAGAAGAATGTCAAACGGACACAGAAGGCATTGGGACATGACAGTGACTCTGCAAAGACACCACGGTCACTGAATAATGTTAATAATATTACTTTTGAGGAGAAATGTACTCCTCGTTTTTTGCTGCAAAGTGTTGAACACTAAAAAAACAAACCAACATAAAAATGTTATGATATTTTTAAAAAGACAGAAGCGAAAGTAAAGCTGTCGGCCCAATATCATGTTGTTATTTTTGTTTTTTCTTTCAAATAGGAAATGGTTCCGTTTTGTGATAGCAGTCATTGTATGATGCTTGTACTTGTATTTGTGTGTTTTGTGTGATTTGTTTAGTTATTTTTAGACAATCACAAAATAAGATGCAAGCATTGTAAATGGCAGACTGGCGGACATTTTGTGATGTGTACAGTTTGTCAAAAAACTTCTTCCACTCGTTAAAAGTTTGTAATTATGATTCTTAAGTCATGAAAAATGCTGTTGTTTTTACTTTTTTGTTTTATATTTGTTTTTTTGTTTGTTTGTTTTTTTAATAAAAAGCACTACATTATTGTGAATACACTTTATGTCGTTATGCTTGAAAAATCCTGAGCTTATCCATAAAAATGCAAAAATTATCTTAAATTTAAGGGTAGTACAGATGTATACTTTATACTTTATAAAATTAAGAGACTTAGATAATATTTCAGAGAGGTTTACCTATCGCAGTAGCTGTTTAATTTGCAGTATTATGCATCCACAAGGAATTTATCTGCATTTCATGTTTTAGCACAAATACCATAGTTTGGCTGATATAGCCTCTCTATTAGTGCACAATACTGACAGGAAGGTATTAAAGCAGAGTGAAGCTACAATCCTTTTTTTTAAAGTTGTGAGCAGGTAATTGCTACTGTAGCTACTGTACTAAAAGTGTAGGTCAGTAGTTTGTTAAATAACTACCTGATTTTCTCAGTGAATGTGTAAACCTCTGACTGATACATGACTTACTGCTCCAGTGTGACTGTGGAAAATAAAAAAGTTTCCAGTCTTAGCACAGCACCACAGTCAACAATCACCATTAATAAACACTACTTTCCCTCAGACTCATAATATAAAAACTTACAAGATAAATCTTACAGGAGAGTTGTTTTGGTACCGAACAGCTGAATAAAAACTCGCGAGATTGAAGAGCTAGATAAAGAAGATGTTTTCCCCCTTTATTAATGAGTAATTTATAACAACAGCATTATAACCTCGGAATATAAACAAAAAACATGTAAAAATAAAAATTATGAGACTTGTTGATTTTACACAAGTCGTCCTCTTTGGTAACTTACTAACTGACCTCACCAGCTGCTGTATTGTACTTCGACGTGGCCGCCATATTGAAAAGGTCAACATTGGCCGGTAATTACATAAAAGTCGAGCACATGTGAAAGAAGGAGAAGCGTTTTCTCCAGAATGTACACGCTATATCTTTTACATTGTTTAATGAGTTTTATGAGTTTACTGGGTCGTTTTTTAAATCTAGGATTCACGATCTGCGGAGGTTAGGAACATGTTTGACATCTATCATGTGACCGAGAGTCGGTTACCATAGTAACGAAAATGACGCCGAAGGGGCTCGTTTAGTTAGCAGAATGTTAGCACAGCGGCGTTAGCTTACACTTAATAGATGATTTAGCCATATTTCGACCTGAAGAAACAACACAACCATGTCTAAAAAGAAACAAAAAGAGAAAGCAGACAAGACGAATGCTGAGGATGAGGCTTCGAAAAATGCAGGTTACATGAATTATGTCTTTCATCAGCAGGTCTGAAATCAACTTTAGACAGCCCACCTTTTATTTACCAAAACTGCTAAGCTAGCTATAATTGATGCAACAACTTTTAGAAATGTTATTAATCTGTAAATTACAGGATATAATCTTTTAATGATATTAATCATAATAATAAAGAAATAATGTGTTATTATTTGCAGTCCATAACTTGATATTTACATAACAAAAATATGAGCATCAATATGTACCTACATAGTATTAGAAAGTAAGAGGACTCAGCAGGCAGCAGCATAGCTCCTGTCAGGATGTCACTGTATTGGAATAAAAAGTAAATTATTTCCCTTTCAAATGTGGTAAATTTGAATGAGAAATACTTTTTAGTGCAAGGATAACATTGAAATGTCGGCATTTAAAAACCATTAATAGATTTCAGAATGATATACCTCCCCAATTTGTGAATTTTTGCCCGCAAGTATGATGCAATTACCCTCTTTTACTTTTGTAGTAAACTGCCTAATTTGTTAACATAAAGGAGAATTACTGGATATAAACACTTGCTTATTTGTTGATTTTAGGACAGACACCAAATGAAAAATTACCTGTTCAGACGTTTGGTGAGTAACATTATATTCATGCTGTTTTCGGTAACAGAGTAGAGTTATATGGTCAATGCTGTAAACCTACCATCCCACAGATGAATATCAGTGCTCAGGCAATGTGGAGATCGATTTTCCTGGACTTTGTGCTCTTCTGGACATGAAGGATATCCCAGCCGTCAGCGCTAAGCAACCAACCTCCTCAACCGCTGAAACTGAAAGAAAGGACACAGGTAAACGAGAGCTGCTCCTCATCTAAACAACTTTGCACTGACAAGGTGACAAGCAGACACCTAATACAGCCATGTCCTGTTGTATCCTGTATAAGACATTTCTATATATTTTCCAGCTTTCATTTTTCATTGGCAGGTATTGTTATTTTCACTGTAAATTATGTCATAAGCTGATTTAAGTTACAATAACTGAATTAGAATTGTTATTTTTCTGTATTGCTTATTGTTTTTACTGTACTTTGAGACTTATCTAATTTCAGATTTTCCATGATAAAGACACTTCAATGAGTAATTTAAAAATTTAATCTCAAGAGAGTATGAAGACCTGAGAACAATCAATACACTGGTTATATGCTACTTTACACTGTATGGATCATTATTTTAAATAACCTCAATTTTGGTTTACTTATAATTTTCTTAACTGTATCTTCAGAGGACAGCGAATCTCAGGTGTATGCTGCCCGTTACTGGTCTAAGCCATGCCTCCAAGTGGAGCTCGAGAATGAAGACCTCCTTAGTGCCAAGAAACTGAAAGTTTCTGGTAGGAACAAGCCACCACAGAGAGCAATATACAACCATAATTGTATCTGCTTTGACATTTTTTCTCTTTTGTAAATTTTACATTTGACATCCAGTGTGGTTTGATACTAACAATGCCCCCTTGTGAGTGATGTCACTCAGTATTTTTGCTGGATGTTGGAGAAAACATCATAAAATCTGTTTTAAATATACACAGGATGGAAGGTAGACGAGCAGATTGCCAAAGTGCTGCAGAAGATGCTTCTCTCTTTGAACAAACTACAGAGCCTTCAGTGAGTGAGATGCTAACAGGGAGATGTGCACTCTTGTTACAGGGGACAGGGTTACAGCTGTCACTGTTCTGTTCCTATTTGTGCGATTTTGTCTGCTGTGTTGCAGGTTTTGGCAGGCAGGACTGACAGATCAAATGATAACCTCCCTCATGAACACGATATCACTGTGCTCCAACCTCAGGTGAGTGAATTCTACTGTCAGTCACACTTTGTTGTGTAGCTCTCTGCATCACAGTGGGTCTAATTCAATCTTGGTTTAAAGATGGGAACCTGAATTTGAATAAAAACCCAAAAGTGTTGTAGATTTTGCAGAGAAAACTTCACCAAAATGTGCTGAACATTATCAGCCAAACATAGTAACTGATCCTCCCCTCATGTTTGTTTTATAGAGCTGTCACATTGGAGGGCAACCCTCTTCCAGATGACAGTTACCACCTTCTGCTCTCTGAAAACAGCCTGTGAGTCACCAAGCATAAACCTTGATTTGCATTAATTTACAAACAGAATAACAGGTATATTCTATACATGTCCTTTGCTTATTTGATCCAGACTTACTCATTTGTCCCTGAGAAATAACCGCATAGGAGATGAGGGTGCTTGTGTAATTGGGTCAGCTCTCTCAACAACCAGATCTGCCAACAAGAACCTCTTGTCACTTAACCTGGCATTTAATTCTATCAGCGATGCAGGTGCTACATATATCGCACAGGTATATATCTTTAGTTGACTTCATATTCCCTCTAAATGTTCCCCTAATTAACGCTGAAGTGTTTTCTTCATTCTGTTTCATCTCTCAGGGTCTGCGGTTGAACCGTACTTTGCTCTTTCTCTCGCTGTCAAACAATCAGATTGGAGACGCAGGAGCTTCTCATCTGGCTGCGGTATCCATTTACATTGAAGACTTTAACCTTGAAGATAATGCATTTAAATCAGTGGTTAAGTTGTTTGAAATCACATTCTGTTTATTGCATTATATTTTTAATGTAATTTAATAAGCTTCAACCCCTTAACCATTTCCATTTTCAGATACTTGGCGAGTTTGCTTTAACTCATGAAGAGGTTGTGGAGAGGAGAAAGCTGCTTCTGGAAAGATCACAGTCTGTAAGTGCAGCAATGTCCATTATTAATACTCACATGAACGTAAATGAATCCTAATGCTAAACATCAAAAACGAAGGACATACTAACAGAACTCTGATAAGCTGACTCTCACAAGTATGGAGGCACAAGGACATGTTTTAAGACATACTAGTTAACCGTTCAGCACATTTTGGGTTTTCCTGCTCTGTTTTTGAAGTCTTCTCTCAGGGTCGATTCTGACCAATCGCCTACAGACCAACTTCCCACAGTACCCGGCAGCACTTCACCGAGCATCAGCAAAGGGGAGAACAAGGGCAAAAAAAAGGTCACGTACAAAAAAAAAAAAAAAATTGTGGTGTAACCCAAATTCCATCCGTGGTTTTTGAATCTTGTGACAGATAATCTGATCTAATCTTGAAACCCACAGGACTCACTGAAAAAAGATGAGAAACCAGCTGTCATCAAAGAAAATGCAAAGTTGAACAGGAAATGTAATTGCCTCAGTTACAGATAAACACTTGTTCTCTAACAGCAGCAATGTTGATCATTTTTAATTTTTTCTATTTAAATGCCTTCTAGCGTCTGATACAAAGGTGCCTCAAAGTAAAGGTGGCAAAGTGGGGAGCAAAGAGAAGCAACAGTCTCCAGAGGAGGTACCAGACATGCTTTCTGAATATGCATTCAGAGCACCATATGGATATATACATGCACAATACAGTATATTGCTTTTTAATAATTTAGTTGTTCCTCTCTGTTCTCTCTGCAGGATAAATTGAGCGTTGCCCTGAATGAGGTTTGTTTGATGCATTTTATATTCTTATTAATGAATATGAGCTGAACATACAATATGCTGTGATGCACTTCTGCCTCCCTACCGGCAGGCAGAAACAGAGTTAGCGAGCCCCCTGCTGGACCCGGCAGTGCAGCGCAGGGATGGGAAGCTTATTCTGCCTGGAAACACGACTCTCACCTCCCTTAACCTGGCAGGTCAGTGGCTGTGGTGTGCTTATCTCAGCTTGACATTGAATTCAAATCCTGGAGGCTTTAACACATCAAGTTGTTTACAGCACAACACTACACTGAAGTGGTAAAGCTGTAATATTTGCAATGGTCATTTATGTTGAACATCAGTTTTGTTTTGAGTTTTAGCCCAGAGAGTGTTCTTTTTCTCAGGTTACATTTTATCCCATTTCTTACTTTACATTCAAAGACATGCTGAATATTATTTCCTTTTGTTTAGAATAAAAGATGTGCAAATTAAAAATAGGGGTGTTGTTATGCACAGGACACACTGAATTAATGTAATCACTATTTTGTTTTATAAAAGCTGTTCGCTAATTAACAGCTTCTTCAGTGGAACTGCAAAATAAATAATAAAACCTTGCAAGGACCATTGAAGATTTAATTAACGGTTCTCTTCTGCTTGTGTTCGTTTGTGCAGGAAACAGAATAACAGAGAAGTCGCTGCCTCTGTTCTTGACGTCACTGGAGATGCAGGGTGAGGGTGGAGGACTGCTGCGTCTCTGTCTGCAGGTGTGCTTCACTCACAGTGGACTCAAACCAACTCTCTGCATGTGTGTGTGCAGACATCTGTGCACAATCTATTTAAGTTCACAACATAAATTGCATCTACAGCTATTGTTCCTATATCTGAGTACATTTATATGGTTTCACATTCTGGACGTCATAACTCTTGTTTACTCCACAATGGACTTTATTCTAAATAGGTTGGCCGTCGTCTCTATTGGTGATAATTACAGTGAATTCACTACATTCATTGCTGAGATGTAGGAATGTGGCAACATAGTTTCAAATGATTTAAATGAGCTACTTTTAACTTTAATCCAATATCCATTAAAGTAGATTTAAAGTAGATTAAATAACTGAAATAATTTTGATCTATAGCCCATTTAGTTTAACAGTGCTTTTTTTATACCTCCACTGGAGAAAATTATTTTAGCATCTTAAAAGTTTTCAATTATATTAGTCAAGGTATTTGTTAAGGCTCCCTCTGTATCAGTGACTTGTCATGAAAACACAAACTTTCAGTAAAATCTACAGCGTTGTAGAAAGATGCAGGAGAACATGAGGATGATTTGTCTTGCAGAGAAATCGCTTCCCAGAAGAGTGTGAGATTTATGTGAAGATAAAGGAGCTGATGGCACTCGCAGATCCTCTTGAAAAAAGCATCTCTGACCAGACTGAGGAGGAGGGACAGGGAGCATAGTGCTGAGAGAGCTGACTTCAGCTTCTACATACGCATATTGTATATTGTTGTATTTGATACGTACCAATAAAAAATGTATACATACATATATCTTTTCCTCCTGTGTGGTTTTGTAACGAGTAAGAAGAACAAAAGAAAGTGTTAACAGTAACAATTTTTTTGGAGGATGAGGATGTCTGAATATGAAGTAGTGCTGCACATTAAAATCCAGACGCTTTGCATAGAACAGATATCAGTACCTTGTTTACAGCTCAGTTTTATGGCTTTGTTTTGCTCACGGTCAAAATTTACATCAAGGACAAGGACTGACAACAGGCAAATATCAGGTCCTTAATAAAGATGAACCATTGCTGTCATATCTCACTGTTGGCAGGCAGTGTGTCAGCAAACACTTGATTTATATATCACAGACTTTACTGGTCTGTCTAATCTGGCTGGCTTATAAAATTCTGTCTTTGTGTTCCCACAGGGTTCCCTGGTTAAGCTCCAGGTGCGGGAACTGTAATACAAAGAGGGAATTTCACATTGAAACAACTGTGACTTTGAAAGAAACCTGCTTAATTTGTCTACTTCAAACTGCTAAAATCCAATATTAATTTCAACTGACCTGAAGAATGGATTATTTAAACTATAAATTATTGCCCCTATCTCTTAAACTAGAGTTGGCCTCAGAAAATATTCTCTTATGATCAATATGGAGACGAGGAAGAATTCATTTTGAACCAGGTCTCTTTTAGCATACATACTGATGTGAACGTATTATATTGGGAGATACTTCAATGTGATCATTTAATTAAATGGTAGTTCTCTGTTAGATATGTTGTCTGATATGAAAGACAGAGTTTGTCAGCTACCTTGGGCTCTGAGGTCACTCAAGTGAGGCCTCTAAGGAAAAAACTACCATATTCATAGTTTTTTTTATCTTTCTTTGTTATGTTTTATTTTATTTCAGATGCACTGTGCGTACATTTATATGTATTTTAATTTTATGTCTGAGTAATTATTATCATTGTGTATCATTTATACAATTGAGGATAAATTATATCAAAGGTTATTTACTGGAGGAGCAGTATCGATGGAGCGAGGTGGAGTGTGGACCTCACCAATATGGCCGACATGTATTGTAAAGTTCGTCACGTCCGGCTCGTGCTCAAAGGAACAACCGATATGAGCCCCTCGCTTCCGGTAATGCCTCCTTTTCGGCAGCGGCTATTTCCTCGCCAACATGCCAGTGAGTATTCGCAGGCCATCACAAAATGGCATTTCTACCATTTAATCGAGTATTGCAGAGCCAACACACGGCTCGATGTTTACGTAAGAAATTAGCGATTCGATTGGTGTCCGTTTCAAAAGGTTTCGATGAGTTTGAGTCTCAGTTTTACACAAATAATTATCCACATTAGAGCGCGTTGCGAGCGCATTGTGACACAAGATGGCTGCGCACACACCGCAAACATGGAGCCAGTCCGAAGGAGGATGAAAACGGGCCATTAACTAAGAAAAAACTTACTTTAACATTTCACTTACATCTTTTCTCATATTGTTAGGTTGCTTATGTAGTTAAATTACCAAAATAATTAAATAGTCGCCGCCGATTGTTAAAAAAAATGCGCAGTCTGGGTTACCTAATCGAAGAAATGTAGGCCAGCCGTGAAGCCTAAACTTCGAGACGTAACGTTAGCCTTCGTTTAGCCGAACAAAATAATGCTAAAACAGTGTTTAGCAGGTATGCCTTCACGCCTAACAATATACTAAAATTAACATTATATGCTTTAATTTGTTCGACCTAGCGTTATTCTGACTATTGTCTTAGCCGATCAGGTTCATGATCATTTTTACTCA
The DNA here is from genome assembly GCA_029814665.1 of Acanthurus lineatus. Lineage (NCBI taxonomy): Eukaryota > Metazoa > Chordata > Actinopteri > Acanthuriformes > Acanthuridae > Acanthurus > Acanthurus lineatus. The sequence continues at coordinate 7,350,522 of JAPZDV010000008.1, forward strand.
TTATGTCACCATCTCGTTAATTTTACTCTTGCTTTGTGTGAATGCAGCTCGCAAAAGACTTGTTGCACCCATCCCCTGAGGAGGAGAAGAGGAGGCACAAGAAGAAGCGTCTTGTTCAGAGTCCCAACTCTTACTTTATGGATGTCAAATGTCCAGGTACTTTTTTTTCTTGACAAATTTGCTTCAACTCAGTGCCACCATTTGGCAGTCTGTGCTTTTCCAGCTCAGCTTAACCGTGACTATGTTAAGTTTTGATGAAAGTGTTGTAACCGGAGTTTTGTCTGCCTTTTCCAGGATGCTACAAGATCACGACAGTGTTCAGCCACGCTCAGACAGTTGTGCTGTGTGTTGGTTGTTCAACAGTCCTGTGTCAGCCTACTGGAGGCAAAGCACGTCTCACAGAGGGTCAGTATTAAGCTACAGTATACTAAAAAACAGTTTAACTGCAGGTTCAATACTGTTTCCCTCACTATCAAACAGAGGAGTCTTGTAGATGAGTTTATTAAACCCAGGTCAGGTGTGTTTGCCTCTGTTATGCAGAGTATGTCTTGTTGGACCCCAAATTTTTAATATAAACTCGTTTGTTCACAATCCAGCTCTCAATGCAGGCTTTTGGTAACCTCATTTAGCAGCAGTACATCCACAACAGTGAATCTCTGAAAGCATTCAGTGGCACTTTATTAGCCATTTTTTTTCATATCAGCGCACAGATATAGTTTTAATATCAGACCAAATTCTGTTGCCATGATTAACCAATAACTCACCGGTGTTCATAAACCATCCTCTTATTGCACTCAGTCTATTTCACTGAGAGCTTTCAGAAACTGGTTAAAAACTGAATACAGTTTATCAGTCATGCATTAGACTGAAACAAAGGACTGATGTTATAATATCTTTGTTTATTCGGTTCAGTTTCATTTTACTGCCTTGATTATGTGATACAAAATTGGCATAGAACATAACTAGCTACTACTCAAAAGGTTTATTTTCACCCTAGCCATTTACCTAATATGGCTTAGATTTCTCTGATTACTAGCCACTGCCATGTGCTTCAGACCCTTGAAATGCATCATAATATGCGTGAATTGTCTTTATGGGTGCAACACATTTTGTAGTTGTTAGCCGCACTGCTAAGTGACTGGACTTCCTCTATCGTGGTCTTCCAATCTCATTCCAGTGCCAGATCGACCTCAGTTTGCAGAAGGGTTGAGCTAGACCACTGGCTCCCCCCTTTCGAAGGCTGAGAACAAATATCTCTTCTATATCTACTGTATAGTTCAAATCCAGTATTGCTGGATGCAAAGTTAGCATTGTGTAGCTTGTTTAGGCAGTGTAATTAAAGCAAGTCAGTTTTGCAGTCAAAGCTTCCACTTTTGAGTCTGATGTTACACAATGAAGTAAAACAAGTGGGTAGTAAGAAGAGATGTTGACCTAATCAGTCACGTGACGGGAAAACGATGACTCTTGTTTCAGCACTGTGTAATACAATAGCGGTGTGCACTGCTTGCAGTATTTCTGTACTGTAAGGCTTCTCTTTTGTCAGCATCTGTCTGACCGTCATTGTCTCCTCTGACAGGGTGCTCATTCAGGAGGAAGCAGCACTAGCTGTTCTCCCTGAAGCTAAAGGGGAGAGGAGGGGATGGACCGGTTGATATCAGCGTCTTCTGCCTCCGAGACGGCGGCAGAGCCAGCGGTCTGATCTGAGAAGAGACCTGAAGACGGACTGGACAGGAGATGGATTTCCACTGTTCTTGTTGACGGATCGGTTGTTGCTGTAACTCCACCCTCCAACCCTGTCTCTCTTAATAAAATATTGTTTTGGCTAAATATATGTTTTGTGTGGTTATTTTCTCTGTTTTGAGAAAAAGGCTTTATGACTGACTTGACTTGGTCATGTCATTTTTATTAGAAATAAATACAGGTTATTGTCACAATTTTGTAAGACTGCATGTTTATATTACAATATGACATCAGAAAAATATTCAGTGTTCAAGCAAAACGGGAGCAACAGTTTCTCAAAACTGTCCTGGGATATTTTATGGTCGAGTTAATTGATTAGGGCTGTGACAAAAATATTCTGATTATTAATCATTTTGTATTACTGATCAGTAGGTCTATAAACATGAGAAAACTGAAAAATGGCAATCTTAATATCCTAAACCACAGCTTTTTCTAATCAACAGCTCAAAACTCCAAAATATTCAGTTTACTATAGAGACCAAGAACCAAACCACTAAATTAAGTCATTAGTATTTTGGCCTGAGAGACTAAATTATTGGTCAAAGTGCTTGACAGTTTTCTCTAAATAAACCTATCACTGCTGTTGTAGTGAGGATAAATGAACAGTTTGGTGGCGAGTTATCAAACTGCCACAGTCTTCTTACTGTCACTTCAGCACAGATGCGAAAAACCTTCATAAAAAATACATTTAAACTAGTTTCTACATTTTGGTTTTGTTATTCTGCTACAGAAAATGGTACTACATGTTTTAAATACAATTTCACATACTGTTTTACAGCCTTTCACTTGTATTTTACACCTATCTGCTCACTTCTTTAGAAACCTCCACCAAAAGATCACATCAGCTGTCCACAAAATCCACCAGAAACACCTGAGCAGCATTGATTATTTCTGCAGCACCTTCCTCCGTCTCTCTCTCTCTACCGGTCTACACTTGCACTGGCAGCCTCCGACTTCACCTCCCTCTCCCTGAGCAGGTGGCGGATTGAGGAGTTCTGCGTGGACAGAGTGCTGGACAGGAGCGGCATCAGGCTCCTGAAACCCTCTCTAAGCTCCTCCACATGCTTCTCCAGGCTGTGGATGTGCGTGTCCAGCTCTGTCCTGCAGCCCTGAACCTCCGACAGCACGTCATACATCAGGCTCTGCATCTGTGTTGGGATTAAGCCCACGGTGGTGCATGCAGATCCATGTTCAGAGGAGAAAAGAAAGGCATCAGGGCATATTAGATGCTACTTTGTGGAGGTTTTGACTGACTTTGATTGAAAAATGATGCGTTCACTTGCCTCTCTCACCTTGCAGAGGTCTACAAGTGTGTTCCCTTGGTCTGCAAGTATCCTCTTCTCCATCTTCACACGCCGTAATCTGGGGACAAATTTATTAATGTTGCTTCAGGAGATAAGTGTGGTATCACAACAGACTGCAGATTTAATTTTTTTCCCTTACACTGTGACTTATGCAAAAGCAGCTTTATATGAGGGTTAAGTGTCTTACTGGTGGATGGCCAGAAGCAGCTTCCTCTGATGCATGCGGACTCTTGTGTGGTCTCTTTCTCTTGACAGCTTAGTGTGTTTGTAGATAAGCCAAGTCTCTCTCAGCACATTTGCTGCTGAAATTTTTATCTATTAAAAGGATGTAGAAAATCACTCTGGAGAGATATTTTATCTTTATGCACACAACCTGAGAGAAAGCACTGTTATTTACTGCACATGCTGAGTAAAACCCACCTGATGTATCTAACAATGTACAACAATTACTTTGTCTCGCACTCAACTTTAAAGCCTGTTTCCTCCTAAAACAATTAAAATAATTGGCTTGTATCGTGATCTATTTCAACTGTTTTCCAATGGAAATTCTGTCAGTATCTTAGAATAGGACAAAGTAATGATTGAGGTTTGCATTAGGAATATAACAAGACTTGCTGCTTGAATATTTGCTGCTCTAAATGATCTATGATGAATTATTTCACAACATTTGCAGTCTTTATTTGTTTTGCAGTTAGTATGATGTAAACAGTGCTTAAAAAATCTAGTAAAATTGGTATTTAATCAGTGTTAATACATAAAATACAGCCAGACTGAGGGATATGCTACTATTCACCCTCTTGGAGATGTGGGAGTCCATCATAAAGTTGTGAACGTGTTTCTCCGCTCTGGTCAACTCCAGCTTCCTGGCGACCACCGCCACCACCAGGACCGTGCAGCCTGCTCCCTGTGAAAGTTACAGGACGACATTTTTACAATCCAAATCTGAGTTAAACTGACCATAGAGGATACTATCAACCTGCTGTCCCACCATTATCCCAGTGAGGAGGCAGATGCTGCGACCACAGTAGGTGTGAGGCACCACGTCTCCATAGCCGATGGACAAGAAGGTGACAGAGACCATCCACAAGGCCTCCATGTAGTTGCTGCTCAGGTCTCTGTAGTTGTGGTGTCTGTGGGAAATTCACAGGACACATATTTCCACTCTGACATTGTGCTAGAAGTGTTTTTCCATCAGATAAAACAATAGAATACTGTTATATGATATATGGGTCATTATGATATTTTAATGTAGCATACATTTGGTCTTTTTCTGGTCTAAAATTCTATTTTACCCACAACCCATGTACCTACTACTATAGTTTAATTTGCTTTTTGTAAAAGAAAACACATATATTCATCTTAAAAAACCTCCAACTATCAACATTTTATCTAGGATTACATGACATTTGATCTTTTCAGTATTCACCAGCTGGTGCAGATACAGTAGAGAAGAGTGCCAAGAAAACTTGCTGCTGCTGCACTTGAAACATTTAAGCACTGATGTTTATCTTCCAATATTTAGATGGTAAAAAAAGTATAAAATATACAGACCTAGAGCACAAGCCTATAGATTTAGCAGTAGACTATTATATCATCCGTACCTCTCACAAACATGCAGACCCCAAGCTGCCACAATCCAAAGAGAAACGCTGAAAATCATCAGCACAGTCCCTGGGTAGGTGGTCATTAGCGTTTTCCCCACAAACCGGGTGTTGAAGTGTATCTGGAGATAGCAAACGAGATGCATTTATTTCATAATTTTGACAGTAGGGGCATACTTTGCCAGACTATTTAGGATAGCACTTGTCAGATTATGATTATATAATGCAGAGGAGATGAGGGATAAGAAAACTTGTTCTCAATCTGGCTTGATACATGGACAGTGGGTTTGGCATTGCAGAGGGGAGATTTTCATTTTCGTCACTCTTAAATAGCATTTATAAGGGAAGGGATTAGCCGGGTGGATATTATCAACTGTGGAAAAACAAAAGCAGACAAGCAAAGGAGAGCTAGCGAGGGACATAATCAGCATGTGAAACCACTGGGATTCATGAGGGCAAAACTGTGATAGTCACACCTCAAGATTCACACCTCTACAGACCTCTCGGCCCACCTAGACATAAGACATAAACAGATGTGCATGAAATGGTCATAGAGGAAGCCCAGCCCAAATCACTGTCCACAAATATAAACTTTAATACCTCATGAATCATGTCCCTTAACAGGTTGCTTCCAATTGCTATATCTTTTAAAATCATACCAAAAAATTGACAGTGCATAGCCTAAAATTTCACTTTTTAATTGAATTTCAAAGTGTCATTATCTCATCACAGTGATATCCAAACCAGTTAAGCCCAAAAGCCAGATTTTGATGGGACCCCAAAGGTGACCTCCCACCTTGTTGAGCGCTCCGATGCTGCGGGATGCCGTGTCGGTGAAGAGGCGGCTGTGCAGCATCATGGCCCGGCCCAGCAGGTAGAGCCGCAGGAACATGGGCAGCGCCAGGACGATCTCCAGCTCCGTCTCCGACAGCGACAGGCGGGCCGTCGAGTGCTGGAAGGTCTGCTCGAAGTAGGCCAGCAGACCCACCGGATAAGGGTGAATGGCAGCCGCGGCGAGCTCCAGGGCCACGAGAGCCACGCGGTCGGTTGTCATGGCAATCCGCCAATCCTCTGCGCCAATATCGTGAACGTAGAGCTACCGGAGAAGTGGGAAGAGCACAATGTAGTAAAAAAT
>JAPZDV010000008.1:7379975-7403238 GCA_029814665.1 Acanthurus lineatus
TACAAAAACTTAAGAACATCTGTCAAAATAAGACCACATATTATAGAAAAGTGAGTAAACATAATAAAAAAGGCCTGCAGAACGTGTCAAACAGCTGTGCAGATGTGTGCACACTCACGTATGGAGTGAATATCTTGACCCAGCGAGGTTTCTTCTCTCCTCTGGCGTATTCAAAGCAGAAAGCCATCCCCTCTTCATCAGTGTCCCAGCGCTGCATCTCCCCCCACTCAAAGGCTATCACCTGATTCTGGGGGAGGCACAGGTTACAGTATGTAAGCCCCATGCATACACGGGTATTTAAATGTTTATCTTGGTAGGATTCACAGAGGAGTGTCTGAGAAATGTATTATGGAAGAATCAGCAATGGTTTTATTTTACTGTACAGCTTAAATTGGTTGCACCAAAGTTTTACCAAACCAGCAGAGACAAACACACTCACCTCCAGCGTGCCGTCCTCAGTGCATGCGTGCAGCTTGAAATGATTGATGCTGATAGCTGTGATGACATGTCCCTTCCTCCTGGAGTCACAGGAGCAGTGGGGGAACGACACCTCGTTGTAGCCCTCACATGTCCGCAGCAGACTCAAGTACTAACACACAAAGTATTAGAGAGCAAATACATCAGTCAGTGATACTATACAGTAAGCAGGTTATGGAAATCCAAATAAGATTATGCTTACATGTCTTTCCTTAATCCAGTTATTCTAAAAACCACAGGTTAGCGAGCTGTGACCAGAGTTCTCACCTCCCCACAACTACATGACTGTGGCAATAACGGTGCACAGTTTGATAAACAAAAAGGCAACTCTTTAGCTGTAAACAGCTGACAGAACTAAGAATTTTATCTTATCAGTTCATAACAGGAAAATGAATGCAGTGATGTTCAGTTTCAGTAAGAGTTTAAATGCACAATTAAGTGTAACAATCTTTGCTTTTATCAACTACATTCACAGTTCTGTCTTTTTAACGCAAAGTCAGACTTTTAGTGGGAATTTCACAAGATACGAGGGAGTACGGTAACCAAATATTATGTTTTTCCTCCACCTGGTTATTTTTAGTCTCTGATCCCTATGAAGCAACACAGGTTTCCTGTTTGCATCAACAGGGCTGATGTCAGATATTGCCTCACATTTGGAACGATCAGATAAGTGAAGTACGTGTAAACCAATGTTGATTTTACATTCATTTATCTAAAGTTGCCCTTTAAAAGCTTGGGAACGTTGTGGTGGGTGGTTACATGGCTGTGAGGGGAGTTCACACACAGAGATCCTCACACAAGCCACTTTCAGTTAATGTTCTACAAACATCAATATAAACTCAACGGCTTTATCTCTGTTTACACCACAGAGGGTTTTATTTCCAAGTGTGAAAGGGGGTCCTGGCTTTTTTTTTTTTGGTCCATTTTCATTTGGTAACATTTTGGTGATGGCTCTGGTCAGCCGGCAAAAAGCGTATTCATCCCCAATCCCCTCCCCGAACAAAGAGTGGTCTGTGGGACTGACCGTGGCCATCTTGCGCTGCTCTGCCAGCTTCTGCAGCTGGTAGGATTTGTCCTCTGTTTTTATGAATCCCTTCTTCACATCTTCCAATGCCTAGACAGATGAGGGGGGGTGGGGTGGATGGTGAGGTTGTGGTGGCATTATGAGATACAACACAGTTTATCAGTTAAAGGCAGTGTATGAAAAGCATTCAGCAAGACTTTCTGCCTCATGTAAACCAGCTCTACCCATAACAGCAATTACTTCCTATGTTCATTTTAATTCAATAATCAATATTTTTACAATAATAATGTATAAAATGACAACATGATCATTTAAAGTAAGTATCATTCACTCTCACAAAGGATTATATAACTTGACTTGTTTCAGTTTGACAGAGCTTTTCAGTGAGTTTCAGTTCATAATCAGCTGTTCGGCCACAACTTCACTGTTATGGTTCACTAAATGTTGTCATGGTTTTGTTTTGTGTGGGCTTAGTTGTCCTTTTTCAGTCAGAAAACTCCAAAACTCACTGTACATCACCTGCTCAGCACCAAACAGCAGACAGACTCTGTAAGGGACCAGCAGGTGAGGATGACTGAGCACTTAGCTGCTGAAGAGTTAGATATTCTGACTGGAGTTGGTAGAGACAAAAACAGAGCTAAAAGGTGCACAGAAACCAGCTGATTCGAAATCCAGCTGTTTACTGACAAGTTCGCCAAATCACACAAAGATATATGTTAATATTGTGGTAAAACTTGCCTTTTCTGCTCCAGGTGGGCAAAAAATGTGTTCATTAATGGTTGAAGTATTCTGTATAATTTTTATTTCAGAAGTGTAAGCACCTAGATGCGCCGACTTTATACGTAGAAATCACTCTTATGAGTCACTGCTGAAACTCACATTCCTAACATGCTTCAGGTGGCGACTTTTGTTAGTCAGTGTAAAGCCCGTAGGCTCCTGCTGTTGTTACATTTATTTTTAGCACATTTGCATTAGAAGATTTTTCTTTTTCAGTTCACACTGTGGAAAAGTTTCCCTGGCTTGTAGAATATCATGGTTTCTGGTTAAGTACAAAACTTTTGAAGCACCTAACCATTATTTTTCCTTTCAGGGTGGCATTTTTAATTCTCTGGTATCTGATTGGTAATAAATTGGCTTTATAATTTGATTAGGATATTTAGTTTATAATGCTTGTTGCATGTTAAAGATCCTGGACTTGTACTGACTGCTAAGCCTGCTTTTTGTTGCTTTAATGTCAAAGCATGCTGGGGAAGCTGCCTCAAAGAGGAAAAGACAACTTAAAACTTATAACTTCGGTATGTTGAGTCTGGCAATATTAAGCTTTTTTAAAATCATATTTAATCATAATTCAAAAACTTAACGAAAAGCAGACTTAATTTGTACAGATACTTAAAAAGATGGAGAGCTAGAAGATTTTGAGACTAGTTCAAATGGTTAACAGAAAAAGAGTAGAGACATACATTTAAATTCTCTAATAATGGCAGATATTTGAAATGGAAAAAAAAAATCAAAAGATCACATTTTCTGCAGAATTCCCTCAAGTCCATGGGAAGCGTGGTTCAGTTATTGTTATTACCTGGTGGAAGCAGTAATGCAGTGCCAGTGGGTTGTCTCTTAGCAACTCCTCCTCCTGGAAGCTGAACAACCATTTGCGGAGCGCCAAGCAAGTCCCCGGCACTGCCGATGTGTAATTCTGCACATAAAGCTTGTGGGGAAACTCATTAGGTGCCAGCTTCCGCACTGCAACAAATAACAGAGGGAAGAAAAGGAATTAGGAAAAGGATGAATAGCGGGGGGGCGGTATCTATTTGGCCATTGAAAAAATTCTAGCCTGGACCAAAATACCTGCCCTTGTCTAAAACCTCCTACACACCCTTCAGTGAAAAACATTAAACAAGCTGTTTGGCTGATACAGGTCTTTATTTAGAAAACTAGTGGTCATCTAATAAAGTCACCCAAGCGAAGGCTTTTAAATTAAACTCATTAGTGTATGTGTACATGCTCTGTGTCTGAGAGTCACTCTGAAACACTCATAAATATCACATACAGGCTCAGTTCTTACCAAAGGAGTGGTTGATGACTTCAAAAAGGGCAAAGTAGCTCGCCATAATACTGTCCATTCCGACCTTCATCACCAACGCCTACAGGAAAAACAACACAGAGCCAGTTATGTAAGAAAAACATTGTTTTTAAAATTTCTATTGCATCATGATGGTTTATAAAATCTCTCTCTCCAAACGTTCTTTGTTCAGTATAAATATACGTCCCACACTTATTAGAATATCATGTATTCACCTGCTGACATTATCTGACTTTGCTATCCTTAATTGATCTGGATTAGCTCAGTGTAATTCATAACCAAACAATGGGGCAATAAGCTGTACAGTGCAGCTGGAGGATAGCTTCATCCCGGACGTCGTGTGATTTTACCTGGTACACCTGGTCTGTGGTGCTGTTCTTGCGGACTCTGACGCAGATGGTGGTCTTATCTGGAAGGGCTATCCGCAGTTCGACATCTGTCACTCCATTGTAGTTCTGCACACAAAGTGACACATAATGAGCTGAACAGCTGTAGAGCTGCGCTAACTTGGGTGGATCAACAAGAGTGTGTGCCAGTTTGTGTGTAGGTGCCTGCGAGTATTTGTTCTGAATTACTAGAAAGTACTTCTGGATTAAAAAAACAAACAAACAAACAAGCAAGACATAACTAAATCAAAAGTCCTATCTGTTGGAAAACAAAATCCTTCTCAAGTGCTGGATTAATTTAGCAGTATTACATTTGTCTCTGCTACTGTCATTCCTCATAATACTAGAAGGGCAATAAAAATGAACAATTTGATTGCTGAAATGTAACTAAAAATATTATCTTTGTAGACTTGTGCTATGATTTGCTTCCCTGGAACCCAGTCAAACCACTACATTAGCCTACAATAAGCTTTAAATTACCCTTACACATGCAGACATCACTAATAATGAAGCCCGTTCTCAACCAGGGGAACCAACAAATATTAAGTTGCAGTAAGGAGTTTGATCCCGTTCTTTTTAAGGACTGGTGGCTGACCTTTTAGCGCACCATGCAAACCAACATGCAAAAGAAGCTGGATGACCATCACCCTTTATATTTAGTAGGGATAGGCAAATGTGTGATTTTGGTGGTATGTTTTCATGCAATAAACTTTGTGTAACTTGAAAATTTTTCGCTTTTTTTCATGTTATTCACACATGTACTTCTTGGGAAAAAGTTAGGGTACAGCCCTGTTATAGCATCTATTAGAAAATCTCAATTTTGATCCAGCTTTGGAAAACACAGTTGACTGTAAAAGACAAAAAAAAGATACCTGGAAGGAAGTTTTGAAAGGCTCACAGGAAAACTTTCCCTGCTTAAAAACTTACACGCAAAGCTCAGAATAAAAATTCGTATAGAAATAGCTACATCGAAATCTAGTACAGTCTGTGTCGGAACAACAATAAATAGAAAACATACCTCGTCTGATTCAGAGAGGAACTCCTGCATGATGTCACTCTCCCCAATCACCCGCACAGAGCAAACTAGAGACAAATACAGGCAGAGAAAGATGGATAGGTTGAGAGCGAGGTCAAAGAAAATCAAATAAACAACAGACAGTAAAATGTCACTTTGCCCATATCTAGTGCACTCAGGAAAATTGATCACAACCAGTGCTTGACATATTTTCTATGCTAACAACATAATTTCTGCATGTATTCATTCAGTTTTTCCCTCTTCTGTTATGTGGCTGTTATGGATTTCAATGGCTCTAAATAGCTTATTGTACTTGAATGTCAGCCTTTGAAAACTGAGCTACGATTGTTCTTGAATTGCAAGAGAAAAGCTTTTCTTCACCCATGTTAAAAATCAACACACAATAGGATTTATAGGCCAGTGACCTTTTGTAAATCATCCTACCTCTCTCGAGATATTCTTCCAGGCCTCTACGGCGAGCATCCAGCTGCTGTTCAGACAGGGAGAAGGGCCATTTACCGGGAAGCTTTGGAAAGTTGAAGTTGGAAAACTCCCTCTTTAGGTTCTGGTGCAAGATGGCAAACTCCCGGTAACGCTTCGAGCACAGCTGTCTACCTGACATGTACACGTTGTACACCTGTGGTGATGGTGACAAAGACGGGACAGGTAGATTGCAGTACATTAGAATAGAATAGAACGAACAAATGTTTACATTGAGACTTTTCAATATCAAAAATTAATCAAAAATAGCAACAAAATAAAACATTTTCTAGCTGCTTGGGAGAAAAAAATGTAAGGTTATGTAAGAAATCTGCACTTACCACAAACCTCTCTGAGTGCTGCTCTACGTGTTTGTATGTGGGAATGGAAATGGGCACTGCCTGCTTGTCGCTGTAGTCATAGTTGGGTTGGACATCCTCTCCTCCTTCCAATCCATCGGCCTCCTGGGCTGGAACAGACAGCACGGCCAGAACCAGCTCCTTTTCCCCTGCACGGATCAGGTCCACCACCTGCTTATGGGTGGCGCCTTCCACACTTACGCCATTACTGGAGGGAAAGAAAGGTAGAGGAAGAAAGGGACAGAAAATCAGCAAAAAGGTACTAGACTGTATGGACCAAAAAATCATATCTTAGTATTTTCAGGCTGAATTCCAGTGCACTTAGATGGTTATAGAGTACTTCTTTTGATATCTATCATGTAAAAAGTACCAAGTGCTTTTTCATGATACTCCTGTTCTCAAGTTTTCCTGAAGTAATCCACATTTATATTACCAGACACCATAAGCATGTAGTTCAGACAGTTTTTTATGTTCTGCCAACTGTATGACTTGTAGCTGCTGTAGCAGGCCTATCATCCATGGCATTAAACTGAAAAACGCTTGTGGTGATTGGCTGTGAGCAACACCATAAAGTTAGTCATTATTGCTTTATCTGGGTACAAAAAGTCGCAAGCTAGTACTGATTGATTGGAGAAGCTTGATACTACTTGGTACTGGGTTATTTCAGTTGTTTCCTTAAAGTTATCAAAAAGTGAGAACGTGTCCTGGCCAACGCTAATAAATGAGGATGTAAAAATTCAACAATCCTCTCCCAATACCAATTACATTAAATCAACTCAGTGTCTGCAGACATCAAGCCAATCTGATAACGGTGTTCTTATCCCCACCTTTATAATCCAGTGAGAAATCATTTTTATGTGAGGTAACATGAGGTCTTGAATAACTGTGGCAGGAAAGACTGAGATGTTGACTCGCTGTGACTGAATAAATGCAACTAATAGATTAAAAACTGAATTCTTTCAAGACTTTTCTGAGATAAGTTTGTCAGTGTGAAATGGTCATGACAGATGATCCCATTTACTAAATACTTATGATTATGATGACATTTTTTATGTAGCAAACATTCATCTTTCACTGGTGGTGTGTGTTACTATTGGGGCATTTTTTCCTCAATTGATAAACACAGTGTTGGGAGTGTTGTGAAACCAGGTCTCTAATCTCTCCCTTTCCTTTGGTGCTGTAAGACGCCTCCCTTTTTGGCTTTGCTAAGGCCAGATGGCAGCAGCATCAGGTGTCTCTGTTAATCTGTCTATGAGAAACAGCGGGACAGACACAGGAGAGGAGGGAGCGAGCAAGGGTGTGAACATGTCCACTATATACCATGTGTCCATTATGGCCAATAAAAGTGTGTCTGTGGTTTTATGGATCCAACCAGGAACAAACAAACAAGTAGATTTAAAAAAAAATAGAGTTGTCTTATTTTAACTGACCAGCAAAATTGGGGGAGGGAGCTGGTCAGAAAAGAGGAGAAAGTGGAAAGTTTTGGTCTCACAATTATCGTTTATATGTAAACTCTTACATTGGACTCAAGGGGACTCAGGGTGCAAACCACGGTCTCTGATGTCAAAATCAAGGATGCCCACCATCCACTTCAACTATCTCCCTCAACACTGCTCTGATCCCACCACCCACCTGCCAGAAAGGTGTCTCAGTTGCTGTTTAGCAACGAAAGGAGCTGGTAAAATGTGAATTCTGCTTGGACATTAATTAAGAAATATTATCACTTAAGTAGGGTTGCAGTTATTGTTATCAGCCATTTTCAATATCACTAAATGTAGTCAATATGGTCTGTTTAGATAAAAAGTCTAAGCTCACAAACACTGGTAAATTTCTGTAATAGTTTACACAAGTCTAGAGTAATACATGAAAAACAAAGTAAAAAAAGAAAGAAATCTAAATATTAACATGAACAAGAGATAAGTGATAAGCTCTCCACACTGAGTAGTAAGATATTAGGTGCTGAGTATAACACAAATATTTGTTCAGCCTTTGATGATACCAAGCAAGAAATTCACTAATGTTCTACCAACCTCATGACAATATTGTCTCCTGTGCATATATACGAGCACAGCAGGTGTATTTCTTTCACTGAATTACTTTCTGAAGATGTCCATAAAATACCTGATGTTTCACACAAATAACACTCGAGCAGCAGTAAGAAGAGTCTGTAAATAAACAACAAGTTGACTGGGTATCACAGCAAAAACAGCCTGTTCTTGTTCGTGACACTTTTAAGCAAAATGCTGACATATGCCATGCTTGATTGCTTGGAGGTTTTTGCGAAACAGTGACGCTGGTTAATAAGTCACATGACAACCACTGGTCCTGTCATATGACCAAGGAGAAGTTTAAGAGTTAACATGGTTGAAAACTCAGGTTGAAAGAAATCTTTTCGATGCATCAGCAAGTAAAAGCGGACCAGTGTTCCTTATTTTCTGTTTCTCTTCTCCCTTAGTCTAATTTTAGTTAAAAGTAACACATTAACATTTTTAAACTTCTAAGATCTCGACAACTTGGCTACAAATACACATGAATGTCTAAGAAACATACTTAACCATAGTAATTGTACACAATTATTTATTATTAACATTTAGTTTATTTTATTTTTATCTAATAGCCAAGGCCAAAATTTACAACCATGGTGGCAGAATAATTAAGTTTTGTTTCAATGGCATTATTAGAAATCTTACTGTCAGCAAATATGAACTCTGCAGGAAGTGAAGACTTCCTTTCTCTTGAAATTGACTTGACTTAAGTACCTGCTAGTGGGTTAAAGACTAGAAGACACTTTATGCAAGTCAGTTGTTTTCAACCTCCAGGAAAAAAAAACTGTCAGTTTATTTGCTTGAGTTTTCTTGAAATAACAGAAAGATCTTAACCAAAAACATTTCTACAACACGTCTCCAGGATCAATACTGTTATTTCCAAACCACTCCAATACACTTACATTGATACAGGTAAAGGTCAAAATCAAATGACACTGTTTAATACTGTCTCATGTACACAGCTGTTGTGGAGGACAGTCTGTCAAACGATCTCTTAACACTCAAGAAGGACACACACACACACTCAAACCGTATGATGTTGAATTTGAGTGACAACACTGCCATCCACTGTCTTCGGGCAGGGTCAAAGTAAATACCCCCACTATTATTGCATTTGGCAATGCAATGTCAACAAGGCTGTCGATTGAAATTTCCTCCTCACACAACCATTGCTGAAGCAGGCACTGCGCAAAGGGCTAGCTAAGCGAAATGCTACCTGGCTCGTTCGCTAAAGCTAAAGCTAATCAACATGCACAGCCTGTTGTCCAACTTATGTAAGCTGGTTAGCTTTCTAGTTATAGCTAACTGACTGGCAGTAGCTTGATGCAGCTACACCTCAAATGACACAAATATGTCCGAATGGTCTTTTAAGTGGACGCACAACGAGTTTGTGAGCTAAATGGTCACTTTTGTTGTCACAACAGACAGGTGACGCTGCGTTACACCTTGAAGACGGCTAATGTTAACACATGCTTAAAATTAGATCAACATGGGCTGTGCTCTGAGGAGCTAGCATTTTCTTGCTAGCTACTGTTTGAACGGACAAGAGGCTGACTTACACCTCCAGGATCCTGTCACCCTTTGCTATCCCGGCTCGGTCCGCTGCACCTCCGGGCAAAACAGCGCTGACATGCTGAAGAGGAGCGTACAGTTCCCCGTTGATGCTCCGTAGCTGTCCTCCTTCGCTAACTTGACCGCGAACATTGAAACCGTAGCCGGACTCCGACTTGACGATCCTCACCATCCGCGGACCCGACGTTACCATAGGCGCGCTCTGGCCCGCGGTAACGGCAGACGAGCCGACAACCGGACCGTTACGGGATGCCGAAGGGAGAGTCGACCGAGTTTCATCGCCTCCTACATCCGCCATCTTATCCACAGGCCCGAGCCCCCCTTTCCAGTCGGTGTCTTCTAGCAAATTCAAAACAACACTCGGGCTCTGTCCCTCAGTAACGTTAGCTGCTCCACAGACCGACTCTGTTGTTGATAACCCGCCCCTCGGTGGCGTCACGAGACACGGCAAAACAACGTGACCTGCCGGAGGCGTCACCGCAGGTCCGCTCTGTTTGTGTGCTAACTCTCTATTACCAAGTTACATAGGCCTGTCCTTTTATTATCACTCTGTGATTACCTAACGATAACCTGAGCTGTCACATTGATAATTTTCTGATGTGTCAATATTAGATATAGATTTATTGATTGGCAGTTAATGAGCAACTTCCGGTTTTCAAATATTTTCTTGCATTTTTAGAATGCACTCTATCTCTCTATCTATATATAGTCAGTATAACTATGCTCATTACATGTATTCACAAAAAGGTGAAATAAAAAAAGTCAAAACTATTAAAATGTGAAAAACAAAAGTCAATCATCAGCTGAAAATCTTTATGTGTTGTGTGTGTGTGTGTGTGTTAATTATCTGAGTGACACTCACATATCCATGTTTGTGTTTATTGTGATATTTTTTCTTCTTAAAGAGAGCAGTCAATCATTGTGAATATCTGTGTAGGTGAAGGAGTTTTCAGCTGCCTGTTCCTTCAGTTTTCCTGCCTCTCTTTCCATTGATTCTTCATCTTAACGTCCTCACTAATTTGCCGCCTTGTGACAGTTGTTAAACTTTTGCCAAACACTGATTGTGCCTTGTTTCCTGTAATCTTGTGCAATTCATCTAAATGGGGACGTGGAAATAATGTGCAATAAGAAGTCCTGATTACTAACTATCAAAACAGATAGGAGGAAGTGAAAGGTGAAATCATCAGCTGTGGTATTCATTTGGAATGAAAACTTGCAGGTTGTCGGCCCTCAGGGCTCATTATTACTCATTATTACCAAATTCATGACGTTAAAAGAAAACTAATGCAACAGCTTACTTGAGTTCAGTCACAGATGTGGATGCATGACTAAAGTTTAAAAGTGACAAATGATTAAGGAGCTTCAAGAAAAACACGACACCATACCATATAAGATATGGTAAAAGAAATTAGTTTTATTCAATAATGGAAAAGCTTTTTGAAGCATTAATTCTGCCGTACAAAAATATTTGACTTTATATGTTAAATTTTATTGTTGAATTAATAATTTGACATTAGAACTTGTATGAGCAGAACAAATCCAACTAATTAAAGCGCTCTTGTGTTTACTATGTTAAAATAAACTTGCATTATTGCATGTGGCAAACCAAACATTTTTGTGGAGTTTAACATCACATGCTATTCATTTATCCATCCATTTTCTACGTCCTCTCGTCAGAGCAGCATATTCTGACATGCATTCAGTGAAAAACAGGGTAACCAGGTCAGGTCGCTATTCTCTCACAGGGCTAATGCACGGAGACAACTACATGTACAGTCACACCTAGAGGCAATTTTGAATTTACAGTTCATCTAACCTGCATTCCCTTAGACTATGCCTGGGAACTGGGGCACCGACTGCAAAGCCCTACATGGGAAATCATGCAGACCTCCATATAGAAAACCCCCCCCTCCCAAGCCAGCTGATCAGGTTTGAACTGAGAACCTCATTGGTGGAGTTGCAAATGCCAAGTGTTGATGATGCCATTCTGCTGGGCTACACCCATCAGATATTGTTTTTAATGACTTGTTTTACAAAAAAAATTAAGTTTTATATACAACAATGACCAATAAAAAGACTATTTCATGTAGTGTTGTCCAACAAACAAAAATATTCAGGTACAGTTAAAGGTGGCTTGAAACCCTTCTTAAAGTCAGACTGCTTAACTTCTGCTGAAAGCCCCTGACCGTGGCCTCAAGTAATAAATGCAGAATAATGATAATTGTTTGAATTTAACCAAATAGCTGTAAAAGTAGAAAAAAGTGGTAAGGTTGGTGAATTGACTCAGAAAAGACACTTGTAAAAAAAAAAAATTATTAAAAATCAGAAACCATTAAACACCATAAGCCAGCAGTCATACCAACCTGACTAAACTACAACAAAAATGCCTGAATGTGTTGAATTTTCTTTCTTGTTGAATTTGAACTTTTTGTCTAAGGGAGAATTTGAATTTCCTCTTTCAAAAGTTACTTATTTTCTTCTTTCACTTCTCTATATGATTAAAAACAACATCAAGGACCTCTCTCATGACCTTCAGTTACTGACCATGCAGCGACACACGAGGTACACAAGTCAAGAGTCTCAAAGAAAAAGATGTTTATTTAATTGTGCGTTACAATATAATCTTTTTTTTTTTCATTGTAATTTAACAAATATTTGTAAATATTCATTTTGTCATCAGAGGAGTTGTCATGCAGCACTCTTCTCTTTCACAGGAAGGAACTCTTCTATGTTGACCACAAGGTGGCGCTTGGATCCCTACTTTTTGCCTGACTGGACATCGTAGCAAATGTCAGCGATGCAGAAGATCAGCCTTCCAAACTCACGAAAATCCACGCTGTTGTCCTGGTTCGTGTCCAGTTCCTTGAAGAGGCTGTCCATTGCTGCCTTGTCATTGGCTTTCTGCAGGTGAGAAAAGTGAGAGCACACATGTGGACGAACTTTACATAACATTCAAACATACAAGTTACTCCTTTTTGCAGGGGTTTATTTTAAGCCACCTGTTGTAGCTTAGTTTTCAAAAACCTCTCTAACTGATTATAAAATGGTAGAATTGTCACGGGGCACGTGCACAGCCACAAAAGCACTGCAGGCTGCGATGATGCACAAATTCTACCTAGAGCATTCACCATCCTACCAACACACGTGTACAGTATTCAGGTGTGCATCCTGCTGGTTGTGCAGGAGCAACATGGAGAGCAGTAAGAGGTCACTTACCCCCAGCAATTCTGCGAGTTCATTCTGAAGCAAATCTTTCAGCTCACCCTTGGTCAGGGTGTTGGCGTCCCCCTCCTTGCAAGCGTACTTACTAAAGGAGTTGACGAGGATGGAGATAGCCTTGCCAATATCACCCATGATGATGGCTGCTTAAAAAAGACAGAAAGTTAAAAAAAAAAAAAAAAGACACATTGAATTTGTTTCATATGTCCCTGCATTGGTTGCATTGTCATCAGAGTATTCACATATTAAAACTAACAAGTTTCATTATGTATCTTCTGGTGACTGACTGAAATGTTTTCATTTTATACTGTTGTGGCTCCATCTAGAGGCAAAGTGGAGGATTGCTGACGTACACTGGTGCACATTATAACAGATCATGTGGCACTGTGGTCAGATTTGGATTGCAACAAAGAGCAGCCTTTATATCCACCCCTTAAGGGGAATAGTTACAGGCAAAGAAGGAGAGAAGGCATCTGAGTTTATGAGATCAGCGCAGGCGCAGGGGCTTTTTGGTAAAACTGGACTTCAACGAGTGTTTAAGATAGAGCAATGCTCTTTCAAATCTTCAAACCATCAGATCAATGTTGGTAGTTTTTTTTTCCCCTCCTGATAAACAAGCAGTAGTTGGCATCATTGTTTTTGTCTCTGCCAGTGTTTTTCTCTGTTTTTTTCCATTGAGCTGGAGTTAAAAATAAACGCAGGGTTTCCACCAGGGCCCAGCTACTCTTATTTTCCCCCGTCACCTGTCTCTAATGCATCACCATCTCTATGTGGTGATATACATATTGTTATGGCAACAGTTTAATCTCTGCAGGTAGAGAAGCAGGTCAAGACTTGATTTAAGTCCCAGTAGTGATATCTGAACCATGCTCTCTTAGCTGCGTATCCTAAACTCTTTCCATTGTGGAAAGTCAGTTCTGGTTGCATTCTAACTCCTGTGGTGCCTCTCCTCCTTTGGGGTGGGTCAACTGAGGAAACTGAGCCAGCAGAGGGATTGTAAACATATTTGAACACATAATGACACCATAAAACTGTTCCAATGTTAAAGTTATGCAATAACAAAGTCTGTTTGGAGTCTATTAGTTGGAAACAAATTTCCTTACATTGCACTCGGTTTATGAGTGTAAGTGACAATAAAATCTTCTTTATAAATATATTTGCGGGCTTGATGCTTGATACTTCTAAATATACAATGCATTAGTAAAAAGACATTCCTGGATAAAGTTTGCCAGCATCTACCATCAGAGCAAAGACAGCCTGTTGTTACATGAAGTTTCCCAAGCAGGGAAAAGAAGTCAAAGATGGCTAAAAAACCCGAAAAACTGAACACAGGGTTGGTAGCTTTGTCGTGTTTAACACATTGAAAATCATGGAAATTACAATAAAGTTACTGCATTCAAAAGAATCTCTTATCAGAAAAGTTTTCGGTGCATTTTTCAAAATCAGTAATTGAAACCAGATGGCAAATAGATTTTTTACTCACCAAAGTTGATTTGCAGGAAACTAGAGAGTGCAAGTGAGTCTTGAAGGAGCTGCAGTGATGAAGAAATGGATGCAATGACTTCTTTATACACCACCACACCCTTTATCCCTCCCTCCAAAATGCTCCTTTCATCTTTGACCACTCCTACTTCTCCACCTCTTGTTTTTGTCACATTTTTTTCATTTCCAAATTTATTCTTTATGAATCACCGTATTGTTGCTTAAAAATTCTTTGAAAAGCAGCTGATGGTCATTTATTCCGGTTGTTAGGGAGCCTGCTATGATTCACTGTACAACTCATAGCTACAATACACTTTTTCGCATAATATATATAGTAAAATGCATGTTTGTGTTCAGAAAGGTTTTTCACGATGCCGATTTTTAGCAGAATTTACCATAAAAGTGTCTCTAGTGTCGTGAAATCAGATTGCATTTGATTCTGCATTCGGGTTTCAAGACTGCAGGCGTCATGAGCATGTAGAACAATGAAGCAGTGTGCTGTGTCTTCAAAACAAAATTTGGTTGTTTTGCACCACTTCATGCCTGTTGCGACACCAGAACAATGTCAGGCAAATTTTGCCATATAAAAGTCTTTTTTTTTCTTGCTCTACAATGGGATGTATATTTTGAAGATATCATTAAAAAAGCTTCTTTTTTATTGAAGATCGAGCAGGTAAGGAAGGGTTACTATTACTGTGTGAACTTTTTGTAACACATTTTAGCCTGGACCCTCGCAAAAACAACTCTCTCAACACTCTCATAACAAGAGACGGGTGCTGGAACTGTGAAGAGGTTTTAAGCTGATTTCCCAACATTTTTTTTTTTAAGCATGCAGTTTGAATTAATATCCCAGCTTCTTCAAGTTTACAAGTTTGTTTTTCCTTAAGATGAGGACCAAAACTGATGCAACTTCTCTCAACTTCCTGACAGGGTTACTGCTTGGAGAAATCGGAGGATAAAGCAATGTTAAATGTGTATTTTTATTCTCCATCCATGCATACATCACAGGTTATCTTAATTATACATGGTACTGACCAGCATCTTGTGTTATTCTCCACATAATTGACTTTTCTTCTATTTCTATTTACTTGTTTGGGATGCACATAATTCTTAAATGAAAATGGGCGCGTAGACTCAATGAACGGTGATCGTTACGCTCCTGAGTGGGTCCTCTCTTCTTTACAATTTTGTGGTGAAGGCTGTGACTCGGAGTCATGTCCCTGAAACTCATGACTCACCCTGCAGAAGCCAGAAATCAGAGACATAAAAATCAGCACTGTGGCAACCCTGTGTGTGTGTTTGTCTCTGCGTGTGTGTGGTCTGTTGTGTGTGACTTTGACTATATCAAAGGTCTTTTCCTGTCCACTCGTCGGAGGTATAATTGTTATGGCCTCTAATTAGCGACTTCAGAGACGGGCAGATCATAGGTTAGAAGTCAAGTCACTGTCACATGAATTGACCAACATTCATATATTCTGCATCTGAATTTATAATGCAAATGCAATCTGAGATCTGAGTAATTTTTCACCGTGTGGAAAACGTGGATCAGATTTTTTTTTCCCCATCTGCTTCCTTTTGCATGTAACTCACACAGATTTAACAAATTAGGAAGGGACTTTACAAGGAGAAACCACATTCTGACTCGTATCCAGCTGTGATTCATATGAAAGTATTTGCAGCTGCAGAGGTTTAAATCATTTTTTGTTTTTAATAATTCAAATCTAACACCAGGATTGCAGTCACACACTCCTGCTCTCTAGTGGTCAAACAGGAGCACACCGAAAAGACAACTTATTTACCTTTTCACTTGTTGCAACCTTAAATGCCCCCGTGCTACCACAAAAAACACTTTCAAGTTTAACGTACTGTGGAGTCATGTCTCTTCCCAGTAAACTCTTCACCACTGAGACAGTTTTAACCAAAATCCTAAGAGAAGGATGCTTATTCTTTAAGTATTATTTGTACTTTTGGCTGTTTTATGCCTTTATTAGAGAGATGCAGTGGAGAGATGACAGGAAATGAAATATTTCACTCAGTCAACTGTTCAATTATGCTTTGTGTAAACGTATTTTCTAGCATGAATGTATGCAATTCTAGTTCAAAGAACACTCCACCCAGTTAGCAATAAAAAATTGGAAGAGAAATTGAGTCTGAAAATACTACAATTAGCCTACAAAATACCCACCATGCATCACTTTTTCATTGCAGAATGTAAACTCCCACTCAAGCCACTAAATGCCACATTTTTTTTTTTTTTTTTTACAGGCTTTTGTCCACGGCTGGCATTTTGACTTGTAATAGCAGGAAAAGCTCACGTGGTAATAATAACATCGGCAATGGTTTGGTTATGTTCAAATGTTTCTAAGACAGTGAGCCAGAACAATGAAAACTTAAGCAACTAAATGGAATGTAGCCATAATTAATTTTATTATTTACAACTGTGATTTTTTTTTTTTTTTTTTTTACTTTGACATGCCAGTGTCATCTGTGGTGGCTATGATCTCATAACCATCCTTCAAACATGCAGCCATGCCAGGATGACAGTGTCAGAGTCCATTTTTTAACGGTTTTTTGGGGGTTTTTCTTGCACCATCATAGGGATTTATAATCTCCAGACAACTTCTCAGTAATAAATATAACTGTGTTGGCTCAGGCTCACATGTAGTGATAGTGAAAAAGAAACAAACAAACAGAGAAGAGGAGCATTTTTTACACACTGCATCATAGCAACATAGCAACAGTCTGATTTTGTCTCCTATGGCAACAGCTACAAACCGGACACTGGAAGGGTTGGCAGGGTCAGGACGTTGGTGTTAGTGTTTAACAAACTGTCCACAGAGAGGGGCTGTTCTGCCTGTGAGTGTGTCAGAGGAATGTTTGCTTGTTCCTGAAGTCACGCAGATACATACCTTCTTAGTTATCGGCTGGGAAATCTTACTCATAACTGAATTCTGTAACTGCAGGCTGCGAAAAAACTGATGATTTTTAACTTTTCAGCGAAGTTTTGGCTTGTTTATCAATTTAATCTGATCTCTGGCTTCGTGCTTTGAGTGAGTTTTGAGTGAGTTTGTCATCTTCACAATGATGATTCTATTGTTTGAGGCTGAAAAAAATCGGCAGGTATTTGTATAAATGAGTGCAGTGATCGCTCTTTTTTTTTTTTACCAGAAAACACATGAACCAAACACAAGTTAGATTAAGAAAACAGACAGCAAAGTAGAAAATTCCCAACTGTAAACTCAGCTGTGGGTCACATGGGTGTGGTGCTTGTGAAAACTAAGAGATGACTACAAACTGTTGCCACACACACACACCCACACACACATGCACACAGCACACACACATGCACACACATGCACACACACACACACACCCACACACACACACACTCCCAGAGCATTATAACCTAGCAACTTGTGTGTTTGCTGTAACCATGAGCACTGGCAGACCACATCATGTGGCCCTGCCCAAAGAGGTGTGTGCAGGGCTCAAGAGCCTCATGAGACTAGTTTGCCCTGAGTTTTGCCTTCCAGACAGGCTTTCCTCAGACACAGTTCAGCCTACTGCGCTGGGATCAGCAGACCCTCACCACAACAGTGGCCCAAACCCTAAATTACAGAACTCCTATTTCTGACTAGGACATTTGATTGATGTGTTTGTCTGTGTTAGCATGAAGCCTGAGAGAACTGATGCCTGGGAGACAAAAACTAAGAGCATAAACAAAGAGAGGAGTCTCTTTCTGTTCAGGGAGAGTCAGGAGGAGGGGGTTATCCTGTTCACTCTCCCCAGTGTTATTCAACTCTAACCCGACATGAAACACAATGAAAAGAATTTCATAAAAAAAACAGTGGTGTATTGATGTGCTTAGCCTCATGACTCAGGCCCTCCACTTTTTTTTTTTTTAACAGCCCCCAGAGCAAATGAAATCAAACTCACAGGAATGCAGCAAACTTATAAAGCCATAAAGCCTTATCTCATTCAATTTTAGTGTTCGTGAATGCATTTCATGTTGCAAGATGGGCTTCACAGAGAGGTGTGTCCACGCCTGGAACATTCTGCAGATTCCTCAGAGCAGCGATAAGCAGGATTTAATCAAACAGAGAGGGAAAGGTTCGTCTGCCCCCTCACACCCAGAGACACTTGAAGTACAGGTGGGATTTACAGCATCACACCTAACCTCACTGATACAGCTGCCAAGGAGCTCACTATACTTTGATCTCTGGAATGAGCTGCAGCAAGGGTGTGAAATTAGCACAAACCAATACAGTACAGGTAATATTTGTGCAGGTAAAACACATATTTATAAAAAGTCAAAGGTGTTTTTATATTGAAATGAGTGAAAGTGTGTGATACCTTGCAGACAAAAGACATACTTATCTTGCACATATATATGCAATAGTTATAAGACATGACAAGTTTTGAAATTGGTCAATATATTTAATAGACAAAACAAACTTTACAAAAAAATGGAATGAATTTTGGTCCCTTCGATGTCGCCTTTTACTTCTTTCCTATCTTCTTCATGTGCATCTGATAGCATTGCTCGCAAGCAACGGAAAGTCCAACAACCAGAGAAACAAACTCCTCAAAATCCACCTGGCCATCGCCATTGGTGTCCAGGTCCTTCATGATTGTGTCCACAGCAGCAGGATCCTTCTGAGACTGGAGCAAAGAAAGGGTGTGAGGGAGGGCGTCAACAAGGAAAAGATGGGTTATGCAACATTATGTGATAAGTCATATAGTAATTCTGTAACACTGTGATTGTACACTTCTACAGGTTGGTGCACTCTCACCTTTAGGAAGTTAGACAGCTCGTTCTCCATCAACTCTCGCAGTTCTCGCCGGCTGAGCGTGCCGCTGCGACCGTCCTTGGAGGCGTAGCGGTGGAACACCGTGATAAGTGACTGCATGGCTGTTTCCAGTTCTGATGGCATGGCTGCTGGAGTGTGTTTGATCTGAAAAAACAATGTTAACATCCATCATCCATCATGGCTGTTTCACTTGATGTTGACTTATCAAAAGACTTGTGTGCAGCAACACATGCTATAGATGATCTTACACAGGGATTTGAAAGGGTATCATGGAGTTTAAAGGGGAAGGAACTGATCCTCTCAGTGTAAACAGTAACATTTCCTTTGGTAAACAAAGGCTAATATTAACAATCTACCTCCTCCTCCTCCGGTGAGACTCTGCTCCATCAGAGGATCATGAGGAGAAAAATTCCCACATTTCCAGTGAAATAAAGGTAAGAAAACTACACTGAAGCCCTGTGAAGTGGAAGCAACCCTTTGCTCCTTACTCTAATATCCTCTCATCTGATGAGTAATAAACATGAGACAGAAAATAATATCTAATAG
The DNA here is from genome assembly GCA_029814665.1 of Acanthurus lineatus. NCBI lineage: Eukaryota > Metazoa > Chordata > Actinopteri > Acanthuriformes > Acanthuridae > Acanthurus > Acanthurus lineatus. The sequence continues at coordinate 7,399,472 of JAPZDV010000008.1, forward strand.
ACAAAAAAAGAAAACACTCATAAAACTCAAACCAAACTGAACACACTGTTCCCTGTTTCTGTAGAGTTGCAACAGTTAAGAAGAAGAAGAAGAAGAAGGAGGAGTGGGAGGGAAAAAACAGGAGTTATGTGTCATCTGTGTAAGAGGGAATGGAAAACTTAAGCTGAATGAAGCCCAAAATGGTGGAAAATCCTAGTGGCAAATGAGAGGGGACACTAAAGAGCTCAAGTATGTACATGCTCACAGTCCAACCACACCCTTTGTAATGCACCTATGAGCTAAAGGGACCCAGCAGTGGGTCTAAAAGAAAGAGAGAACTTAGTGAAGTGAAATGTGATAAACTGGAACAATTAGGAGCTGCAGAGCCGTCATAGTATCAGCCAAATGTATGAATATTCACATAAATCTACAATAGAGTTTGTTATCACAGGTATTAACTAAGAAAACATGAATGTAAAGACTAGGAAAAGGAGGACGAACCCAATACAAATTAAAATACACTGCAAAATTATTCAAAATCTGTAGATTACAACACTTAAAAGCAGATGAACTTTCTGTAAAAGTATTATTGTATTAAAGAAATCATTCCCTTCAGGGAAGCTTTGATTGGCAAGTAAAAGCAAACAATCCAACACAATCCTTCCAAATCCACTCCAAACCACATTTACCCGCAGGCTGTTTTATGGTTAATGAAAAACAGAAATCCTGAAAAGTTAGTTTGGAGAAGTCCCGTTAGTTCTTACCTCGCAGGGCTGGTGGGCAGAGGAGAAGTGGGAATGTTCAGGGGTCAGAAAAAGGGAGAGAGACGCAGAGTTTTATATAGTCAGGCGCCGCCCCGAGTGACCGCTTATGAGTCAAGCTGTGATATGAACGCTGGACCCTGTTAATGTGCGGACGACCTGACAACGAGGAGCGATAACGCCACAGTAATAAAGTTCAGATTATGTTTGGGAGTTGCTGGACTAAATCCATTTTCTTATTGATTAAATTTACACCGAAGTGGCTGAACAAACTAACAAACAAAAAAATAAAGAAAGATAAGGGAAATGCAGACATAAATTTATGGAATATTTTTTTATGCTACAATAATAATGAAAACAGTTTCAACATTTTTCTGACATTTGTCGTAGTATATGCCTTTTCTAATCTTAATAAGTGATTCATAAGCTATAAAGGGGGAAAAATCAAAATAAAATGAAATGCTCTTCTGTGCTTTAAATAATTTTCGCCTCCATCTTTTGCAGCTAATAACAAGAAGAGTTAACTCTGTAAACTGACTTTATAAACATGCTGAACATCATCGCTATGGAATAGAAACTGAAAATTTAAAAAAATGACAGAAAGAAAAGAGAGCAGACTTCTTAAAATATATGTTGATTGATTAAATAAATGGGCCTCGATTTAATCAACAGCAGCAGAGCCAATCAGCAGCATCTGATCACACGCTACAAGATAACTTCACTGGGATCAATGGTCCCTCAGAAGTGACTGTGTGTAAATTAAATCAGCAAAAATCAATTTTTAAACATTTTATGTTCCTAAGAGATACCGACCGCGTGCAAAGGCCAATCCTGAGTCTACAGGGTCGTCCTCCATAATATTGCTCCGTAGCAGCCACTGTCATGAGTATGCTCAGTCTCACTGATGTGCCTCAGGGCGCCATCTAGCGGGCCACAGAGGTGGTACTACCTTAAGGTTAAAGTACAATTGAAATCAATTAACCACGACATTTTGTTTTCAAGGTTTTGTTGTTGTCTGACAGGTAAAGTCGGTGGGGGGAGAGTAATTAAGCTAATGTATTCAAAAACTGTACTGAAGTACAATTTCAAGGTATTTGTGATTTATCTGATTTCCATTTTGTGCTGAACATTCTGAAGACAAATAGGCCAATTTTTCCTCTGTTTATTCCACAAGTATGATGTAATTATAGGTCTTCTTAGATGGTTCCCAGAGGGAAATTTTTAAGTCAGTCAACACTATATGCACAATTATATCAATTTAAACTGGACCCACATTAACCACTTGCCATAAAAAAGTATGAACACATAATCCTTTAATAAGCATAATCAAAGGATATGATATACATTATTCTGCAATTTTCAGGAAACTTACTTTAAGTTAATGTTAATTCCAATACTTTTGAAGTTTTACCACAGTAAAATTTTAAATCTTGTCCCTCATAAAGCTCTTTAGTTTTGGTAAATGCACCATAATTGGCCCTCCTGTGGTGGAAAAATAGTATTACAAACTCATACTGCCTCATCTGTGGAAATTGATTTCGTGTGCTAAAATAAACATGTACATATGAATAAGAAACCAACTTCTGTTCTTAAAATCAAGGTTCATTCTTGCTTTTCCTAAATTAGTCATATTCTCCTCTGATGATCATTAACTCTGCTGAGGATGATTTGAAAAATGGAAAAGTGGACCCACGGCAATAATAGAGCATGTATGCGGATCATTTACTTCAGTGAAGGTTACAATAGAGTCTACTGCAATATGAAAATACCCCATATAAACATACTGCAATATGAAATAAAGGAATACATTCAAACCCTTACTCATATACGAAAATGCAATCAGAAAAAGGGAAAGTAATAATGATCCACCCTGACAGTGAATATAAAGACCTGTCCATTATTCTTCTTTTCATAGTTTTTGATTAGATTATATTTGAGGTGCCAGTATCAAGTTCACATACTGCAATTAATTAAACAGATGCCTGAGTAGAGCTCTGTGCGCGCCATCTTGTGGACTCAGCTGGTAATGCAGCCGAGGGACTACATACTCAACATAATTGACTGCAAATTGTTTGATTGTGAGTAAAGGTACCTATGAATTATAAAGGTCCCTGTAACTGTTTTCTTATCTTTTATGATGTTTTTGTATTTAATAGGGGTGTAACGATATATCGATCTGGATCGATATATTGATTTGTTAAGCAGCGATCCAATCAAATTGATTGAAACTCAAAATATCGATAAATATCGTCACCTTTAAGATAAGCCTTTATTTTTAAATTCCGACCACATACCCGTTTCCCAGTTTCAGCCCAATTGCGCCTCGTTCTGAAGTTAAAAACAATGCAAGCGGAAAGCAGCCAAGGTAAAGAGGATGATGAGATTTACTCCCCCTCTAGGAATAAGTCAGCTGTGTGACAATATTTTGGATTTCGTAGGAAAGACAGGTCAACAGACAATGCAAGAAATGTTGTTATGAGATAAAATACTCAGGAATCATGACAAACTTGGCCGGGCACCTTAAAAAGAAACACGGTATTGACCTTAATGCTAGCGTTAGCATTGCTGTAGATCAATGCTGTAGATCTGTGTAAAATGTGTACATAATATCGTCTTAAATTGATCGAAGGCCCCTGAATCAAATCGAAATCGAATTGTGGCAGACTTTGTGATATTGGCAAATATCGTATCGTCGTCCAAAGAATCGATATTGTATCGTATCGTCATGAAACTGATGATTTACACCCCTAGTATTTAACATTAGGTGTATTGGTACATTAATGTGTAAACTGCATTACCTGTTTAATTTTAACTAGGGATGGTCCGATACCGATCCACTGGATCGGTACCTGGTCCGATCCAGGCCAAAATGACTGAATCGAGTATCGGATTTTTTTTATTAGAACCCGTCCAATCCGATCCATAAGCCCAAACTATCTCATATATCCTCAACTTCACTTTGCGCGACATGCTGACGAGCTGTCGCCATGGTTGCTATGTGCCTGTGTTTTCGTCACGTGAGCAGAA
>JAPZDV010000008.1:7403338-7417495 GCA_029814665.1 Acanthurus lineatus
TTTACAAATGCTGTTAAAAGCGATGTGAGCTTTAAGTTTTAATAAAGCCACAGCAGTTACACATGACTTCAGTTGTTTTTACAAATTTTCCTTCTTTCTTTAGGAGACCAGAATAGTTGTTGTACAGTGAACGTGGTGTTTTAAGATGTCAGTATCAAGCAAATTACAACCACGTATTATTAACAACTTTTAGAGTGACAAAAAGAATTGGATCGGTATCGGATCGGTATCGGCCGATCCTCAAGGCTGCAGTATCGGTATCGGTATCGGATGTGAAAAAGTGGTATCGGGCCATCCCTAATTTTAACCACAATCTACTGTTGGGTATTATAATCTATATCGATGCATCATATTAGATTATCACCATGGATCATTTTTTGTAGCATTGCTGTCCTGTAAAAACCACGAGTCTCTAAACAGGCCAACTTTCACGAGCAAATACTTTGCACAGTGGTCAAATTAGCTTCACATCCACCAGCTACAACATAGACATGTTGATTATGTTTCATTTTATTAATAGAAGGCTAATAATCACGATAATACTGAACACCTTTTCATGTCGGTCATCAGTGACATTTTGGGTTTTAGGTTAAATCCAAAGAAAAGAGGAACATGTGGCCCTTTATGTCCACATTCATCCGGGACATTAGCTGTGCAGAGCTATCCCTTCATTTTCACGGATCACACGAACAAGTTATTCTACATCCTTTAGGAATCAATAAGGCTTGATCAGAGACACATATTTGTTTAATGATGGAGGAATCGGACAGCCTCTCCCGTCTAATGACATCAAGCTTTGGCCCACATCATTTGAAGGCATCCGGTGCGGGATGGGAGGGGGGCGGGGTGTCTGGGTGAGGAATAAAAGCCACAGGCATCTGTTAGCGTGGATGTACACTGACATTTACAACCAATTTAAAAACCGGTGTCTTTTTTTTAAATTTAAAGGTTACTCAGATTGTGATTCTCCGCCTTTTTTTGTTTCGCGTGCGTAAAAGATGTGCAGATCGAATTTCCTTTGAAAAAAAATCATAAAAAGCAGAATTTGATTTTTTTTTAATCAAGACGGATGCACGTGTATGATATTTTAAATATGACTTATGTTCAAGATAGACTTCATCGCGATTTAAATCAAGATGATGAAAACATGAGGTAGCTTTTTTTTCTTGAGATGGCAGAAATGGATTTGAAAGCAGCCACATCAACGATGGAAGCGCTGGTTCGTATCACTGTGAGTATCACTGAGTCCGTGTGTGTGTGTGTGTTTGCTGCATGAAAAATCATAATGCGATGTATATTTTTTTAAAATGTTATACCGCCTTAAGACCGGGGGCCTATTTTCATAGAAGTAAACCGAATAAAGGGCTCGGACGGCAGGTCTTCATGTTTCACCTGCCGGACCATTTCCGTAAAATGGGCCTTCATGCATTTTCCCACGCAGATTAGGGGAACTGGAATAATCTAAAATAAAATACAGTCGAATAATATCGGCTATCCCAAATTCTTACTGTGAGCAATCTCTATTCGATAAGGACATTACGTGTCCTTGATGCTAATGGAGGTCCTGGTTCAGCAGACTGGAGCCGGATCCGCCTCGGAAATTCAGAGGAAAAAAAGCTTTTTCTTTCATAATATAAACGTGTGTGTTAAAACATTATCAAATGACAAAACAGTGCTGTTGCGGGCAAAAATGACACGTTTCTTTTTTGGGGCTCACTGGATGGCCGTTTCCATGGAGATGGGATGCAGGATCTTCGGCTGCTGCTGAGGCACGAGAGGAAGCAGCGCGTGCAGCTGCTGCTGCCGCTGCTACTGCTGCTTTGGCATGAGAGGGGTTAAAACATACAGGATATTTGCAGGAATGCTCACAATAGCCCTCAGTGGACTGACTGGGGGTCTGGAGGTGTCGGTCTGCTCAGATACCTTTGTCGAATCAGCAGCCTTAGTCGTTTCCTCCAGACCCCATCTCACCGGCGCAGGGGGGGCTCATTGCTCGCGATGCAATGCTTCAAACCCCTCCCCTCTTTTGAAGGGGCAGCGCTGTCTTGATGCTGTGGTGGAAATATACACGTAGTCCACTACCATGGCGCCCAGATTCCAGGTGAAGGTAAGGATGCGCTGTCGCAGAGCCGGTTTGACGCCCTCACCACGCCGGGCTCAGCATTAGCGGTGCGCACTTTACAATTCAGATGGATACAAGAGGCGCGCGATCTATGGTGGAGGTTTTGTAGCTGGCTGGAGTCGAGAAAGCCAGTAATTGCGATAGGCCGAATAGCAAGAGGAGGATAGAAAGGCAGGCCGGGGTTGACATTGGAGAATGACACAGAGAGGCTGAGGTGGACTGAGGGAGAAAGTAGGTTGTTTTGTATTATTCATTTAAGTAGTTTTTTCTGTCTCATCTGGGAAAACGCGTCTGCAGCTGTTTTATTTAAGAGCACACTGGGTAGATATTACTTTCAATAATCAAACTTGTGTGTATACGTGTGTGAGAGAGAGTTTTGCCATCCAGCTGTGTAACATTATGACTTATTTGTATTAGGACATGCAGGAACTAATGATCACCTGTATATTAGCCCTACTAGTTCTGCACCTCAGGGCCTAAAATCAATGATTTTAACAGTGGGGTTTGGTGTGCTGTGATAAGCTGTCCCAATGCTGCATCACATCACATCACATCACAGTGACAAAATCCCCAATTCCCTTATGCAGCACAGTCAGTCACTTAGTCTTGCCCTGGTTTTGAAGTTAACTCATATTGCCAGCGATGTGAATGTGCTGCCAGCGGCCCTGCAACAGTTTGGGTTGTGTGAGGCTGAGGTTGTGTTTCAAGGGCATCCAATAAAAAAACAAAACAAAACAAAACAAAACAAAAGCAGACCATCCAAAATGTAATAAAGTCCTCCTGATTTAACACAAAACACACCCCAGTGAAGTGAAAATGGATAGAGAAACAGGTCCCCCTTTGAGCATGAGCGATGAGGGAGAGTGATGGTCTGGCTACTGGCTGTGAAATCCCGGGTTTCTGCAACAGTCTGTGTGTCCTTTCCTGTCGAAACAATGTCCTTGAGCAGGACTGTTACATGCTATCTGCTCCAGAGGTGCAGCTTTTCACCCCCCCTTCCCCTGCCCCCTTTCTTCAGCACTCCCCAGTGATCTGTGGGATATGTTGAAACCGAATAAGTGACCTAAAAACAATATGCTGCATCGTGCATGTGCAATCCACTGACTCCTCACACTATCATGTTCTGTACCATGCCTCTCATGCCTCTCATGTCCTCCTCAGTATATGTGTTTGAGTACTGAGTGTTACAGAAGCACACTGGCTAAAGAGCCCATGATCATGTGCTGGGCTGTGATATAAGCAATGCACTCTGTGAATTAGTTGAATAATTAATTCCTGGTCTTTATCCATATTTAACGAGAATGATGGCCTCAGTCGCCTGTCTGGCTCAGCTCCTCACTTTAATTGCTCTGTTTCTCTCTAAATTCACTCTCTTTATGTCCTACGGTGTGGTACCTCCTTAAGGGTGAATCCACACATAGGTAGTACAGAAAACTGGCTGAGATTGCTTTATCAGATCTATAATCCTGTTTGCTTATTCTGATATTTTTATTTAAATCAAAACGTGGCAAATATGTGACAATAAAATTCTTGTATGGCTGCTTCTCTTTACACAAAATTTACCATTTTAAATATTTGGCTACTTTGATTAAATGGGAAAAAAGGGGGGTTTTAATGACTAACGTCTCACTTCTTTGCCTCTAACAGTCAAACATGAAGAGCCTGGAGTGTGAGCTGCATTGTCCTGTGTGTAAGGACGTAGTCAAACAGCCCGTGGTCCTGCCGTGCCTGCACAGCGTCTGCCTCATGTGTGCCTCGGAGGTCTTAGTCGCAAGTGGCTACCCGCTTCCAGAGCTTCCCCCGGAGCCAAACTCCCCAGCCTCCACACCCAACACCCGCTCACCCCGCCAGGCTCGCAGGCCTACACCGAAAGCTGACCAGCGACCTATTGATCGTGTGCTGCGAGCAGGTTTGAAATACCTCTTCATATCATTTCAATCTGGCTAGGGGGGAGAGAGGAAGAATATCTATGTCTCCTGTAGAAGGAAATGGTGATTTTTAAAGATTTAATGGAACTTGTAGAAGTTGTTTGGATTTCATTTCAACATACAGAGAAAAGGACAGCATGTGGTTGCATCTTATTTAGTCCCTTCCCCAGACCAGATCAATTTGAAATATTTATTTTCCACAAAGAGATCCTCCCCCCTGTCATTTTGCCCTCTCCCTCTACTCATGACTGGCTTTTTCTATTTGGTTTGAGGTCCCCACCCGCCTTCACCATCCATGCCACGGTCTCCAGGGTATGGGACGTATCCAGGGCGACGTCGTAAGGAGGGCCCGCCCCTGGTGATGATGTTCCCTTGTGTACCCTGCGGCAGAGATGTGGAGCTGGGAGAGAGGGGCCTTACAGACTGTTTGCGCAACCTCACCTTGGAGCGTATAGTGGAGAGGTATGAACCACGCCTACACTTGTCTTTCTATCTATGTGAGGACTCTAACCTTAACCGTCACTCAAATGCATTTCAGCCTTTCATATGCTTTTTAATGTTTGTTATCTTTTAACCTAATTCAAACACTAACCTTAAAGCCAAGTCCTTTAGAGTTGTGATGATCAGCTTAAATGTCCCCACAGTGCGAAAACATCCTCACAATGTAGGTTTAAAGCTAAAATTGAGCTGCCCAAGTATATTAGTGCATGAACCTTCACATAAAGACAAACATACTTGCACAGTTGACAATAAAAAAAATGCAAAGATCCACATGAAAACCCCACAAAGTGATACTGTCTCTCAGTGGTTCTGATGTTTGGGGCCAAATGTACAGAAATAGATGACTTGGGCCCTATAAAACACTGAAGGTGTGAGAACATGTGCAGTGCAGATCGTAGCCTACTTACTCAGCAGCTGAGCTGTTGAAGATTCCTGCAGAGCGTGCACTGCAACACACTGTAGCCACCATGGCTGGCTGCCTCAATGCCTCTATTGTCTAGTAGCTTTGCAGCCACTTTATCATCACTCTGTCACAGTCGTTTGCCCTTTTATAGCCTCTTGCTGTCTTATTGTTTTACATTTTTACAACCTTTTATTGAACTTTTTTAAATAATTTCGCTTATTTCCTTGTTTTTGCTTTTGACAACAACATTTTTTTTGTTAGGCTTGTTTGGTAGCAGATCCCAATTGATAAAAAGTAACTTTCTCTTCTGCCTTCACTTTGCTGCCCTCCCCCCACACCACCATCAGGTACAGACACACAGTGAGTCTGGGCAGTGTGGCTGTGATGTGCCAGTTCTGTAAGCCTCCTCAAGCTCTGGAGGCCACTAAGGGCTGCGCTGACTGCAGAGCCAATTTCTGTAATGAGTGCTTCAAGCTGTACCACCCGTGGGGGACGCCGCGGGCACAACATGAACATATCCAGCCTACACTCAACTTCAGACCAAAGGTAGGACATCAGGACTCTCAGAATTCATCTAAATATTAATGACATGATGTCTTGACTTTTATTTTTATACTGCTATTCAAGAAAACTGTATTTTTAGAGAACAAACCAATTGCTTTTACAATCATTATAATTAAAAAGCTTTAAATAAATGAATTTCAGATGAAAAAAATCCTCTTAATGTGGATTTTTATGTTAAACATGCAGGTTGGTAAAATTTAATGAATACTCAGTTTTCTCATTTTCAAATAAGCCATTAAGCCTGCAGCAAAAAAAAAGCGGTAAGGTTATATTCTAATAACGTGAAACTAAAGAGCTGGCTAAAACTATGAAGCATCTGTCTTCCTAGAGGGGATAGTTTTTTTGCAACCTGGCAACCCAAAAGCAGCTAATAGCTTAATAATGATACTCTTTCTCCTTTGGCTTAGATAAATAAATATAAATTTAATTTGTTTTTTCTTCTTTTGTCCTCAGGTTCTGACCTGTCCCGAACACGACCAGGAGAAACTACAGTTCTATTGTAGGTCCTGTCAGCGGCTGCTCTGTCCTCTCTGCAAACTACGTCGTGTCCACACTGGACACAAAATCCTGCCGGTGGCTCATGCATACCAAGCTCTAAAGGTATAACACTGGGTTTCACTTAATGCACTGCAAAAAGAAAAGGTTTCTACAAAGTTTTGTCTTTGCATAACACAATTAAACCCTTTGAGCATACAAAGAAAATGCATTATTTCAAAATGTTAAAAAGTAGCTTTCAATTCATCAAAGACATCGACGTGCAGTTGTAAAGAACAGTTCAGTAAACAGGCTCGTGCAGAGTTAATGTACGACCGTGTGTAACAACTAAGCTGTGTGTGTGGTGTCTGTTTGCTGGTCTAATGTTGTGTTTTTGCTGTTTGTTTCACAGGAGAAGATTACAAAGGAGATGAACTACATTCTGTCCAACCAGGACACAGTTTTGAGTCAGATTACCCAGCTGGAGAGCTCCATCACTCAGACTGAGGTAACTAATACTCTGGGGCTGAAAAATGTTGCTAAGAGGCAGCTGAAGCAGCTAAACACCATAAAAGCTGTTGATTTTCACCAGTTTCTTTGATAGACTTGTGTTTGCTCAAGCTGACTAATAACTGTCAAAAAGATTACCAGCCACCCTTTGTTTTTTAAATATTCCCTTACTGACCATTTCCAAACAGAATATAAGTGTTATAGCACAATATAATGTAGTTGTAGATACATAAAACAGAAATTATTTACATTTTTATTGTTGTATTTAGAAATAATTAGCATCTTTGTATCCATAACTGGTGTAATTACAGTTTTGTACTAATTAACAAACTAATTAACAATATTGTGATTTATCATTACTCATATTAACACAGAGAAACAAATCTTCATATAATCCTCTAATAAAATCCTCTATTAAATCATTTTTTCTAATGTAGACATGATTTGTGGGCCCAGTTTTATTCAGTTTTAACATGTTTTTAAAAAACATACAGATTTTACTAGATTTCTCTTAGAGCTTTCAGTTGCATATCATGGCCTGATTGGATTTGCTCAGTTGTCAAAAACTATTTATAAACACATGCATAATATACAAACGCATGAAATTAACACACATAATAATTAAATACAAAATATGTAGTCGTAGTGTCCTCAGCCATGTTATATTGGTGTTATGACTGGTTATGGATGCTTTACAGAAGGTGCTGAAGTCTAACTGTTAACAATAACAAACACAATGTTCTCACATCTGCTTACAACTACATTACAGTGTCTTCTAAATCATTTATTATTGATTACATACCGCTTATAAATGCTAAACAGGGGAGGCAAGAACTTCGTACTTACTTAATTGTGTAAACAAATGAATCAGTCCAACAACTTAAGCATCTAACTTTAAATGTTGCTTTACACACGATGCAGTCAATTTGAAGAAGTAGCCACACAAAACAAGCCCTGCTTTGTATTAAAAATGACTACAAATGAATATTAATAACTGTGTTTATGAAGCTAAATCCATGATTACATTTTTTAGACATTTAGACCATGCAGATTACAAAATGAGTAAAAACCAGATGACACATTGTTTTGAATCTTCATGTTACAGTGTAGACAGTGGTAATCTGCCCAGTGTAACATCCCTGTTAGTATTGATGTGTTGTTTTTATTATTCTAATCTTCTTTTGTGTACTTTTGAGCTCTTTGTATGTTTTATTAAAACAGTTTAAGACCTTGTGAGTCAACCTGCCATAAAGGTGCTGTCAGCTAGCATCAGTGAGGTGTTTCCAACACCTAAAACTTGTTTGTCCACGTTTACATCGGCAGATAAACAGTGTGTCAGCCCGAGAACAGCTGGCTCAGAGCATCAGGGATCTAACGGCGGCTCTGGCCGAGCGCCACGCTTCACTCACCCAGGCTCTGGAGGCTGCGCGGCAGAAACGAGGCGAGGCGTTGGCTGCTCAAGTGGCGGAGAGACGGGGCTTGATGGAACACGCAGGGCTGATGGCTTTCACCCAGGAGCTGCTGAAAGAAACAGACCAGCCCTGCTTTGTACAGGCTGCTCGCCAGACTCATAACAGGTTTCATTTGTTTATTTCTGGCAACCCTCTCTGTTTTAATTGAATGGATAGTAGATTAGTTCCCTCTTTTCATTTCTTTTCCTTTGTTATTTTTTAGACAAGTTTCACTCACAATGAAAGTTTCTGCAGAAAACAAACCAGCTTGCTTTGTTTGCTCAAAAGAAAGGCCACTAGATGGAGCAAAAAGACTTAAATATATAAGAGACAGCTTGATGAGCTCTTGGCAAGTGAAGCTGAATGAAAGAAGAAACGCTGCCATTTGCTGTCTTGCTCACACATGACAGGTGATTGATAAGTTCATGGCCTAAGATAGAAGGAATAAATTGTAGAAAACCTCCAGTGGTCAAGGAAAGTCTCAGCATCTTGGACCTCCAGAATGAAATCCATGAAAGTGACATTGTCATCATCATCTTAATTAAAAATGGGGACCTCTGAGCTCCTGCTTCATTTAACTGAAGAGATGGTTTCCTGAGGATGTGAACCCAGGTGAAACCAGGTGAAAAAGGGCGGTTGTCGGTTGAATTTAAATCCACATTCCTGGATGGCAGCCATTGCCTGCACAGAGGCCGATGATGAAATTTTTCTCAGGTCTGACTTGCAATTTTCTGTTGTCGAAACAGAATTACCACATAGTTTATTAACCCCAAAATTTCTGCAGAATCACTGAAAAAGTTGGATGGCATTTGCGTATGGCTCTTTAGGCCATGAACTTATCAATCACTACTAGACCAAATGTGCATTAATTCACAGCAGAAAGTAGTCCACAAGAAATACACAATGTACTCTGTAACAGTGCAAAGCTGTGTGAATAAGTCGTGTATTTCTTGACAATATTTTTGTAACCTATCATAAGTAGAACTAAATTTGCTTAAAGCTAATGGACACAGATTTCATAGGGAAAGTTTTGACAGACCAACGCACTCTTGGCTTTGGTCCTTTCATTTGATTTGCTAACAACAGGAAAAAACCCAAATGACACCATCTTTATCTTTTATTAATGAAGATACAATCCTCCCTGACCCTTTCATCCATCTTAAAAGAAGCAGTATGTAAACACTTTTCCTCCTTCACTCCTCCAACGCTGCTTTCCCTGTTTTTTTTGTCCTGCTGTACCAGGTTGAGCAAAGCAATCGAGAATCTCCAGAATTTCACTCTGGCTGCCGATCCATCCTTCAGACACTTCCAGCTGGACGTCTCCAAAGAACTCAAACTACTGACAGAGTTGAATTTCATCCAGGGTGAGACGGGTGGAGGGGAGGAAAGGGTGGGGATGGAGATAGTGGAAGGGAAGGGAGTGAAGAGGAAAAGGAGGGGAGGATAGGCTTTTTGATGAGTTTTTTTTATCTCACTTTTTCTGTCTAATAAAACATGAAGATAAGAAGTATAAATAAAACTTTGATACGCTAAAATTGAGTGTGAACTCCACATTGAAATCCTTTTTGCTACAGCTCCCTTTGCTCCGGTGATCGATACCCAGCGTACTCTGGCTTACGACCAACTCTTCCTGTGCTGGCGGCTGCCGCAAGACTCCGCACCTGCCTGGCACTTCTCTGTCGAGTATCGCCGCCGGGGTGTAGTACCGGGAGGGGCCTCTAGGGGAGGGATCAGAGGAGGATTGGCAGCTGCTCGTTGGGGCTGGCAGCGACTGGATGACGTGAGTGGAAGCAGCGCTGTGATTGACAGGTTGGAGATGGACAGCGTGTACGTGCTGCGGGTGAGAGGCTGCAACAAGGCGGGTTATGGCGAGTACAGCGAGGAGGTGTACCTGCACACCCCACCTGCACCAGGTGAGAGTGCACACACAACTGTACAAATAAACAGGCTTTGACTTTGCCAAAGGGAAAGACGGAGTTAATTATACTTTTAGACAGTTCCCTGTTTGTAGAAAAACAGACACACCTTCATTCATGATTATAATCTGGCACGAAAGATCCATTTGCAAAGGAAAGTCAAGATAAAAAAGGATGGAAATGTGCCTGTTTGATATGTATGACCTATTTAGCAGGAAGAAAATTTATGATGGGGTCATGAATTGTGAAAACATGAGTTTTAAAACCAAACACTGTTGGATTTTATGACACTTTAACAAAGTCAGGGAGTAAAACTTTGGAAAGAGCGTGTTTGAAAGGTGCCAGGACGGCACTACAAAGGCTGTAAAAGCATTGCACCACAGCATAAATCACTAAAATACCTCCCAAACACTGGCAGTTCATCGTGCAGCGGTTTACATCCCAACACAACTTGACATCTGAGGCCTTACACTGTTTTCTGCAATGGTTGAAACCATGAACGACCACACAGGGTGCCTGTCCTGTCCACATTAAATGAATTTTCAACAGACTGTCAATGAGTGAAAAAGGGTTGATGAGTCTAATGAACCCTGGGATCAAAAATCCTCAGGATGGTGCAAAGACGACATGAGGAGACGGACCACGCACGGTTACAACAGGCTGTGTTTCTTGCCTCAGTGGACTTCTTCTAGCAATGTCAGTGTTTCCCAAGATCCTAGCAATTAACTCTGGAATTACAGTCTTGTTGTTGCTCCAGTGGAAACTGCTGATAGTGGGCTCAGGGCTTAGAGTGGTCAATGTGATTGTTTGGATTCATAAGCTTGTGACAGAATCATTTCAAACCAGATGTTGTTAAGAAAAAATTACTTCTATGAATCAAAGAGTCCACCTACAGGGTTCATTTAGGGACTTATTGTACATGATAATGTTTCAAATGATAATTTAAAAAAAAATCAGTATTTTAATTTAGTTTTACTTTGCTCCCTCGTGTAAAAACAATCTGCACACAGCTGGCTACCTCAAGCTGTTGCTGCATGCAAACTAAATAATGACAAAAAATGATCATTTCATTATAAGGAAAAGAAGCTTATGACAAACTGCCAATAACAAGCCAATTAATTTCAGCAGGTTTTGCTCTGTTTACCTTGCGTAGTCGACTCCACTAACTATTATATATACGTTACAGACAGAACTGCACTATATATAATACTGTGTATTTAAATTACAGCTGTAGAGCTCTTGTTGCATTTTAAAACAGTCAATAAGTTGTCCAAAGTCATTTTATATTAAAACCATTACAGATAAACAAACGCCGAATAGATAGTATCCTGCATGAGAAATAAATAAATAATAAGAATTTTGTTAGAATAATCATATAAAGTGACAGAGAGAGATGTGATCACTATAAGACGTTTCCACATTATTACTATAGATGAAATAAGACCAAACTAGCCTCAATTAAACTGAGATTATCCTTGAACTTGTTCTGTCTGAAGGCTCATCCATCACCTGCTTAAGGTGTCTCTTTCACACATTCCTTTTTTTTAATCTTCCATTTAACTATTTTAGGCCAATGACTCATAGCTACTTAAAATCCTAGACAAGTGTGTGGCAGCTCCAATAAAAATGTCACGGTATTCACACAGCAACCTGTAGTTGCTGTCATCCAGCAGCCGTTCGTCTCCTCACACCTACTATTATTTATCAGACACAATAAAAGCATTAGGGTGGTAACCATTCTGAGAAGTTAATAATTCACTCTTCTTCCTTTCTGCCCATCCCCATCTTCCTTTCTTCAAATTTTTTTTATCTCTCTCTCCACTTTCAACACATCTTCACTTTCCTTCTCTTCATGTCTTCATCTTTCTCTTGTGCATTGTTTCCATTTCACAGCTTTGTACTTGTCATCCTCTCCTGCGCTACCTCCACGCTGCCAAACTACATGCCTCCTACAGAACGTAAGAAGTGCACTCATATCTGTTGACCACCCCTCTCCTTCCTATACAAGCATAATTATCTCCTCTCCTCTCTCTTTCTTTTTTTATGGTCATCCCATCCCAGCATCCTCTGTTCTTCCATCCCCTCATCCTAACACCCACTCACCCCTCTGCCTCCCGCTCTGTAACGAGATCTGTCCGAGCGCTGATGAGGTTTGCAGTTTGTTAAGACTTGAGGCTTAACAACATGGATCGGGTTCAGATCCAGGGTTTTTTTTTGTTTTTTTTTTAGTGGTCGAGTTGAGTGATTGGTGAATTTCCTCGTGTCCCTGTAGGCTGTTTTTCCTTCCTGCTATTGCGTTATGTTCCCTCTGTAAAAATTGTTCTTCCTTTTGGAAAAATCCGCAACCTCCCACAGCCAGAGTTTCTTTGTGAAACCTTTCGTATTTTTCTCCCTGAGTCATCAATTTATGGATCAGTGTCCTTTTCTCTTCCGGTGTTGGTGGGAGGAGGTGCATGCCTGCTCTCTGTTCCTCTCCCCGAAGTCTCTCCTCTCTGTTGCTTCGTTTTTCTCCCTTATTTTTATTCTTTGTGCCGTTATCTGACTGTAAATCTGTAACACTTTCCCTCTGTTGCCTCCCAAACTTCTCTTTATGTTGCATTTTTGAATGCACTCTTTGTCTTCCCTCCACCCTCACGTCTATTTGTCCTCTCCTCCCTCACCTTCCCTCTTCTCTGCCTCCCCCTCTCTCCCTGTCTCCCCTCCTCCTCCAGTGCTTAACTTCTACCTGGACTCTCGCTGGGGTCTCCATGCTGACCGACTGGTGGTCAGTAAAGAGCAGCGCTGTGCTCGCAGCGTCCCTGGTCTCTCTCTGCTGCAGGCTGCTGACCACGCCCTCACTTCCTGTCACCTGACCTCCGACCTCCTGGTGGGAGATGTGGCAATTACACAGGGACGACACTACTGGGCATGCTCAGTTGAGCCTGGGTCTTACCTGGTGAAGGTAACATGATTAAAGTCATAAACTCTGTACATGTTGCCGAGTGTGTAAGATACAACATTTTAGCATAATGGACATCAAAGGCTTGGTCTTACTAACAAGACATATTTCTGAATAAATAGCAGTATTGATATTTAATTTTTAAGCAAACATCCTCATTGTTTAACAATTTAACACTAACAGGAAACACAGAAACTCAGTTGATCTGTTTTATCAGGACTGAGTGGGTTTGGTCAAAGATAAGCACAAATACATCAAAGAGTAACTTGTTACAAATTACAAATGCACAAAAATAAAATGTATCAAAATAAAAACAGGAAAAATAAAAACTGTTACAAACTGTTACAAATCACATCTTACTTTTTTCCCCCCAGTAAAATATAAATGACAAAATACTCAAAAGTAAACGAACATGTTTTTTTAAATACATCTCATTGTAATCCTGCAAACTCTGAGTGATTTTTGTTTTTTTTTTAGATTTGCCGGTTGGCAGCATAAACAAACATCCCAACTGTCATCGACATTCATTCCAACGTTATTAAATCCTGATTGTAATCCCACCCTTTTTTTTCATACAACTGAACCCCACCCACTTCCATCAATGAGAGCAAAACAAATACAGAAATACTCATCAAGAAAATGGATATGTTTGAAGAAAGAAATGTTTTTCAATCATTTCAGATTTTAATCATCTTCAGGCTTCGTTAGACTGTGCTGGAACTGATAACCAGAGAACTGAAAAGTTAATGTAAAGATTCTTTTTATGCTTCAGTTGTAATAACAACGACATAAAACTAAACAAACTGGTTATGTGAAGATTTACAACAAGAGAAACATTTAGTAGATCATAAATCTGTTTCTTCTTTTGTCTGTGATCAGGTGGGAGTCGGTCTGGAGTCCAAACTGCAGGAGTGGTTTCACCTTCCTCAAGACATGGCCAGCCCCCGGTAAGAAAGTGCATTGTAACACGCAAATTACCTGACAATATTAGTGTTAGGCCAGAGATTTAACTAAACTATGTAAGTTTTCTTAAGACATTTTGGTACAACTTTAAGGTTTTTTGCTGAGAGGGAATTATTATATTACACTTATTTAATAGCTGTAGGTACTAGTTGCTATTCCTGTCAAGGTTTTACATTAAAATCATTGACTAAAATGCCATTTATAATTGACCAGTATGTCTCGACCCCTTTGGCTTGTGACTCCACACAAAAGAGTCACAATGCAGATGTCTTTAAGTTTAAGTTCTGCAAAAGAGAAACATTTAATCCTAAACTAGATCTTTTGTTATATATAGTTAAATAACTATTTGAGCCCAAAATGAAGAGAGTGACCCTAAATTTTCGCAGC
>JAPZDV010000008.1:7426346-7444891 GCA_029814665.1 Acanthurus lineatus
CCCCCCCCCCCCCCCCCCCCCCCCCCCCCCCCCCCCCCCCCCCCCCCCCCCCCCCCCCCCCCCCCCCCAGAGCCCTCCGCTGTTTCACTGGGGCCGTCACAGCAGCAGCTGAAACAGGTGTGTGTGTCTTTACTCGGGGCACCGGGGGGCAAGACAAGTGCTATTCTCACATGGTTCACACTGGTCACACTTGACCACACTCTGACCTTACACCCACTTGAGTAGCCCAAGACTTCATTAAAAAGGGCCCCAAGTGGTGGAGGGGGTCTCGCGACTATTATCTTGGCAATTTCATTTAAGGGCAGACTCTCCCTGTCTGTAAGTGATCTTGGCTCAAGGATGTTTGTGAGCAGTCTGCTTATCAACGTCAAAACTTTTCAGCGTCCCTGCTTTGAATGCGGGACCCCTGATGAGCTGTATCACGGGGGCTCTCCGCCCTGATGCATCTACTTTGATTCATGGTCACCTCACCTGTCTGAGGAGCCTCCTCCCAAACTTGCAAAGTCATCCTACAAACAGTGCCTCATTCAGTATGGTCTGCACAGGCACAACAGGAAGTTGCAAGGTGCCAGATGCCAACATGTCAAGATGGAGGAACAATAGAGTACAGAGAAGTGCTCTCTAGGACTTGTTTCCGCCGAAAATATTACAATATCTGTGCCAATACCCTTTAAGTGACACTAATGGTGTCATTCTTAACCATCATATGAAACAAATCATGTGCTTTGTCAGGTTACCTGTATTTCCTGTTTTTCCTGATATAATCCTTTTGCATTTTAAGAACTTTATTCATCAGATGCCACAGGCGTGTGACACAGTCATACTTTAAAATGTTTTTTGTGACATCTTGCCTGCTTAACATCCCTAAAACAAACCGCCCTCGCACATTGTGTTAAAACAAAGAATGCTTGCAGTGATCGGCTATGCAAAAACCATAAAAAATTTGTCTTTTTTTTGTAGATGTGGATTCAAAAAGGATCAAATGCAAGTATTTTTTGACTGGAGTAGTTTTAATACTACATGGTACTGGGTTAGTTTGGTAATTAGAAGATATTAAACATGCAGCCACAGTGCTTTTGTTCAAGGAAACAACACAAACTTAAACCCTGATTGGGAGAATCTACAACTTGCTCAGCTCAATACTTAGACTAAAGTCACAAATTTAAAAAATCAATACTTGAGACTCGACTTATTTCCCTTAAGACTCAACTTGAGAAAGCAAACACATTCAAGTCTCAAGTTTGTTTTTGCTAAATACAACAGACCTCACAAAGCCATACATGTTGCATATTTATATATATATCATCATGCATTATATGCATTGGCTAATATTAGCTTAATATATTCTCAAATATGTAAAATCAATATTCTTTGAAGGGAAAATATTCAAATGCTGCAATATTTTAAGAGTCTGCATTCAGAGATTGATTAACTTGACTTGACCTGGCTGCCTTTTTCATGATATTGATTGTTGATGTAGCTATGATAGTTGTTTTTTATTTTTCAAGTGGTAGAATAATATTCACTTTTGGTGCATAAAGTTTCAGGTATAATCAGTCTGTCTTTATTAATCCTGTGAGCAAGGACAGTGAAGGTTTTTAACATGATGATTTTTTATTTTTTTGCCTAAGAGTGGCTGAGGAAAATCTTCTTAACACCTTTTTGCACAAAATATAGACATAAAAAGAGCTCTGTTACCGGTCAGTTCTTTGTATTTTTCCATCAAGACAATCATAGAATATTTTGTGGTTATGTTGTAAAATTTGCTCTGAATCAACTGGAATCCATATCTGATTTAGTTTGGATAAAACAGACGGTGCTTTATATTCATCAACTATGTCTAGTTTAAACATGTTTTTGATAAGGTCAAGGAGTTTGAGAGGTTGCTTCATCACTTAAATCTCATACTCAAACTGCATCTATCTGCCATTTTATCATTCATCAAACAAAAACTATAAGCAAATCTCGAGCTTGAAAGATCCCGGCTGGTCCTGCCTCAGCTTGAGGTCTCTGACAAGAATCAGTTCTCAGTCTCCCACCAGCAATATCCCTAAAAACCCGGACACCGTGACGCACTTTTAGTCACTCTTTCCTTTTCCCAAACACATTTACACACACATCTGATGACAACAACACAAGACACAGCTATGGTTTCCAGCTCAGGAAACAGAGGGTTCCTGTTATTGAGTCCAAGCTCTATTGTTATCTTAAACAGCATTTTGATAGAACATGCTCTCTCTCTCTCTCTTTCTCTCTCTTTCAGTCTGGTTTTCTCTGCCTCTCCAGCTCTTGCTTAACACACACTTGATTACACAATCATTATCTAGCCAAATCTTGATCCCCATATAGCTCTTTAGCAGCACACATTCTTATCTGGACCTTTCATTCTACTAATATTGACAAAGTCAGAGAGATAGAGTCAACACAACTCTCCATTACCACTTTTCCTGTGTTATCTATGCCTATTATCTTTGCTCTCTGGATGGAGTCACACAGTCACTCCTATTTCTGCACTTTGAGGATCAAGCATCTCCTCTGCTATCGCTCTGTCTCTGCCAATCCCTCTCACACACTGTCTTCATGCCTTTTTTTTTTCCTCATTTCTTCTGCCTACGCTGCTATACTTCCTCCTCTTTGTGGGAACCAAAGTGCTGCATTCAGTCTATTGCGCGGTTGAAGGTGTTAGGGGGATTGAAGAAAAGTCTGGATAAGCAACAGCTGGATTTAATGCACCATTAAGGTCATTGGTTGTTCAAGCTGCACCTGCAAATCCCCTGATTTCACCCCCCCTCAGTCTAAACCTCTCTCCCCTGTCTGCTCCCTCCTCTTCCCCCCTTTTCTCTGTTGCCCTCTCTTCTTTCGTTCACATTCTTGGTCACCCTTTCTTTTCATTCCTGGGCCTCTCAGCTTTCTCTCTCTCTTGCCCTGTCAGCTATAGACCCCCCCCCCCCTTAAAAAAAACACTAATACCATCTCTTTTCTGGTTCTATATCGAAAGCAACTGCTGCCACCGCTTCACCCCGTCTCTCATTTTGGTTGGTTAGCTACATCCCTTTCTCCTGTTTTATCTCACCCTGCATGGCCCCCACCCCTCCACCTCACCCACCGCCCAAACCCTCCAGCCTCTCTCCAAGTCTCTCTCTCATTCTCTCTTGTTTCAGTGCCCCTCCCACTCGCAGGCTGTTGTGTTGTGTCTGCCAGGCCTTCTCGGCTGGAGCGCAGGTTTCCTGAGTACTGGAACGGAACAGGAGCTGGCAGGGAGACGCAATGAGAAAAGCCAGCTTCGCCGTTCCCACTGAGTGTCACACACGCTCACACGGCTGCTCATGCCGGTGCAAGTCAGGCAGGACACAGCACATACCATGATGTATGTAATGATGCAGCACGTCATGGGTAATCCCACCTGGATCCAGTTTACTCAGGAGTAACCTGACCTTCACAGTCTGATATCTGTTATATCACATCTGATTAAGCGTATGGCAAAGTAGGTCCAGGCTGTTTTTAATTTGCATGAAACAGAGGAGCAATTCCAAAAATAGCATTATTTGATTTGATTCTGAAGATTTTTATTAATTTTTTTTTTTTTGCAATGTCCGCCTTTTAATCTGTCTCTATTCCTATGGGAGACAAATTAGCATATTAGTGTTATGTTATTATAGTACTGCTATTTCATTATTCAATTGATTTACAGAGCACAAAGAGGTCAGACATTAACTGGCCTCAAATTCTCAAATGTTCAGATCTGATGCCATTTTTCTGTTTTTTTTTTACTGTAAATCAAGTGGTTGTGTATTTATGATGCAAGGAGATGGCCATTTGTACTATTTTCATTTTTTTATGTATTCAATAATTAAATTATTACAACTCACAGCCAAGCCAAGTAACTAACAGTTGCAGCTACTTCTGCTGCAGCTTCTTATTAAGAAAATCAAATCCAACAGACATGGACAGACACTGAGGTAGAAGCATGGTGGTTGTTTGTAGAAAGCCTCAGAGAAATACACAAGATTAAGCATCCTGAACAACACTGAAAGATAAATGTTAATTTTAGCATTTAAGATTTACACTTTCAGCAAACAGACATAAACCACGACTGTCTTCTAGCCATGCAGTCTCTGTAAACAGAAGAAACAGACTTTATCCCTCTGGCAGGCATGCATATCATCACTTACACAATTAACACTGGTGCAGACAAACATAAACACCAACGTCCTAAGAATAACTCTCAATGTTTCCCCAAAGAATGATGTTTATTTCTCAGTTGCTCTTTGGGTGCCCCTCTCTCCAGCTAATTGAATGATGTTTACATCTTCCACTCCTCCTAATTTCACCCTGGAGAGGTCTGTGCCCTCTGCACCTGGACAGTTCATTGCCCTGAATGAATGGACGAGCCCCAGAGCACCTGAAGAGACAGTGAGATCAAACACCAGCTTCCTCCCTGTGGCCCTTAATGAAATTGTTGCTGGATTCCTCGCTCTGGAGCGACATTTGTATTTATGGATAGCTTTCAGCTTGTGATAATGGTAATCTAATTTTCAAAATCACTTTTCCAAACTAAGAGGATGACAGAAAGAAACAGTTAGAGGTCTTATGCGTGTAAGCCTTACTGGGGGCGTCATTAAAGATTCAGTTGAAACAAATTGTTTTCTCTCTCTAAGCTGACAGGGTATAAGTGTTGTTAACATATCAGAAGTAGGCTAGGACAGCTTTTTAATGAAAAACAGAGCCACAAAACTGAGAATTACTTAGAGGTAAGGAAAACATTTGAGGAAAAATAGTATTCAGCCTTTCTGACCACTGTCTTCTTATTCCTCCTTAAACAAATAAGTGGATAATTATCTAACAAAACAGGACATGAAGAGCACAATATTCAAGGTGTATTTCACATAACATAAAAAGAAAAGGTAAAATGATATGATAATCACTATGTTTAGTAAATACTTGAAGTTAGCATAAAAAAATATTAAAAGATGCAAAACAAGAGAAAAAAATCCTGCTCTTCTGATCCAAATTAGGTCTCAAAAACTTTATTTGACAATGTTTCCTTTTGAACAAATAATTCTTAAAAATCGTGCGAAATAATTACAATAGTGATGAAATTAACCAATAACTTAGCTGGTTTGTTCAAATTTCCACAGTAACAAAACAGTAACTACATTTCCCATAAGGCGTCTCGGTGTGCTACGTCATATATCTGCGCAGGGCTGAGGTGGCGTTGATGTGGAGGTAAACACGTCAGATTACTTCTAAAACTAATTATTGAACTAAACGTAGCCTAAACAGAGAAATAGTTTAATTTAAATTAATTTCTTTTGTACGACTCTTGTCCCTCCGTCGCTTACCGGCTGTTTGTCTTCTTCGTGTGTTGTAACTAGACGACGAACACGGTGCTACTTTGCTGTGCTAATGCTAAGCTAATTGAATGAATAGCCTTCTAACCGTCCGGCTCTCTTTCAGGTTGTTTTCCGGTTGCTCACCTGAAATCCCCACCGTAGCTCTCATCATGACTAAACTTTTGGAGTGGCTGTTTGGTGTGTCGGTGGTCGGCGCAGTTTGGGCTCTGGTCACTTTCGACCTGTTGGACCTGAGCCTGCCGAAGACCTACAGAGAGGTCGCCTGGCCGATGCCTCTGTACCTGCTGGTGTCATTTGGATGCTACTCGCTGGCCACGGTGGGATACAGAGTGGCCACCTTCAATGACTGCGTGGAGGCAGCGAAAGAGCTACAGGAACAGATTAAAGAAGCCAGAGAGGACTTGCAGAAGAAGGGTTTAAAAATGTAGGACTTATAAAATAATATGTAGATACTTTTGAGGAACTGAAAGGAATGCACGGACCACTTTCATACACGATCAAGTGTTTGCACTTGTGATGTTGGAGTCAGCAGTTTTGTTTCTCTTGTTTGGGATGTGAAAAATGTTGGATGAGACTGAACTCTGAACCCTAGTTTTTGTTTCTATCATGCATCATGATTACTCTTCGTACAGCAGTGTGTGTGTTATTTTTTTACTGTGTCAGATCAGATATTGATCCAACATACTTCAGGAAGTTATACATTAATGTACTTATGGATCATTTTCTGGTTTAGTCACAAATTACAACAGAGCAGGTTGCATACTTGTCATTGTTAAGCCTCTTTCATAAAGTTACTGAATGATATTCCTAATCATTTTCTGTTTGTAGCAGGTGGTCTTAGTGATTGGCACGCTGTTAAACAAAATGAAAGAAGAACACACATGGTGCCATCTTTGGTTGCAAACTACACACAGTTAAATACTCCTGGGAATCGCTGGTATGCTAAGTTGTCATCTGTAAGCAGTTGCTGATCACTGAAAGGCCGACAAATGAACCCCAGAGGTCACTCTAACAATCTGACTGAATACTGCTTTCACTCTGCGTCATCTGCAAGATTGCACTGCACAGTGTGGACCTTGTTGTGTGTGTCTGGAGATTGTTGCTTGTCAGTATAGATTGAGTAGATTTTATCTGCAAAGAAGTGTACATTCCTCTGTCCAATTTCAGGCTTGTGCCCTGCAGATGCAGCAGGGAATTAATTAAATTGGAGTCTATTTTCTTCAGTTTTTCTGCCTACAAATGTGTCTGTCTTTGTGGTTTGGAGGTTTGAATAGGGCCAGAAGGTATGCGAGTATGTGCATGAGTGCTTGCATATATGATGCATTCCTTCTATAAGAATAACCCACATGACCCAAGGGCATTATATCAACTCCTCAATGCCTCTCTGTGCAAGAGACAAATCTCCTTTGTCCCATTCATAGTTAACATGACATATACGTTAGACAGCTTGTCATGTTCTCCCACACATAGGTTTGTTCCAGTCAGACAGTGTAAGCTAAGTATGCAGATCTACAGTAATCTAATGTTGGCACGTTTTGGTTTTTTTTTGTTTGTTTGAGCCCAAAAGACTCCCATGCTCATTTTCAGTGAGTCCCTGCCGCGCATAAACAAAGCATAGTCTGGCCAAAAGGCATCATTATAGGGTTTGAAAAGCTCCCGTAACTTCAGAACAAATGCAAAAGAGTCCACAGTTGTCTGTGTGCAAGCTCTGCCTGTTGTGCCGTTTGGCTGCATCCCCATTATGCCTCACAACGTCACCCCCCATGAATGTCTGCAAGCTGTTGCAAGAGCAGACTGGATGAAAGGCAACCTGTTATTTACCAGAAAATCTTCTACTTTGGCAATTACACCAAAGGCTTCCCTTGGTAGGCAGTTATGTTCCTACTCGTAGCCACATGTGAACTAGTTAATCACTTTTCTTTGTCATCATTCTCCCCCAAAATCTTACTTTCAAGACATCCATCTGTTCGTTCCTTTTCTGCAGGCGATCAGGAGAAAAATGTTCGAATCAGATTAAGCCAAGCATTTTTTTCAGACCACATACAGCGCATGAATGTATGAACAGTGTAAGCATGCCTGTGCCTTTTCCTTTTAATCCCTTATATGTCGGACATACATTACATAAGCTTTAACCCTTTAGCATTAGCATGAGAGCAAGTTTAAGTAAGTATAATCTGACGTGCAGACAGCGATGTAACAAAAGCTGTCCCACCACAAACAAACAAGCTCAAATACTCAACTTTTTTTGAATCGCTGACTTTGATTTGCAGCAAACGTGAGACGAGCATCAGCCCTGCTGTTGTTTGCTTAGTGAAAGAATGGATTTGATGGGGAACAGTAACTTAGACCACTGAGCAAAATCCATAATAATAGTAATTCAGTATCTCTGCAGCCTTAGTCAAGATTCTGGCTTACCATGGGTATTTTTATTTTATCATGCCTAACCCTTCGTGCATTTATTTTAATTTTCTGGTGATGATGATTCTTCATTTCAAAGGTTTACACAATTCTTCTTTCATTGTATCATTTCTTTTAGCTCTTTTACTTTGAGCTAAAAGCTGAACTATTTTTAACCTGAAACAACTGAAAAGTTGAGAATCATTTTTTTTTTAACATCGAAAATGTGACATTGGCTTGTTAAAAATTATCTTAATTACATATTCATCCTTGTTTCATAAAAGTGGTCAGTTTTGTAAGTTTCCTTTTGTGTCATCTAAAATCTCTCGGTGATGAAACACGTCTGCGTGGTGACTTGGGTTTTTGTGCATGTATTTTTTTCTTGAGGTTTCTGAGTATGAGCAAGTTTTTCATAAATGAGGAAAAAGGGGCAGGATTTTTTTTACAGTAAGCGAGGCTGAGAAAGATGGCATAAGTGCATTGATCGTCCTCTACCTTCAGCTCCAAAGTGGAAAGGTGAGAGGCGTCCCATTAATTGGGAGGGGAGCAGGAAGGAGGAGAGTGTAATGGGGAAAGAGAGTGAGAGGGTCAGGCCATGAGGTTGTGCCTGCAGCGTGGCCCCACTGAGACCTCGAAACACTATAAAAATCATTTCTAGAGACACTCAGTGACACTGCTGGGAGCAAATCCATCTTGACAGGCTGAGAACCAAGACTGAAAAATGATAGGTTACCATTTTTCTGCAAAGAAAAGACTTTTTTTTTCCCACCCACACATTTCGCAGCAAAACCTCAAACCATCTCGAGACGGACAGAAAGAGAGATGGAGTTGGTAATCGAGGCCCACGGCTCAAGGAGATGGAGATTTGATACAGATACAGAAAAAGGCGAAACAGTAATGACTAGATGAGAGGGTGACACGGGGACGAATCAAAACAGGAGACAGATGCAGAGAGAGTGAATGAATAAGAAGGTTAGGGTGAAAGAAGTGTGAAAGTGAGAATGAATACACGACGGAAACTGAGTTAGTGACACTGACAGGAAACCAAAGCATGAGCTGGAACAAGACGGATGACCTTGGCAGCGGTGACCGCTGAGAGTGTGTGACAGGACTTTTTTCGGGAAGAGGAGACCACACCCCGACCGCCGGCGATGGCAGAGGACCAAAATGCACCCTGATTGGCCCGCAGCCTCTAACTTACACTGTTTAACCAAGGTGTTTCCTCCAATCAGCCCCATCTGACACGGCTGTTATCTAAAGCTTTTATAGGCATTAAAGCAGGAATCAAGCAAAAGAGGGAATAAAAAAGCCTCCAAACATGCGGCCACATTAAAATGACATTTAATCTGAACATGCAGTGCATCACTACTGCATAAAAATCCCGTGAAGAAGGCTAAAAAGTCACTCACGGGTCAACCTATTGTTCTTTAGCGGCTCATAAACAGCTGCTTTGATATTTACAGGACACCAGGTTCCCATTTTTAGGGAGGCATGGAAGCTTATAAATGCTACAAATAGCTACAATAACATTAGGTAACCTCCCAGAGGCCCCGTAAGGCAGATAGTGCTGGCTCTTCTGAGCGGTATGTACGCTACAAGGCAGACAGGCACCGGCCGTCATGTGTCCCGCTGATAGCGAGGCCTGACTCAGTCCGGAGATGCAGAGATAGACCAGCTGGTCGTGCCAAACTTACTCTGAGATGTGATTCTTTTTTTTTTTTTTTTTTTTGTTCTTGCTGTGCTTCGTGGCCTCTTTCCAGTTTTTTAGTGCCACACTGTTGGCTCATCTCTCGCTCTGTTTAACTCAGATGACTGATAAAATTGATAAATGCCTTGTTTTTCTGCTTGCTGGGGAAATGTTCTACTTTATATATCCTCGGTTTGTGTCTTGCATGTATTGCTTTTAAGTTCAAGTCTCAGAGCTATGAATTAAAATTTGAAAAAATATTGACACTGTGATCTTGGAACGAGACTAAGAGCCTGCAGCCTCACTTGCAGCACTTTGAGGCTGTAATTAGATACACTGGTGCTCTGAGCTAGTGCTAATATTGACATGCTAACATGCTGCATGAATGTCTTTAGTTTGTCAAGTATAAAGTCATAAACACAACCAGGCAAATAAAATGTTCACCCGGTGATGGAGCACCAGAGGAAATGTGAGGAGTTCACCACAGTTCATTCATCCTGAAGGAACATGAACCAAATTTCAAATTTAAGAGAAATTTCTCTTAAAACCTCAAATGTTAGCTTCACAGGGGGCTAAAGGAAAAAGTCAGGGGATTAAAAAACGACACTGGTGTTCTTCCGCTGTTCACCATGAATGTCTACACAACCTTTTTTAGTGTCCATCCATCCAGCAGATAATGAGATATTTATACCAAAGTTAAAATGATTCATCCCGTGAAGAAACGACATCCAGTGGCTGTTCAGATATTAAACCACAGGAATGAAACAAAGCGGTAAAACGGCCAACAGGCAGTCACCATCATCCGCACAGACAGGCTGCTGGTATGTCTTTTAATCCAGAGGTCCATTTAAATAACATTTGCAGCTGTTCTGAAGGGACTTTCTGAAAAATCAGTGATTAAACTGTATCACCTGGAACAGTCACAGTTAAGTTTGTCTGTACTGATGTTAACGCTGAATTATTTCATCATTTTATTCAAAAATAATGTGTCTTTATTTCATATGTGTCATTTCTAGCTACCTGGACAGAATATGGAGTTGAACCAACTTTTGAAATATAATAAAACTTTTTATTATGATGTTATTTTTTTTTCATCCAGATGGTTTAAAGAGTCCTCAGTGACTCTGAAAATATCTTTAGAACGGCTATAAAGCCATAAAGATTGCAAAACAATGTTCTCATATTTTTAAAAGACTGCCAAGTTATTTTTCTTGTAAAACTGGATGCCTACCTTTGTGATTTGAATGGTGATCTAATGCACGATTGGCACAAACTGGCTAGATCTGATATGAGCTGTACTGCACGTCTTGTCTCCTCTAACCTTTGTCTTTTTTTTACTATGATAATATTCTCACTAGTCGGAGTTTTATTTTTTAAATTTATGCTGCTTTTACTGCTGCGTGTGATGCGTCTGATCCATGAATTTGGCTTTTAAAAATCTTATGCAAACAGCTTTTAAAACATTGCCCTCAGGTTGTTCTTGTCCTCAGCGTTCGTTCCTGCAGTCTGCTGACTTCCATAACATTTACTACTGCGTTGAACTCTTCACACTTGCTGTTCACATTCGCACAAACTGGTACGCCTGAAAGAGAGTGAGTAAATAAAAAGAAGTGTCTGTCTGGCCTTGACGAGCTACCACTCAGTGGAGCCTCTTCCTAGGGGTCGGACGGTTAAGGGGTCTGTCCGCCCAGCCCTAATTTACAGCCGACCCTTTGAAAACATTGGGGAGCTGTGAGGCAGTGGCACCGGTTTTTGGTGCTACAGCTGTTTTTACTGTCACGGCTGTAAAGCTCCCCTGGGAAGGCAGAGACAGGAGAAGGAGAGATGAGAACAATGCCTTGTCATGCAACTTTCAGACAAGTAAAGTATCATAGTTGGAGGAAAGAGGAGGTGTGTGTGTGTGTGTGTTTATGTTAGGAGGGAGGTGTTGTAGATGGTCGAGACTCGCCAGAAGGTTGAGATACAGACAGTAGAAGGATCACACCTGTGTATTTGAATCTCCATGCCAAAAGGCAAAAGTTAATGCTAATAAAACACGTAACTCTCTGCTCCCTTTCCCAGCATCTCTCTCTCTCTATTGTAGCTTTTTCCCGTCTCTTGCCACTTTGGCCTTTGTTTTATTAAACTCCTGTCACATTTGAGGGTGTGAGTCATTATCTGTGCTATTGTCTCCGTCTGTGAGATCTCACTGGTTTAGTTTAATCGAAAGGAGAAATGGGCTCGGTTTCCTGACAGCTTTTCAGCATCAAAGTCAGTTATACGGGAAGGGTGATCTTACATTCAGTATGACACTGGGACTTATTATTTTTTCTTAAATTTGGTAACATTTGACCAAAATTGTGTTCAACGGAAGTATTTTGATGTATGATAAGTCAGTCTTTAGATGGTTTATTGTTTACTTTGTTTCACATCTTAGTATCTCAGCATGTCAGGATGCTAACATGTGTTAATTAGTGCAAAGGAGAGCTGAGGCAGATGGAAACATCATTACCATTTTGTATTCGGTCATAAACTGAGACATTTGATAGTTGGCCTTTTGACCTGATAATAGTGCTTGATAAAAATTGAAGGGATCAACAGAGTTATTAGGAATTACTATAATGAGAGCATGAGTGTGTCTATTCAATGCAATGACAACCCATCCTATAGTTTTTCAGATGTATTTTTCTCAAAATCACATCAAGTTTTCTTTTTTTCCACCATATTAACTCTGGTGTTTTAACTGGATCTTTCAAGGATTCTTTGAACTTTGATGTTATTTCAAATCTCTTTTCCACCAGTTTTGAGAAGAAGCGTGTATGTTAGGAATTGACACGCCTTCTTCTGTTCCCTGGGAAAACCTGCTTTTTTTTGGTTCCAGCTCAGAGACAAAATGCTCTGGATAATTCAATTTTAGGTGCATAACTGAAGCAGAACTGTTTCCATGTCAGTGAAAAAGCCTAATAATAGCACTAAAGGAAAAGTCATGAGCCTTTATCGTCTGGTAAAAATGAATATCTGCGCAAAAATTGCGTGCCAATCCATTCAGTAGCTGTTGAGATATTTCAGTCGGGACCAAAGTGGTGAACTGACAAACCAACAAAACAAACAGACCAAGATTACCATCTCTGTGTGCCTGCCAGCGGCCATACCATACCCTAAAAATGATCACAAGAAAACTGTTCTGGTTTTCCAAAAATATCTTCTTTTTTTATTTCACATGAAATATTCACATTTAGCATATTTATCAAACAGGTTTTTATATAATCTTCTCTGTGTATATAATCATATTATACACTTCTCTTAATTACACATGTACAAAAATTAGGAAACAAGAATTCCAATAAAAAAAGACTGACTTCAATGGTAAATCACACACTGTTGCGCCTGGTTGATCAAGCCAACCTGTCAGGTGAAGATGTGCTTGGCAACTCGGTTTGATGCAGCGTCTTGTCGGTTGTGAAACCGTTGATTAAACATTTTGAGATTATTAAAAAAGAAAAAAAATCATGTTGTTGTCCTGAAAGTCTGAATAGCTGTTTGTTTAACCTTGTTTGAGCTTGTT
The DNA here is from genome assembly GCA_029814665.1 of Acanthurus lineatus. Lineage (NCBI taxonomy): Eukaryota > Metazoa > Chordata > Actinopteri > Acanthuriformes > Acanthuridae > Acanthurus > Acanthurus lineatus. The sequence continues at coordinate 7,439,329 of JAPZDV010000008.1, forward strand.
TTTCGAATGAGCTTCAAAACATGATGGAAAGCACCATGCAATGCAGGGTTCACGGAAGGGGGGGGTCTTGGAATAATAAAGGTGTGATACCAGCTCTGCTTAACCAATACAGGGGCAAGATACCAGCAAACAGAGAAGTCCAGCCTCTCTGTGATGCACACAACATCTCAGTGTTTTGCTTTGCTTTTGGCAGAAAAACATTTTTTGTCTCATCACTCTTTCGATCAATCGCTCGCTCACTCACTTGCTTACTCGCTTACTCTCACTTCAACTCACACATTTTCCCTTTCACACAAGTACTAACTCGACCGGAGGATCGAGGGAGAAAAAAAAAAGCTCTCCCCGTTTCCAACAGTAAACATTTCTCTTGAGAACATGTGAGCACATGGTATATACAGTAAAATTTCTCAGCTGCAAATCTTATAAATTATCTTCACAGAATGTAGACGTAACACAGTTTAATGCAGTGTTTTCTCGTAGTGTTACTCCATGCCATCTGATGTCGCTATGTCTGTGTGTTTTGTGTGTGTGTGTGACACTTGTTGCGGAGTGTATGTCGGTGTGTGTCCGTACTGTGCAGTATTAGTGCTACAGTATATAAGCACATGGTCATGTTTGCAAAGGAACGGTGGTCATGAGAACAGCCCCTGTGTCTATCAATGCTACATTTAGAGAAAGTAATCACGTGGGACATCGATGCCACTCAATACCGTTACAAGAACAATACAACAAATAGTACATGATAATCAAGGGTGGAATAGTGTACAAGTTAGAGAGATGACTGATCTTTGGCTCAAAAGGTAAGAGATTAACTTTTCCATTGAAGGTGGATATATGTTTCTATAGAATTCAAACAGAGTTGGTGTCCTTGCTCTTGATTGTGTCTCAACCACTTCAGGTTCCTCTTCGGCGTCTTCATATTTTCTCCTCGATCATCGGATCACCCAAAGAGGCTAATTTTTTCTTAGGAGAGCCCCTAAAAATACAAATCAAGGAGAGCTGGGTCTTTACAAGAAAAAAAAAAAAAATACCGTCACCTTTTGAAAAATAAGACGAAGCCGAGTGCTTTGTCTCAAATGCTCGGAGTCGCTCGGCACATGTAGCTCAAGCGAGTCCATCTGTACTTTACAAGCTTCAAAAGTCTCTCCCTGTGGCCAGCACTGGGCATGGAGAACTGTCTTTTTTTGAGTCAGTGGTTTCATTTCCACAGACTGTCTTCATTGTATTCCCTGAAAAAAAAATGCCTGCCAACAGCAGTCCTTTCATGTGCTCTCAGTGCAACAATAGCAGTAATGAAAATGGTACTAGCAATGAAAGGATTGAGAGGGATGTAGCTACCACTGCAGAGTTTGTCCGTGCACTCTTCTGGACTTCTGGCAGGACCACCGGGTCATCTGCTTGAAGATAGGAGATAAAAACGACACATTAGTACTGCATACTTACATCCCAGTGTAATCCTAAATGTACCTGGATTGTTTTAAGGTCGGGGATAATTAGAAGGGACAGAGGGCTGGTCAACATACCTGCAGGCAGTCTGTTGGACGGGTTGTGAACCCCACCCCCAGCTCCAACTTCAGCCCCACCTGTGCCTCCTTTAGTCGTTCTGGCCTCTTGAGAGCCTGGAGGAAAAGAAAAAAGTCATCAATTACTCTCTACATCGGGTCTTGCAATAGTCTTACAAGACTATCAGAGGTCATGGCGTGGCTCTTCTTGCAGTCAGGAAGGTGGATGAACTCACCGTCAGCAGCTGCGACGTCCACCCTGAGCCTGAGGCAGTCCTGTCCATGGTGGTGCAAAGGTTTGGCTGCAGAAAGAGGGGAAGAAACACAGGCGTTAACATCCTAACTAATGCACTAATCCTCCGCTGGCCCCTTAATTCACCTTCATGCATGCGCACACACACTTACTCACACACACACACATGCACACACACAAGCCTTGGCAACAGACAGACACACAGACAGACGCGGGAACAAAGCTTTAGGACACCATCTGTGACCAGGCGAAGAGTGTCTTGTCCTGCCGTTTATCTAATTACAGCCATGGTCAGGGTGACAACGCTGCTTGCTCTTTGTGGTTACATTCTAGCAGGGTAAGTATTACATACAGCCAGCAAACTGAGCCGAGACTCCGCTAGATGTCCATGTCAGGCTTCAAAGAGCTGGACAGAAAACACCGGCACATCACGGTTGGTAGAAAACATAACAGAGCTGCAGAATCCTGACTCTCACTTCCATATAAGACTTTTATTTATACAAGTGTTGAGGCTCTGAGGATGGCAATGAGGCTGGTAGTCGAGACGGAAATATCTCAGAAACTCTTATGTGGATTAAGATAAAATTTTAGAAAGACAATAATAGTTCTCCACAGCAACCACTTGATAACCACAATAAAATTCGATACAGTTTCCCTTCAAAGTAAGCTAATAATTTTTTGATTGCTTTGCTTTTCATATGATCTTCATAAGGTTAAAATTTGAATTTGTGCAACATTTAGTTTGTGACCTAATACCTGCAAAACTAACAAAATCCCCATCAGCCTCAGCAGCACATTGTGAGCAGTGCTTATCACAACTGTTAGCATGCTAACATACTTAATTAGTGTGTTTAACAAGGGAAACATTAGTATGTTAACATCATTACTGCAAGTATGTTAGCATGTGTCAAATTAGCCCCCTCAGAGCTGATAATGTGTCTGACTCTTTAGAGAAAATACTGGTAAACAAAACTAAACGGGACATTCTGTGAAAAGTCTGAGGTGAAGCACTTGTGACACTTACAAATATAATAGTAGCTTTCTCCTTGGCGAAACTCCTTTCCCAGAGTGAACGGAGTAAACCGCTGGAACTTTTCAGAGAACTTCTCAGGGGCGTGAGGAGCAAAAGGATGGCCGCACTCCCACCGCATCTGATCATATGACTTGGGCCTGCAGGAATTATAGTCCTCCTCCTCCACCATGTAGAGCACGTATCGCTCAGCATCCAGCAGCGGCACCTCACCCTGAGGGTAATGGGGGCAGACGATGTCCAGGTAGTCATTGAGCTTCACCTCCACCTTGTAGTTGTTGTTTCCAAACCTGCGAGGATGAGGCAGAGGAGGACGGTTACGCAATTGGCAGGAGACTGATAACAGTGCTTATAGCATCAGAGCGGTAATAAATATAACCTCAAAACCTGTGATTATATATTGATCGGCTACAAGCCGGTGTACAACAGGGAAATCAGAGGAAAGACTGAGAGGCCTGGGAAAAGAAGAGAGAGGGTAGGAAAAGGAGAGAGAGTGTTTGTGAGCGAGGATATATGTGTTTGTTGGAGTGGAGTTTAGAGGAAAAACGCAATAAAAGCGAAGAGTGATCTGCAGAGGGCATGCGCATAAATATGGATGAACGTGAAGCAAGTGTAGCTGCTGTTGCTTGTTGCTGTGGTGCAAGTTAGCAGCGAGTGCACATTGATCCCACGTCCCCGAGGAGCTGAATGATGTTTACAGAGAAACATTAGCAGTCAGTTAGCCCGTCAAGACAGGAGATGAGAATCGACATCTGCAGGGCTACACACACACACACACCGAACACACACTTACACACAAAACACAGATACAGAGGCTGAATTCTTAATGATAAAATTCACCTTAACAGAAGCAGAAACACACCTGAGTTTACGCAAGATAGGGACAAGGGGAAAAATAAAGGTCACGTATGCTTTGACCCATTCATTACGGTCATAGAGACAGTCAGACGCGCGCAGCACGAGTCTGGTGATGGTCTGTAACTGTCTCTCACCAAACTCCCTCTCATTACAAACAGAGAGAGACAGTCTGACTGTCTGCCTCCCCTTCATTCCTCCCCGCATCCCTCCCTCACTCCTCCAACTTCTCCACCCTGTTTAGGAATCGTCTCTTAGGTAAACCAAACCTCCTCCCACTACTTTTAGGACATGGGTCAAAGGGCACCTGCAGGAAACATTTTAGCATTTTTTGCCAAACGTGTCCAAAAAATCCCAAAATTCAGTTATCACAGGGATTAGACTCGTTCAAGAACAATTTAACACACTCTGAGGTATAAATTGGCCTTATCTCAGCTGCCCATGATTCCTGCTTTAGGAGATATAATGGCCGTCTCCAGGGAATTTTAACTAAAGGTATTTCAGCTTTGTCCCCTTCCCCCTGAGTGAATAACTGCTCTGGGGGCGGCTCACAGCTAATGCTCTCTTCTCAGCCAAGTCCATCTATCACGGGCCCGGAGCAGTAGCTGGCCGCTAGCAAGGCACACAAACTCATGCAGTAATTCCCATCTATCAACAACCTAAAGCAGTAGCTACCTACTGTTTGCACCTACCGAACCCTCACACACACAAACTCACACATAAAAACACACACACACACCTCCTCTCCGGGTGCTGAGCTCCAAAGCGATGCCTATCAGTTTACCGTCTCCTACTGTTCTGGATCACCATGGGTTCCCAGAGAATGGCTGAAACTTGACAGACTTAAAATGTTTTCACAACACACAAGGAGAATGTGTGTCTAATATAGGGCTCTGTTGCTTTTGCAATGAATACACGGTTGGTTTATCAAGCTTTCAACAGGCTACCCCCACCCCCCCACCAGTGAAAAGGGAGCCAGCCAGACAGAGTGTAAGATAAGTTACCGGGCCAGCTATTTAATCAGATCCACAGATCTTAAAGATTTACGACTTCTCAAAAGCCTACAGGGTGCTAACCGGACACCTTTAGCATGGAAAAACATCACTACTCAAAGCATTTACCTCCTCAAATAGATTTTTCTTTCAGATTTCTGTTGTTTTCTCGTACCCCCCCTGCCCCCCAACTGGACGTAGCATTTGTGGGGTTTGTGTTTGTGTGACAAGCTCCATATGTGTGACTAACGATCAAAGTGCACAGGCGCAGGGCCCCTGTCGCTCGTTAGCTGGTGTTGTTGTTTGTGGCCGGGGGTCTCCCTGGTACCCCTCTTGGTAAATGGACAGACGCTTTGGCTCCAAACACCGTGGCCCTGACTCCTGCAGCCTCCCCCACCACCACCTCTGCCTCCATCCCCCCCTCTTCTCTTTTTCACCCCCCTCTCCGCCTGAATGCATTCCCTCAATACTGATGACCAGATTAGCTGGCAACACCACTTTAACAGCAAAACAGGCCGGTTAGAAAACAAGCACCGTTTTTTTGTTTTAGCAGACTGATGAAACTACCATCTAACTGTGCTGATAATATTGTGCTTCTACCTACTTTCAGAAGTGTGTGTGTGTGTGTGTGTGTTGTGGTGGTTGGGGGGGGGCAATAATTATCATTTTGCCACGGTCCAGGCAGCTTAGTGCTTATCTGCAGTTTGCCTGCCACGCTCTGTTTACCCGATTGGCGCTAAAGTGTTTTTTCCCCCTGCCACTTTCAATTCCAGTCGAATCGATAACACTATTGAACAAACACTGTTGTCTGCTTTTTGCCTGACAGAGTTATCAGCCCCCCCCCCACCACCACCCACACATTTTAGACACCTGCCATAAATAATAACACACACACACACACACACATCCTGTACACAGACAAACAAGCATT
>JAPZDV010000008.1:7455053-7470304 GCA_029814665.1 Acanthurus lineatus
TCTGAAACATATATTTATTCCATGGATTTTAATATATAACATTAAAATCTGCCTCTTTTAAAGCTTTTGCAGTCACGTATGAAACCTAGAGAAAAAGTGAAGCCAGATAATAACTGTAGACTCGACTGGAAGCACATAACCTCCGTGCTTTCAGATACATTGCAAATCCTGATAGTCATTTTCTGTTCCATTGACATGGATAATCTGGACCGCGAGCTGCTTGTTCAGCCCAGTGAGCCATACAGCCAGAGGGGGTTTTCAAGCCCGCTTCTGCTTGACATGGCACTTTATTTACTGTGCCTGCTAAGCAGCATGACAGCTTTTAAAGATATCACAGCAAAAACAACAAAAACCAAAAGTAAGTTAAAAAAAAAACAGAGGTGACTATTCTAGATAATAAATTGATTTAAAAAAAACAGCCCATTGCACAGAGTTTGGACGATTGACTCTGTTTCAGGACAAAGATTTAGGGATGGGATGGGATAAACTCTGCAGGGATTTGGTCCGTATTTAAGAAAGCTGTGAAGGAACGCAGAGAGCGCAGGATAAAACTCCTGATGTAACCAGAATGTAACACATTATCTTAAAGGTATCATATTCCGCAGAAACAGTACACGAAGCTCTCAATAGCCTCGCAATTGAGCTTTTAAGACTTTAAGTTGTTTGCTTAAATTTTATCTCATCTAAGTTGAGTTGGCAACATGAAGCAGTACATGAAATAGTAGAAGGTTGTGGATGTCACAGTCAGCTTGAAAGTTTCCCAGGATAATTAACTTGTCAGGTAGACTGTTGATTGCAGTTCGACAGATAATCTGACAGTGAGATTGTTACAGCGCGGTTGCACCGCACAGATCTGGCTCTGTTCTGTATTGTCCTTATCTTTGATTAATCACTTCCATAAGACACCCACACTACTCCGTCAAGTAGTTTACATAAAGGCTTTATTGTTTATTCATGCAGCAGAAGAACCAGACTAAAGAGGAGTCATCGCTATAGTATATAGACAATATGTTCTGTGTTCAGTAACTGGGAGTATTCACGGTTCATGCAATCTGCATTTAAAATTCTGTGCAAAGTGACACACCATTTCAGATCTCACAGTGAAAATGCAGAAAAGCACATATACATGGTAATTGTTTGCTTTTCAGTGTCAAGCAGGTCGACCAAAATAATGTGTTTTGTATTCATGAAGAGCGCTCATCCTGGCGGATCAATTTTTTTTAGTCCAATTGTTTTTTTGTTTTTTTTCCTGGCGCAGTGGGAAGATAAGAGGGTGAGAGGGACTGCCAACATAATTGTCATTTGCATTGCAATCGAAAATTGTTGTGGAAAAAGCTTTCACCACGCTGCAGACATTTATGTCAAAACTCTATCAGGAGCCAAATGAGTAGACCTCTAATTTCATACCATCCTGAAATACTGAATGAGTAAATAGAAAGATGAAGTGGAACAAAACTGCAGCTCAGCCCTGATATATACACACACAGACATGCCAACACACACACACACACACACACACACGCATGGATCCTCTGCAGGCTCGCATGCCCGCACAGACACAAACACACGCGCACGTACACACATAAACACAACCCTATTCACCTCAAATCCTGACAGAATTTGCACTGAGCCTGTTCTGTGGCATGAAAATAAGATATAGGAAAATGATAGGGAAAACTGTTTCATGTACGCATGGGAACTCGTCTGTCCATAATTTGTTCTTTTCAGGCATTTCAACCAGAGTAATTAGATGATGTCACTGGGTTGCACTTTCTGTGATCCTGAAAGCATAAATCAAAACAATGAGGGATTTATTCCCTTTAAAATCTATAAAATATACGTATATATATATATATATATATATATAAAAATCCACCTCTGCATGGGAAAACAACCGCCATGCTGTGTTCTTCTATCCTGCTTCATGCTTGTTCAGACCGCGTCTAATCAGCTGTGTGTGCTCTTCCACAGAAGCTCGATGACCTGAGCAGGTTTTAACAGATTCTTGCACTGAGCTGCCTTCATGTCCTCTGCTGCCAAAGCCACATGCCACATCCTTCCTTCTCGCTCTTCCAGCACGGCCATTAAAAAAAAGAAGTGTTCGGCCCCCTTCGCCGTGAATACAAATGAGAGGTTTAATGACACACTATCATCATGTTTCAACACCCCACCATCTATTTACATAAGTGAGCTGTGCTGGTGTGAACTGTGGGAGCAGCCCAGCGGTGCTCGGTCCAGTGTGTGTGTGTGTGTGTTGTTTCACTGGCCTCTATGGTTTGTGTCCTCCATTGTTAGTAAATGCAGCTCCTCTGCAGGAACCTATGAGTTCTTTCTTTGCAAACAATGGAAGTGAAGTGTTTCCTGTAATTAGCATTGCGCAGGTTTAGCCCTTCTAGACTCTGTAAAGATCATATATCCAGCCTTGGTTCAACAGTTGGCCTGTGAAGAACAAGTTTGTTCATGGCCTTGGTTTTGCCTGCACTGACACAAGTGTTGATTTTCCTTCAACTATCCCGAGGCAAAAGCAAAGTTAATTATTAGGCGGAGCAGTTTTAAAGAAAAACAAAGGTGATCAGTGAGTTAGCCTAGCGTTACAGCGAGTAGATGAAGCGGTAAGTGCCAGTTTTTAATTAGCTGCGGTTAATTATCAGAGGTAAACAAAGAGGTGGTTTATTATGCGTAGCCGTATCTGATGATCTGTGTATCAACTGAGAGATTGGAGGTCGGATAAGACTATTAGGATGACATCTCAGTGAGCGGCCTTGCTGATAGCCAGGCAGCGGCTGTGCTTAGACATTTACAGAAGCACACACTGAAAAGCACCCACACACACACATGCACACACACACACACAAATATGGCTGCATAGCTACCGTACAAGCCAAACTGAGAGACAAAGAGCAGCTGAGAAGGAGGCGGATGAGGAGGTGGAGGATTGAGGAGAAATGGAAACACAATGTTAGATAACGAGAGCGTAAGACCAAGAATGAAAGCTAAAGTGAGGAGGCGTGCGAGATGAGAGTGAGGAGCTTAAAAAAGATGCATTTAAGCAGGACAATATGCAAAGTGAAAAGGATGCAGGAGAAATAGAGCTAAAGAGGGATATACCATACGGCAACAATAACAATAAATATGTTCTCATTTACAAATCATGCAGGGAAACCTTTGGGCCAGCAATTAGCAGACATGTTACCCTCACTAACCTTTAATTAGCTCCTCCATCCTTTAGGCAAATTGAAATATAAGAGGTGTGATGAATCATTCCCCCTGAACTGTCACATTCTAGTAAGTCTTGTCTGAGATATTGCAGGTGACTCACAGACAAACAAATGAACAGTGTTGTGCCCTCTCATGGGAAAGACAGAGTCATTTTTGAAAAGAAACGCAGGGAGTCATCCAACCCTTAAAGTATCAAGGAGTATGAAAATCCTTCATATGAGACAGAAAACGACAGGAAGTTTAATATTGAAGAGAAAATATGAAGGAGAACGGTTTAAAATGAAGCTGAAAAGAGATTTTGTGTGTAAACACAGAAAATATTTGAGGTGGAAAAGCGAGTGCAGAGGAAGCGGAAGGAGGGATGGACGCCAAATGAATAAGAGGGGTGAGAGAGTGAGATAGATAGAAATAGACAGGAAACAAACAAGGAGGACAGAGGGAGAGAGGAGAGGCACAAGATGTAATGAGATGTTCAGATGAGGTGTAACATGCAAACACAAAGATAAGGATACAGGATGCGAGAGTGAGGCTGGAAAGATGGGAGGAAAGAATAAAAAGAAAGTGAGGAGAAGTATGGGCATGATTTAGACAAGCAGAAACAGATTATCGCTGCATTTACTGGAGGAAATTTAGAGCAGAGGGGAGACAGTCTAAGAAAATCAGATAGAAATTCCTTTGAAAGAAGCATTTAAAGCGAAACTTTTAAGGACACGCGAGAAAGAAAGAAAGAAAGAAAGAACAGAAATATGCTGAAACAAACATTTGAAGAGGGGAGAGAAATTGAAAGGAAAAAAAAGATGGAGAGGAGTGTCAGGAAGACTCTGAAAGATGCACACAAGAGTTTTAATCTACAAAACAAAAAGAAACCCCCCCCCCTCCAAAAAAAAAAAAAAATTGGAGCTAAGTGATGCAAGAGAGGGAGGGGGGCTGCATCCGAGTGGGCAGGTGGAAAAGAAAGAGAGAGAAAAGCAGAAATTGAATAGAGGAATGCAAAAGTACTTTTTTTTTTTTTTTTAGAGAGATACAGACAGGCTGGGGGAGAGAAAAAAGAGGGGATAGACTGACACTCAAATGTAAATAGGGAGAGGAGGGTAGACTGGATGAAAAAAAAAAAAAAGCTGCACACTGGTGGATTCCTCAAAAGCCCCCTTCAATATGTATGAGGGCAGTTCCATAGACACAAACAAGCGACAGAACAGAAAGGAGAGGAGGGCAGAAAACGCAGGTTTCTGTTGAAAAGAAAGAGCTCTTCTCCTGTCAGCGGACTTTACAGTGTGTCCGGGGAGTCCAGAGAGAGAGAGAGAGAAAAAAAAAGCAGGGGGGACCACCCAGAGGTTCTGTTTACCATTCGCTGCTTCCACCCCCCCGACATAACACAACACAACAACAACAGCCTGGGAGTGTGGAAGAGGCTCAGTGTGAATAACCTGCTAGCCAAATTACAACGCCGCACAGAAAAAAAAGCACAATTACATCATTACAACACATACAAGACTCTAGTGAAAGGAGGGTAAAGGGGGGGGGTGGGGGGGACTTAATCATATCACTCGGTAAACAGGCCAGAACCACATCACAGTTCTGTAGTGGGATCTTTAAAACAGGAAGCTCAAACAATCTCGCTAGGCCCAGCTGAGCACCTTTCTCATGAGGAAATGAACAGAAGCGAAGCCGAATAGTAATGTCAACGTTTTTCTATTTTTTTTCTTTTTTTTTTTTGAAAGAAGAAGCTGTAGGCTCGATGCACCTGATCCCAGAGAAAAAGTCAACATAATCACATTTGAGAGGGAACAGCATGTACTCAAGCTGTCAGTCCCGAGGATGCCGAAGCCGTTCACGTTTTGCTCATTACACCCTGAAATATGTGTAAACGAATATGACACGCTCTGCCTTCCCCCCGGAGAGCAGCGGTCTGTCCAAAGTACCCAGACCTCTCCAGCCCTGATCGGCCCCCGGGAGCTTTAAAGGGAGAGAAGAGACGACGACGATGACGACGGTTAGCATGCCCAAAAATGGCGCCATGCTAACTGTCACACTGACAGCAACGGAAAGTGACACCGTCGCTAACAAGAGGTTATACACTACTTCACATGCACGTTCGTTTAAAAGCTGCGGCAGAAATGCTGCTGACTTGTGCTGACAGATAGGTTTGATGCAACTTTCCAACCCTGAAGTTGCTTTTTTTTTTTTTCGTGACACGTTTTTTGCTGATAGTGTAAAAGCAGAAGAAAAAAAAAAAACCCAAACATGCATTGATGGAGGGTTATATAATTGTAGATGGTTTCAGGCTTTGCAGCTGAAACACAGCAATAGATGGTGTGAAAAAATATGCGGTGCAGAGGTCTGGAGGTATACACACTGAGAGACAGTGTGGTAAATAGATGGCTCGGGGCTTTTCAGCTGAAACAAGATAGTGTGAAAATAAAAAAAAAAAAGCCAAAGTCTCAGGGAGAACAGAGATAGCAGTAAATCCAACTGACATGAATGTGCGCCGGCATGCATGCAAGCTCAGGATGTGTTTATATAAGTCTATTTATGAATGAGCAAAGAGTTTTGCTTATGTGGTCTATGAGGAGGAATTGTCTCTATCCCTGTGCAAATGCACCACACAAAAAACCTGCTTAATAGCAATTACTCCACCCTCTATTCAACCCGGCACATGCTACCACTCTGCCTTATTACTTGAGGAAACTGGTGACTTTTACAGCCTCTGACCTCGCTTCCTTTTTTCCATATGAACAGGCGTCCCTCTGCCACGGCACACTCCGCGAGTCCAACCTTTTTCTCTTAAGAAAATACGGAATAAAAGAGTGGAGGAAATGAATTTTATTGCCCCAGTTTCCCACCCTCCACTTATTGACAAAGGCACCACACTCACCCTCTGTGACTTCTGCTCTCCTATTACTTAAAGAGAGGAAGGGAAAATGAATTTTACAGCCTTTGGTCGTATCTGTCTCCTCAGACAGACCCCTGCCTCCCACCCAAAGTGGCACACGCCGCCACTCTCTCTCTTTCTCATTACTTAACACAAAGATTGGAAATGAATTTTACTGCCCAGTGCCCTTTCTTCCCTCCTCAGCTCCGTCCTGGAGTTACTCATCCGCATTGCTCTTATTGTCTCTCTCCTTTTGCAGCCTTAAAGAAGGAGAAAATCAATTTTACAGCACCCTCTAACCCATAAAGAGGCACACTTCTGATTTTTTCTTGTTTTTTCCCTTTCTTAAAAAAAAAGAGGGTCCAAAATCAATTTTTGGCCCCTGCTTCAGTTTTTTTTACAGCCGCCAGCCTTCTCCAAAAAGGAGCGGCACACTTCATCCTTCTGCTTCTGCAGCGCTGCCCTTTCTGAAAGCCTCACAATGCATTAGCATACAGGTGGTGTCCTTTGTCTCCTTCTGAGGCACACTTCTGCTCCGTATATATTACCCATGTGTCCACTTTGAACGGCCGCCAGTGCAGGTTTTTTGTGAAAGGGCCGAGGGTATTAAAAGGTCACTTAAGATAACTGGCCCTTCTGTTGCCACACCTCCTCCGACACCTCCTTTATAGATAAGGTAAGTCATTAGTCTGGAGCAGAGCCGACCCCTCCCTGTTTGAGCCCATTCAGCAGGCACAGGGAGTGTGTGAGGATACTGAGTTTATCTGGCTTGTTGATCTTGTTATTGCAAAGCTACTTGTCAGACCTTTAAATGTGAGTCTGACCTTCCACACATTTAGTTTGAAAAAAGAAACAATAACACAATCACAGACATTATTTGCATTTGCTGCACTCATATAGTTTCTTTTTTTCTACCAGGCAGGTCACAAAGAGCGCTGCCTTCAAAACAGACCTTTTGATTCCTCTCTTCCCTCAAGATGTGTACTGTTACCGCAACCTCTTTTACATGACTACACACATATCTGCTGCCCAGATGCTACCCAGCCTCCCCCCCCCCACTCCCACTCCCACTCTCCATTCCCCCCTGCCTCCACCACACCTCCCTCCTCCAGCTGCCTTGCTCCACTTGTGGCTGCTGCTCCAGCACCCTATTCATTAACAGCTTCTTAATGCTCCCAGATGGGATGACTGTAATTTATGGTGGCCCTCAGTGTGTTTGCGTTTGTGCGTGCATGAGCATGTGTGTGTGTTCATCCATAAAAAAGAAAAAAAAACTATGCACAGCAAGCACATTTGTTTATATATGTAAGTGATTAGAACCAATGGAACATAGCATTATTTTACGATTCATTTTCCTGCGTAACGTTTGCGCCCGCTCAGGAGTAAACTGTGAGCATATGCAAATATGTTTGTGCTCATTTCTCCCTTCGCCCTTTGTTTGACTCAGGCAGGAGCACGTAGAGCCGAAAGGGCAGAGTGAGGACAACGATTTTAGGCACATATTTCAGGCTTTTTTCTTCGCTCATTCAACAAGGGGTTTGTCTTCGACACTGACCTCAGCTGGAGCTGTGCAGTTTTTCCATTCCGTTTTTCCCTCCGCTGTGTACCACTTTGCACTTGGTGCCGCTGAATTAAGATGTCATGAGCTCGTGTGGGAAGTCCCCAGGTTCGGGCAAACATTAACATGTGTGAGCAGTGTGTCTGCGCGTGCATGCACATGTGTGTAATTGTTTGGATGCCTCTGTATGTGTGTGTGTGTGTGTGTGTGTATCCGACTGATGTTCCATGCCCAAACCTCAGCTTATGGATGCTGGCACGCTCACTCCCTCAGATTGTGGAGTATCGATTCCCAGCTTCTCTCCTTGAGGGTGAGGAAGGATGGAGGTGGTGGTGGTGATGGTGGTGGGTGGGTGGGGGTTACAGAGGTTATAGCAGATTTGCTGGCTGCCTGCTTTGCCAAGGAAGGCCTGTTTCCTAGAAATGGAGAGACAAACACACAATACTGGAGCAAACAAACACACGGACAGTTCCCCTCGCCTAAACACACCGCGCACATACTGTAAAGGCCCACCCGCATTTGGTTACAGTGTAATGTACACATACGCACCCACGGGCACACATAAACATAACCACGTGCAATACATACACACACACACACACACAGACTCAGAGTGATACACAGACATGACAAACTGCTGTGTTAAGAGGGAAATTTCCCCTTCTTGACTCTTTGACCATGTTGCATTTCCGTCACCTCTCTCTTCTGCCAGTCCGACAGAACCCCACACACTGTAAAAATAACCCCTTCGAGGGCCAGTCAGCACTCGCCGGGGCCCGCTCTGAAAACACAGGGTGCCCACATTGCCTGTTAGCAGCACCATTTCTATTTGCAGAGATGTGCGCGTTGGGTAACAGTCAGGCTCCAGCGGTGGGAACAGTGGCCTCAGAATGCGGCAATGGATTGTGGGAAGGGAATCTTTGGGGGGTTGAGGGGTCTAACAGTTGCACCTTTTAGCACTTATTCCTAATTACTCCGTTTGTGCTCGACTTTGCTAATGGTTCGCAGACGTGACACACATGTGTAGGCACAGTGAAGAGGCTGAGATGATGGAGTGGTTCACGGGGACACAGTATACACCAATATCCTGCCCGCTCATGAGCTGCTGAGCAAGAAAAACAGATGGAAATGAGCACCAGCGCACTCCAGCAGACGTGTAAACATATGTATACACACACAGATGTGCACACAGGTTCAGGGACGTGAACACAAAGGCACAAAGGCTGCAGGGAAAACAAACACAGACGGTAAGATTTTTTGGTAGCATCCACACTCTCTTTTAGCACGCATGGTTAGGCTGTCACATTCGAACACACACATGCACACTTGCACACATGCACACATGCACACAAGCCAAGTATGTCCTCATCGCCAGCATGCGTAGATAAGTATATGTGTGTGCGAGCGCGTTCTCTCCGAACTGACCACAATGCACAGCTGGCAAGGAGAGAGAGACCCGAGTGTGTCAGTGTGGTCAGGTCAGGGGCCCCGTCTCTCTCCACTTTCTCCACCGTCCAAGTTCTCCTCTGCGTTTTTTGCCTTTTCCTCCCTTGTTTTCAGCATCGTCTTCCTCTCCCTCGGTCACATTTTGGCATGTTCGTCCGTCTGGCTGCAGGGTTTGTCCAGACGTGGCCCTTCCTAGGTTTCTCCAAATGCAAATATATACAAACACATGCAGATGGAAATTTAGGAGAAAGAAAGAAAGAAAGAAAAAAGAGTGCATGAAAGTAGAGGAGGACTTCTAAGAACTGCAGACACACATGCATCTAGAAATGTAGAAACGCACACACCCACTTTGGATAAGCCAAAGCATAAAAATGCAGATATTTTCCCTCTGTGTTTGCAACTTGTGCAGTGGTATCGAGCTTCGTTCACACGCTCACAAACATCACCAATTCACCCTCTAACGGACACGTCTTTCGTGTGAGTGCAGACCACATGACAAATACTGAAGCCAAACACTCATTGTGTACCAAACAAAAAAATACCACAAAACACTGAAAACCAACTTATCTAAATACAGTCACGGGTCAGGACAAAATGACTTGGTTTGCCCTTAACAACAAAGACATGGGGGTGTCACCAGGAAACGAAGCACAAACTGAATCTCCTGGAAAATCACTGGAGAGCCCATTTTCAGTCCAATTAAAAGACAGGTCATTGTGCTTTTAGATCAACAATAGCCCAAAGAAAATTCTGCACATATTTTCTATGAATGAAGCATCAATTAATTGCCTGTTTCCTAGAATCTCTCTATCTATCTAAAGTCTTTATTGTTTTTGCACTGAGGAGCCCCCAGGCCTGTCTGGATGCAATGTATTCTTTAGTCCCTGCAAAAACTTTATTGACGTGACAGAGAATATACTAATCAGATTAAAAGTGCTCTGCACTGCCTGAGGCACGCAGTCAGCAAAAGTAAAATAGACGGAAATGAGTGCTCCCAAAAAAAAAACGGTTCAATTCATCTGCCAATTTTGATTTGTTGAGAGTGCAGGGTGCGACTGCGGCCAATAGTTAACTTACAGCAGTAAAGGGACAAGGACACAAGCAAGTGACATGACCCATCCACATTTTGGGAGTAATGCATTGGTATGTGATGTTTGGAAAAAACAAGTAGAGCTCTGATGCTTTGCCAAGAAAAAAGACTGTTTAGAAATTCAACCAGCTAAAAGCAGCAAAAAAGGGATATTTGAACCTGAAATGTAAATTAATGGATGTTATCATGAGTTGTTTCTTTTATTAAGGGGCCATAATAAATCATGTGCCTTAATGTAGTGTAGACAAACTATGTGTGAGCAGAGGCATGTGTATGAGCTTGTGTGCTCATCTCGTGTGATTAAATGTTGCTTTGTCTGCAGGCGTGCTCTTTTTTACGGGCGTGTTAACGGACTGAAGCACATGTGCAGCCAGAGCAAACACACCTGAGCACATTCAGCTTGGCTGATAACAATCTTTCATCAGGGCTTATTCACTATTCACTACTAATAGAAGACAAAGGTGTGATGTGGAGATCCCTGGATCAAGTATAATTAGCCCAGACATTTGGCTCAAAGCGTGACAGCCACTAAAAGTCATTGTCTGTCATTGTGCACTATTAGATTGATTTATTCACATCCTAGCGTGGTTTAAGGCTTGCCAAAAATGTCTTTATTTCTAGTTTGAAGAATGCATTGACCTTGAGAACTGAAATAATTGGTTGTGTATGGGGTACTTTTACTAGCTGGAGTACAAAATGTAACTGTAGTCACACAGCAAAAAAAAAACAACAAAAAACCATGTGGTCAAATGAGGAGAATGATGTTCCCTGTGGAAACAAAGTGTCCTCAGCAACAATTAGGATAGATGTCACCCCTATTAAATGTGCAATGTTGTAGAAATGACTCACAGAAATCTGATATTATCTAGCAAACCCACTGCACCCCCATCAAAGCAACGGAGCAATCATCATAGAAATGAGGAACTGAATGAGAAAAAAAAACAAAAAAACAATTTGTATTTTGTTTTTCCTGCCAACATTTTAGCTGATACCAAAACAATGCCATCAAACTCATCTCCCTGACTTATCATGACAACCATCCCCATATCTGGCTCATCTCTGAGATTTAGCCAAACTGCCCTACTTTAAGGTTGTTTGCTTAACCTAATGAAGGATAAAAATCACACATGTGTTGAATGTCTTTCAAAAATCTGAAGGACGGCCACAGAGTCATGACAGGGGCAGTTCAGGGAAATGCATAATCACTCACAGGGCTGGTGGGGATACTGGTTTTCTCTCACGGGATGACTCATCTCAGCAGTGACTGGCTCTCTTGGACTGCTTTTTCAGAAACCATACAGAGAAAAAGAACATTGTGGTAATAACACACACTTTGAGCCTGTAAAATCACAAATGTGTTTAAACAAGTGAACATTATCCCACAGGAAGGAAGGTTTTCCTCAGTGGTTGACGTCTCCGATCAATGAAGAAAGACTTTTAAAATACAAGATCCGCAGACAAAATGAGCTGCAGGCAGACACTGTCAAGATCACCATTTCAAATGTTCTTTTCGTATTTATGTTAAATAAACAGTTTAGGACATTTTGAAGTTTATATACATTTGCTCTATTAGCAAGAGTTAGATGAGAAGATGAGAAGATGAATACCTTTCTCATGTCTGCACAGTAAATATTAGCTTAGCTTGGCTATAGCAAGGAAAATAACAAAATCGTCCAACCTCCTACTTTTAAATATCACTGATATGTTATATCTTGTTTGTTTAATCTGCAAAAAACATTGTTGTTATCTTTGGACAGAGTCATGCGAGAGTTTGTTTGTTTTTCAGATCTTTGTGTTAAGCTAACTCACCACTAGCTTTAGCTTCTTTATACTGGTATCAATCTTCTTATCTGACTCTCGGTCAAAAAGGGTAACTCACATGATTTTTTTTCTTATTTTTAGGACCAGATTAAAAATATTTAACATGTCAGGGCAATCTTTAAAATATCATGCAATATGCAGCCTAAATTAAAAAAAAATTAAAAATCTTAAGATTTTTAAAACACATTGTTCATACAATCTCTGCTGAGTGAAAACTGCATTAAATCAAAGTCCCTATAGACTTCTTATTCTGTAGTCTCTGATTAAAGACAGCATGACCCAGCTGAGTTATATAACATTTATTCCAAGGATGCACTTTGGAGTTTCTGCTAAATGCCTAAAAATCTAAAAATGTAAATGAACCTTAATCTCTCTCCATTCTTGAGTGAGTTTTATAGTTGTAACAGTTAAAATGAGACTTTGGTTAAGTCATCAAGTGGGATCACAGGGTGATAATCCTGGAGTGAAAATGATTGTTTGTTAATGAGGGCATCGCAACCTTAATACCCACATCGACTGGCCCGAGGGCCATCAGCAATAGGCCAACGTGACCCAGTTTCAATCAACAGCTGACCCAGTTCTTCTGCTTGACCTGCCATGGCAGAATGTGATGGAGGGCTGACGGCATCGCCGCGGTCGCAGCGGGTTCAGTTCACTGTTTCCATTCACCGTCCAAACCAGTGATAAGATGTTAATGCACAAGAAGTCCGACAAGGTGAAAATAAATAAAAGGTTGTATTCTAGACGCAGTGCAGCAGCGACTGTGTAAATATTTATGCCAGTGTGTGAAGCCAACGCATAACCCTGGAAGTGGTTATATTCTTCCTAACGAATGTGGGTTATCATGTTTGTGACACAGATGTGGGAGTTAAAGATAACTAAAGGATAAAGATCTCCAAACAGCATGCCACTTAATCAAAACTTTAGTTGAATCTACGCATTTAAAGCTTTTCATGTGTCATTTAATGCTTTATGCATTGTCAGAGTTTGGATGTGCAGGAGATAACAAAGGCAGGTGACCTTTGTTATCTGTTGTCTTTGTTAGCTGACCTGAACATTGTGAAACAGTCACAGTTTGGTTTGACACCAAAACTACTTGGTTAGATATGGGAGAATAAACATGTAGAATTAAAAAAAGACAATGGTTTGGGCAAAAATACATTCAAATGCAACATAATTTAAGTATGTTACGTAAGCTAAAATTAGCCTTTGATGACTTTTGGCTTCAGATGGGACACGAACCCTGTTTTCCTGGATGAAAGTCCTGTGGCTTCCCATCCATCCGTTCACCCCACCTCTGTATCCATTTTTATATGTAACTATGTTTACATATCTTCTTGAGGAGTCACTGTTGTATAAAGAAAAGTCTGTCAGTCTACAAATATTTACAATGAAGAGTTAAACATCAAAACAAATGTACTTTTTTTCTTTTACCAGCGGTAGCAAAGCTTGCTTCTGTTTTTTTGTACACAGCTGCCTCATTAACCTTTCCGTTCCACCATCAACAACAATACCTTGCTCAAGGGCACTTTAGCAGCAGTTACTGAATTTCAAGTGAGCAGATTAAGATGGTTTTATTCTTCCCACATTAACATTTTCCCACCAGAGTAAGAATTGAAAACAGCTATCTTCCAGTCAGAATCGTGCCGTTATAACTTCCACTGTCTACATGATAATGAGGTAAAGCTGCGTGTAGATCAGATATAAAGAGGCCTGACATATTAGAGCCGATTTTTCAACTTGTCTCTGCACCGTGCGATGACTGACACTTTGTTTATGTTTCTCTGCAACTCATGCGGTTGGCGTTTTAGTCAGCATGTCAGATCCTGCCGAGTTTCTCACAACATCTGTGTCCAGTTACACTGAATGCAAGTATTTTTAAACCTATAGGTTTGACAGACAGCTGCTGGAAACCGTGCATGTCTGTGCATTGTCTGCATTACTGACGTGCAGCTGAAGGGGTCTTGACAGGGACGTAACCCTCCACAGAGGTTGATATCTAGAGCTCACTAAGCGCAGCGCTTCGCAGGCCTGTGCTAAAGTGTTAAATGCAAAATCATAAATCAGTAATTGCATCACTGCTGCTGAAAGGTTATTTAGTTTACGAAGTATCACAAGTATTAATTACTTGTACAAGTGGTGTGATTGGTTACAGAGGCATTTGTGTCAGTGGAAAACAACAATGACAACAGCAAGAAAAACAAAGAAAAAGCTATAAGCATAAATCTATTTTGGTGTTAGCTTTAGAACGACTGCTACTGAAAAGTCTAAATCTGGAATTATGGTCGTCTGACGATGCATGTTGGCCAAAACATCCGTGGGTTTATGACGGGAAAGGTGTAATGCAGAGGAGACAGGACATATTCCTAAAAAATTTCACTTTTTTTTTAGGGAAATACCCTCATTTGATTTCCGTGGCAAGAGTTGACTGAGAAGATTGGTACCAAGTACAAAACCACAGCCAAACCAGCAGCCAGTCATCTTAGCTTAGCATAAAAACTTGAAACAGAGAAAAAAAACCTCAGCTTTGTTCTGTGCAGAGGTAACATAATCTGTCTACCAGCATCTTTCTGTCCAGATCAAAGATTCATGACGTTTGCTAAACAGAGGGCTCATCTAAAGTTAAATTATACTCAAAATCCGGTTCAAAGTCAGATATTGAGTTACACTAAAGATTAAAGAAACACATTTCGAGAAGTGTTGTTCACTTATTTATTATTCACTTTAATTCAGAAAAGCAAATTATTAATTTTTAATCATTATCTTCCACCTCAAGCCTCTCCTGACCACAGAATGAACACAAACACTCATCTGTTGCTCCGAGCTCCTGGTCCAGGTCTGACTGATCAGCTCAAAGGGCTTCTAGCTGCAGCTAACTGAGCTAACAAGCCGAAAAACCCACTGCACCCCCATCAAAGCAACGGAGCAATCATCATAGAAATGAGGAACTGAATGAGAAAAAAAACAAAAAAACACTGTGTATTTTGTTTTTCCTGCCAACATTTTAGCTGATGCCCCACGTGTGGACCAAAACAATGCCATCAAACTCATCTCCCTGGCTTATCATGACAACCATCCCCCCCAAACTGATGTCAAGTGTGCCCTGCAGCTTGTTTACTGCTAGCAAGACATTCAATCTACCATCAAATCGAACAAAACAAGCTAAGGCATATCTGGCTCATCTCTGAGATTTAGCCAAACTGCCCTACTTTAAGGTTGTTTGCTTAACCTAATGAAGGATAAAA